>VMBQ01001472.1:60461-173277 GCA_007657795.1 Dreissena rostriformis
TGTACCTGAGTTGTATTCCCGCCTAAAACCCGATGTCGTAAAACGCGCTTCCGATTATCTTAAACAAACTTCTCTTTAAAAAAAACTGCGTCAACATGCTATGTGAGTATGAGTTTCGATAATATAGAGGCCATTTTACAGAAAATTGACATACATGTGTATATAATTTATTTTAAAAAAATAGCCGACAACGACCGATTTAGCGTTAAATTTCCCGGGTACGTTTTAGTATATTTACCGTACCCGGGGTACATGTAAGTATACTTAAGAGTACCCGGGGTACATGTAAGTAGTACCCGAGCCGACAATGACCAATCGAGCTTAACTAAGATAATGCTACATGTACTACAGTCATGTAACTAACATACAATATTCAATACAATTTTATCGTAATTTGTGTTGCTGTAATAATGTTACAGTTTTATCACATCTTACAACATTTGGCCAATCTTGATAACAGCAGTCCATTTAGCACAGGGAAATCAACAACTGGCTACTCGAGCCAAGAATTATAAGAATTGATTGGGTCAATATTGACAACAACTGACCATTTCGGACAATACTGACCGCAGCTGACAATTATGGAAAATACTGACCACAGTTGACCATTTCGGACAATACTAACTAAAAACTGACCATTCTGGTGGAAGTCGGCTCAAAGAACCTCGTCGGTTAATCTAAATCTAACCTTAAAGTTTTAGTCATTTTACTTCAAGTTTTCGTTTTTAACATGACTTACAAAGGTGTGCGACATTTATCGTTAATGTTGCGACATATATCGGCAGTTGAAATTTTTGCGACATTTATCGTTAAAGTTGCGACATTTATCGTCAGTAGAATTTGCGACATATGTCGGTCCTTGCGACATTTATCGTCAACGTTGCGACAAATCTCGTAGCCTGCGACATTTAACGGCGATGCGACATTTGTAGGCGCTACAGTTGTGTTTTGAAGCCATTAGTCATTAGATACTGTTTTATCTGCTACATATATATTTCTTTGACCTGTTAATGACAGCATTGACATAATTTATTGTAAACTGTTCAAGTACACATTTATTTGAGCCGGCCTCCGGGAAAACCGGCTTGATGCATGTGCAAAAAGTGTCGTCCCAGATTAGCATGTGCAGTCTAATCAGAGACGACGCTTTCCGCGTGTATAGACTTTTTTGTTTTAAGCCTGTGCGGACTGCATGTTATTGTCAGTGACGATACTTTAAGCACATTGTATGAATCCCGGTTTTGCAAGAGACCGACTTAATTATGTATTGTGTATAGCGTCAAGCGCTGAGTTTTTGGCATGTATGCATATACAAGTACATGCCCATACATTGTAGGTGTATATACATTTACTAAACATACATTGTTATTCCAGATCAGTGTTCCAAGGGTTACTTTATCGACGGTGTTGCTTACACGTTCGTGCCAAACAGTTGTACGGAGTTCCTCCAGTGCTTCAACGACAACGGACAGATGAAGGCGACGAGAATATCGTGCCCCTTCGAGACTTTCTTTGACGACGAAAACACGGTGTGCAAGCATTACGATCAGCGGTCATGTTGGAGAGGTTAGTCATCCTCCTCCTGCTCCCCTCCTTCTCATCGTCGTCATAATCATCATCATCAACAGCTGTTTAAGCAGTGTGAGTCACCATCTGATCATCATCCTGGCCGTTAACTTCGTCGTCATTATCTTCACCATCGCCCTTATCATCATCCTGTACACAAACAAAATTTATAATAAAAACAACAAAAAACGGCAAAGCAAAAACTGCCATGTCATATGTCATCACACATTACGTGAACCCCCACCAAGAACTTTCTTGACTTTATTTTCAGACCCGTGCAGCGACTTTAGCGTCACTTCATATGCGCATGCGCGTGGGTGTCGTGCATACTGGCGCTGCGACCAGGGCATGTCTGTTCCAACGTGCTGTCCCCCGGGCACATCCTACTCCCCGACGTTAGGGTGCACGCGGAACGCTTCATGTACAGACACGTGCATGGACTTCGGTTCGCTTCACCAGGTGACGTCATCACGTAAGTTTAAACACAATAAAACCATATAATGCATCGAAAAATGCAATACTGTAATATTCATACTGAAATATTAAAAGTAAATGGGAAAAATCGTGTTTATAGAACTTTTTTATGTTAACTGTTTTCAGTCTGCGTTGTGTAACTAATACCATGTCCGCCTTGCTTCGTAAGTTCCATATTAACTCCGGACGCGTTAAATGATGTATGAGACATTAAGTACTGATTCTTTCCAGGAAGCTGGCTCGAAAATGACTCAATACCCGTAAATATCCAGTTACTGAATTACGCTGACATAGATAAAATTATATGAGTCTCGCAAGGTGAAAGGGGATTTAATGCATGTGCGCCAAGTGTAGTCCAAGATTAGCCTTTGCAGTTCGCACAGGCTAATCAGGGACGACACTTTCCGCCTAAACTGGATTTCCGTCAAGAAGAGTCTTCTTTAAATCAAAAATACAATAAACGCGGAAAGTGTCTCAGGACTGCACAGGCTAATCTGTGACGACACTTTACGCACATGCATTAAACCCCATTTTTTCACAGAACGAGACTCGTACGTTTAAAAAACTGATCCTACGTTCTATTTTTGCATGGGCCACAGAGACGTGCAAGCTGGTGGCCATGCAGGAAAACGTGCGCTTCTACTTCGAGCACGTGGCCGGGATGGGCTTGATGATCCGCAGGTGCCCACTGGGCTCCACCTTCAATCAGGGAATGTGCACGTGCAATGCGGGCCAAGAGCAGTATAACAACAGTGTGTATAGCCTTTCACATGTTATTGTGTGCTGGGTTTGTGTGATTATCTGCCCCTACATTTATATACAATATTGAGTTATAAGAATATTAACACAAATCAAATTACGTATGCTTGCTTTACCTTTTTTGTTACCTTTTTGATTACTTATGAATGAATAAATTATTTGCTTATGTGAACTTACTGTTTTAAAGGGCAGGTGTCAAAGGGAATTGAAAGATAGATAATAATTTATGTTGTGATTTAATTTCAAATTCTTTTAAAGCCAAAATGTCAGATAAAGGCAAACATTGTTACATCATTTGATGAGCAAAACAATGTACGTATTTAAGATTTAAAATGAGGTTCATGCAAACTTCACGTGATGATGGTCATATACACACGAACATGTCATAAATGGCAGTTTTATTACGAGGCGTATGTTCGTTCGCGTTTAAAACGTATAAAACGCAATTAATTTCAAATATAACTACATATTGTATCTTTGGTTTATACTGGCACACGCTTTTAATTCTGTTTTGACATTTTGTAGATTATTAGCATAACAGCAACTTTGATTTTGCCACATTCTCGATTTTGCACCCTTTATTTTTTACCATATCCTAAACAAACTACATCAAATATTAATTAAGATACTTGCGTTCAGAAAAATAAACAGTTAACAGTATACAATAAACCTAATGATACATTATTTTTTTATGTAGTTGTAGTCACGATCGTAACAGTCTTGAGTGCAGTTGATATTCATTAATTCATAGCCTCTATAACGCTAAGAAATCAACGAAACATTTCGGTATATATTTCGTAAAATAAAGCAAACATATAAATAATCAGTGTTTATTTAACTTATTGGACACTGTTGGAAATTAGTTTTGTACGAGTTTTCGTCAAAACTTTACGGGTTATCCAGTGCACTTTTATATCTATAATTAAATATAATTTAATATTGACCAATAAGTGTGATAAAGTGTGATATATTATGAACCTTATATATTTGTATTATTATCTCTGATGGTGACTATCTGTGATATTTCTTAATTGTTAATAATTGTGTATATGGATTGTAGTATTTTGTTATGTGCAAAAATAAAATTATTATTATTATTATTATTCCTCATAGCAATAGCCAACATTTCAACGTTAGATGTTCTCTGGTAACATAGATTTTACACGATACAAAATGCTCTTTAAAAAAATAATTGTGGTACAATATATTCAACACATGTTCATGTACTTATTTTGTGTTCATGTGTCGTATGAATAGACTGATGTCGTTGCGGGAAATTTAAATGGAATTTATTGTGCCACACAAAAATAAAAAAAGAACGTTGTGATTTTGGCTATTGCTATAAGGAACACTGATTATTTATTTGTTTACTTTATATTACGAAATATATAACGAAATTTTCGTTTATTTTTTAGCGTTATAGAGGCTTGAAAGCACTTTGAATATTGGAGCATCAATTTGTGAACAATATCGGATTTTGTTTGTTATGTAACAAACTTAAACAAGCTATTTAATAATTGTTATTTCATACAACTATAGCTCTATGTTATATGTAATTGAGCATTGCTCTGTGGAAAGGGGGTCTAATGCATTAGCGTAAAGTGTCGTAACAGATAAGCCTGTGCAGTCCGCACAGGCTAATCAGGGACTACACTCTCCGCAATAGCTGGATTTTTGCTAAGAAGAGACTTCCTTTAAAAAAATATCATAAAAGCTTTGAGTGTCGTCCCTGATTAACCTGTGCGGACAGCACAGGCTAATCTGGGTCGAAACTTTACGAACAGGCAATAAACCCCCTTTTCACAGAACGAGGCTCATTGGTATCTAGCTTTCTCAATACTATTGCACACTGCCTCCAGAGTGCAAGCCAGAGGTCTACTTGGATTTTAACGGCGCAATCGCGGATCGCTCCGGCAACAACATTTACATGGGCAACACCAACGTCCTGCTCGACGGCAACACGGGGGCGTTCAACGGAGCGGCCACACTTACTGTCTGGAGATTCTCCGGGTAGAAACGAATGCATATGTTATTATTGAGCCTCGGTCTGTGAAAAGGGTATTAAGTCCGCACAGGCTAATCAGGGACAACACTTTCCGCCTAAACTGGATTTTCTTTTTAAACGAAAAATACAATTAAAACGAAAAGTGTCGTCCCTTATTAGTCTTTGCGGACTGCACAGGCTAAACTGAGACGACACTTTACGCACAGGCATAAAACCCCCTTTTTACAGAGCAAGACGCAATTATTGCTTCCAGTTTTCGAGGACTCAATTATTGACTAGAATAAAAATATCAGTTACAAAACCTACATCGCCGGTCAGCCAGGGTCAATGCATTACGTAACCCTCCATTCCTAGACAAATTGAGAGAAGCAGCCGTTGGTTTTCAGCGATACAAAAACGGTTTAATTAATACATATTGTTAGTCGATGTTAGTGTTTGTTGACCATGTTATAATGAAATGAATCATGCTGCATGTCTTTTACACTTTGCAAAATTGTAATCACACATAACTTCTGTTTTCAGAATGTCATTCGGCCAACAAGTGACAATCAGTTTCCGGTTCCGGTTATCGGTGACCGCCCGGACAGGGAAGCTGATGCATATCGTGTCCAATTGCTGCCTGCAGTGCCAGGAAGAGCCGAAGCCCTCCCTAGATATTGCGGTGATCCCGGGGGAGAAGGGCGGCATCGCCGTCTTAAGCACCACCACCGCCGAGGCCGGCGAGATATTCCTCTTCGTGCCCTATCAAGATACAGTACGTGCGAACTGAAAGCTGTCGAATAATAAATAAATTATATTTTCTAGTGAAATTTTAGTAGATTTCCTCTTGAACTTGGATGTCACCGGGTAACACAATCGCAATATCTAGCATATTTTTATGAGCAATACTATCGGACAGAAAGTTACATTCAAGTGGATAATTTAGTTTTGCCAACGGTGTTTATATGTGTTTTTCTGTGATATCACGTGTTTTTCTCTCCAGGTCACGGGCTGGAACAAGCTGGAGTTCCGGTATGACGGGCGGGAAATAAGTGGAACTGTGAACAAGGACTCCGCCGCCAGGAGTATTATAGGTAAGAACGTGACCGGGTTGTGCGCCATGTGTCCACGTATAAGTTGGTTGTTGTAAAGCAATTGATTAAAATTAGCAGTCCATATCGGTTATCTTTTCAAAATGTATACACTATTTGTTATCGCTTTAAGACTACATGTGCTGTACACAAAAATGAGAAGTTAAGTACATGTAAGTTTATTTAAGCGTTGTGTTACGCCAATTAACGCCAAGTTATACACGTATTTTTTATTAAAACTAGTTTACACTTATGGCAAAACATGTGGTGATGTATTCTTTTTTACATGAACGTTAAAATTATATTATTCCAATGCCTCAAATTGTCAACTTCACCACTCTACTCTGTTGCCATGGCTACATCAGGAAGCATGCTGCCGAAATCAGATGCGCTGCTAATTGGTTCGTGCGGACCCACGGGCGCATTTGATGGTTTCTTAGACGAGGTGGGTACCAGACGACACAGTCGCAATTAGGGATCATTAAGTGTTCTTTATTCAGCGTTTAAATCAACCAACGTAAATGAATTTTGTAATAAACGGGTCGCAATACGTTGTAATAACGGTGTACAGATACAAGGGTGATAACTAGAGATGCATTAGTTTTGACTAACTGAATTACCGGTACTTTCTTTTATGATTTCCCTTTATGCAGATATGCAGATAAGCATAGTTCAAATTCACCAAAAGCGACCTTATTCATGCATCAGATTATCTCCTCAGCACTCAAAAAATCATGGCGTCCTATGTTACATGTTATTCGAGTATCGTGACCGTTTTTAGTTCATTGTACACTGTATTATTTACCTACACAAGTGTGCGGCATAACTGTCCGTCCACCTTGAGATACGGCTGTCAGTACGTCTGTCCTTCCGATATTTTGTGAGCTCGACTGCTATTTAACTTCTGAATACCCGTAATGTATGTGTGATTATGAAGGAAAGAATTATGTTTGCAATCAACTTTGACAGAATTATGCCCCAATTTTAAATTGTCCACTATAGAAACTATGTAAAGAAAGTCGTGAACGCAAATATTATGATTTTAACAAGCACGGAGTACGAACACGTGTCGTGGGATGCACCCGTGTTGTAAGTACCAAGTTTTATGTACGTGGTCATCTTGTTTTTCAATTTCAGTTCAAGTTTTACATGTGTAATCCGGAATGAAGACGGGTCGAGCTTGTGTTTGGAGTTGAGGAGCCAGGTCCATATAGCGTATAAAGAGATTTTTTATTTTAATGTATTTTGTTCATTATCATGAATGTTTTCAATAAACTTGTATCTCATATTTTACCAATTAAAATTCTTGGTGTTGGATTCATTTTATGCCATGAAAATAATGTGTGTACGTGTGTGCGAGCGTTTGGTGAACGTGCGAGCGTTTGTGAAATTGCGAGCGTTTGTGTACGTGCGAGCGTTTGTGTACGTCGTACGAGCGTTTGTGTACGTTCGAGCGTTTGTGTACGTGCGAGCGTTTGTGTACGCGCGAGCGTTTGTGTACGTGCGAGCGTTTGTGTACGTGCGAGCGTTTGTGAACGTGCGAGCGTTTGTGTACGTTCGAGCGTTTGTGAACGTGCGAGCGTTTGTGTACGTTGGAGCGTTTGTGTACGTTCGAGCGTTTGTGTACGTGCGAGTGTTTGTGTCTGCTAGCGTTTGTGTACGTGCGGATGTGTGTACGTGCGAGCGTTTGTGTACGTGCGAATGTGTGAACGTGCGAGTGTTTGTGTCTGCTAGCGTTTGTGTACGTGCGAATGTGTGTACGTGCGAGCGTTTGTGAACTCGTATTCCGACAATTACGAGGCTCCTCCGCACTGAAGCTGTATGCGGTGAAGACCCATATCCCAGCATCCCGGCCTAATTTACAGTTTTAAAGTTGGGAAGAAATCCCGCATTTCATGTATGGTACCATCAAACAAACTCGAGTGCGCCGAGTGAATGAACCCTGGCCGCATAGGTGAAAAGCGATTGTATAGTACCCACCACTGTGCTATCATTACTGTTTCATAACTTCAAGTTGTCAGCTGTTAAAATGTATTGTCATTTATTGCAGGGTAAAGTGAATACATGCTCTATAAGCGATTGAATATCAAATAACACGTAAAGATGCAGCGTTTACATTTAAACTTTAAGACATGCAATCAATTGAGCCTCGTTTTGGGAAAACTGGGCTTAATGCATGTCCGTAAAGTGTCATCCCAGATTAGCATGATCAGTCCACACAGACTAATCAGGGATGACACTCACCTTTAATGGTATTTTTCGTTTAAGGAAAGTCTCTTCTTAGCGAAAATTCAGTTAAATCGGAAAGTACGCACATGCATTAAGCCGTGTTTTCCCAGAGCGCGGCTCAATTTCGAGGCAGCGATTGATAAGGACTGCCATACTCACACAAGTTCATCTTCCAACAAGACAAGGTCATGAAGGTGCAACAATTGAACCGACAGCATTTTCGGCCGTCCGTGGGGTAAACCTCGCGATACGGAAGACTCTGCTCCCCTTTCGATGGCCTTTACAAATCAGTCCGCGTGGGGTAACATAATATTTACACTGATGGCAGCCGGCAATGCGAAGTATTTTGTTACTGATAAACGCTTACGACGAGAAGAAATTGGCCAATTGTCTCTTTATCGTTGCTATCATTGCTATTACGTCAAGTAATATACTCACCCGTTATTAAATAAAGTGCGATGACCACGTGATTTTCTTAATTTGTATTCCTGTCTTTGTGTTGTAATGAGATCAAAATATTTTTGACAGAGTTTATTTTCAGACAATTCTAGTGTTAAAAAATGTATTTGAGTCTCGCTCTGTGAAAAGGGTGTTCAATGCATGTGAGTAAAGTCTAGTCCCTGATTAGCCTGTGTAGTCCGCACAGGCTAATCAAGGGCGTCACTTTCCGCCTTAACTGGATTTTTGACTTTCTTTAAACGAAATATATCATAAAAGCGAAAGGTGTCGTCCCTGATTAGCCTGTGCGAACATCATAGCCTAATCTTGGACGACACTTTACGCACATGCATTAAACCCCTATTCACAGAGCGAGGCTCATTTATACTCATGGATTGTCCTCTGTAAATGTCGAACGTGTGTGGCATAAACAACAACAACACATGCGCTATGAATTAAATATTGCATTATTTTACATGTCATTTACAATAGTATGATCATGATACTAATAGTGCATTTCTCCGGAGTTCAATCACAATTCCATTACAAATTCAAATGACATTAATGAACGATTGACATGTTGTAAGAACTAAAAGTGAATGTATTAACGTCACTGATTATAGGGTAATTTAGTGAAGTATTTATTCACGATTTCCCGCATGCGGACATTTCGAAGTTTTATGTACTTGCATAATTTGTTTATTTCGATGTTTCAAAATCAGTATAAAACAATGCTAATGCAATTTGATGTTACGTAAGAAACATCTCACGCCGATATGAGGCGCGTCATGCGAAACTGTGTTTTTCGCAATTATAGGCCAGTGTAGCTCCAGACCAGCCTGTACAATCGCGCAGTCTGTAATTCAGACTGCGCAAGTGCACAGGCTGGTCTAGAGCTTCGCTGACCGCACATGGCATAATGCCCATTTTCGCATGACGCGGATTTATGGTTCGTTATGACTTCAAAACAGACCCGCGTGCGCATGCACCTTTAACCCACACAGTGAAGTGTCGATCCCAGCTGTAATCCAAATGAGCGATGATACCGCTGAAAGTAAACAAAGTTCTAATGCTAATATCAATTGACATATAAGGAACGTATATATACCGGTACGACAATTACGCTTTATTGCTACCCATGTGATCAATCTCGAGGATTATCGCTTGATACACGCCGTCTAAAATATTAACAAATATATAACCGGAGTTTAAAAGCACGCGACAGTACGCATAACACAATCGCTGTTGAAGCCACGGAAATAAATTAAGATTGATGGTTACGGGTTAAAAAAAGGTTTAAAAAAAGGTTTTAAAGAGACTCAGTGTGCTGAAAGACTGTTTAACTATTACTTTAATTTCACTGCAATTAATTGAGAACAAAGATGCCGGCCGACAGCCGACCGGAGGTTGAGGCCCCTTGCGCGGCGACGGGTCTCCTGGCCAGCCAGAAGGTTGCCATAACAACCAGCTGGGCAATCCTGATGGAGAACCCGACCGATAACGGTGTAGAATTGTTTGTAAGGTAATGTGTCGTAGTAGTTACATATTTTATTTAAGTGACACATAGTACATACATATAATAACAATTATATACAATTTCAATTCGAAATAAAATAATGAAATGTTTAGTATATTGAATTATGAAATATTTCGATGTTTGCAGTACTACCCAGCCATGCAAATGGCTTACGAGTCACTAATCAAACATCGCTAAGTGTAGCCGTAGTATGCCTGTTAAATCGTATATATAGTAAATTAATCTCTGATTTAATAAAAGATATAGCATTTATAAATTCCGTGTACAATTTTGTATAATAACCATAATAAAGTCATATCGTCACACATATTATACTTTCTCGTTTTAAGTAGCCATCTTTTATAAATACAGCTCATTTATATATCACTCGTTTATCGGTCATTAGACATACGAGTCTGTCACAATAGTCCATACGAATCAGGTCTGGTATTACCGTTATGATGGAAGTATAAAACATAAGTCTAAGGGTTGTATAACAGGAACATTCAAATTAGAAGTGGTACTCTGATTCGATTGTTGTATATATGAGTCGCGCTCTGAGAAAACGGGGTTAAATGAATGTGCGTCACGTGTCGTCTAAGATTAGCCTGTGCAGTCCGAACGAGCTTATCAGGGACGACACTTTAAGCACATGCATTAAATCCCCTTTTCACAGAACCTTCATTTCCTTATAACATGCACTTTGTGTGGAATAGTTTTAATGTGATCAAAGTTATGTTCTAAATACAATGCACATGCATATTTATAATATTATGACGGTATACGAAAAATGAGCACTTATAAAACAGACACTTTATAGTGAGACTTTGAGGTATTATTATGCTTTTTTCATAAGTCTTAACTAAAAAAATATAAATCAAGTTGTTTTGTTTTTTCCAATCTTGTTTGCGATATTAGTTTTGTCGGTTCGGTATATGTTTTCGATATTTTTTACCGTGTGAATTATATACGCACACTATTTAACTGAAGGTAACAGCAATGTCTACTTACAACGCATGTATAGTTTAAAGTAGATATATATCTGCGGAATGTATTGACATTACAAGAATTATCGACGTTATACTAACACTCTAAATACAGGAGAGTGAAATTGTGCACGTCTCTTGTCGGTTTCTTTTCCATCCAATAAATTACAACCAACGCTGGCGGTTTCGTGGTATTGTGTTTCATTCATTCATTTCGCACAATATTATTTTTGATTATCTCGCTTCGCGAGATGCTTTTTAATCGAATAATGACAGGCCAGAGAAAGACAATCTCGATATTTTGAATTATTAACAAAACACGACTAGCAGATCCAGGTTTCTTTAGGGATGTATACGCTCTAGAAAAGACCCACATCGTGTTTGAGAAACTAATGAGGAGTTTGGTTTGATTTGTAAATAAAAGTCATTTATTGCGATTGTTATCGCCACCAAGGAACTGTTTCATATAATTCATGCTTCAAAGAAATTATTCATCAGGCCACAACACATTTAAATCATGTTCGTCGAATTTGCCGCCACTCAAAATTGCAAACAGATTTTTTTTTTATTGCGTCCTCAATGTCAATTCACCACTGCATCCGTTTTCTTCATCGACTGTTGGCGATAGGAAATCAGTTATCAGAGCTGAGAGAATGGAAAAAAAACTCCTTTAAGAACTCGATACTCTGCCCTTAGTTTGTCTTGCGCGAGTGACAGTAGAAAGTAACCAAGTCATAGTTAGTTTCAATAATCACTTACAAAATTCAAGAACAAACGCTGGGCCAGACGATTGTTGTTATGAGCTATTACAAGTGGCAATATATACAGCTTGAATGCCTTTGGCAGAAATGTATCATTAAAATGGACAAATGCGTATTTTTTATTCTGCGCTTAACGCTCGCCTTTGATTATATCGAAAATGCAATACAAATATAATTGAGTCTCGCTCTGTGAAAAGGGGGTTTAATGCATGTGCGTAAAGTGTCGTCCCAGATTCGCCTGTGCAGTCCGCACAGGCTAATCAGGGACGACACTTTCACTTTAATGATAGTTTTCTTTTGTTTCTGTTTAAGTCTCTTTTTAGCAAAAATCCAGTTAAGGCGGAAAGTGTCGTCCCTAATTAGCCTGTGTGACTGCGCAGGCTAATATGGGACGACCCTTTACGCACATGCATTAAACCCCAATTATCATTTCGCTCGCTCGCTCCTTGCTGTTGTGACTTTCAAAGAACGTATCAATTTGTTGTGGCCTTTAAGTAACTTTTTACTTGTATAAATAGACATATATGCTATAGGCAGACGTTTACATGTACAAGTTTGATTATGCCATTGTGTCGAGCATTACAGGAGAACTAGCCATTGCACCTACCATTGTTTACCCATTTTTGCCTAGTGGACTCTCCCATCCTTCTAAATTGGACCAATTTATTTCCAAAATTAGGGATGTCTAGTATATTTATTTCTACATTTAGAATATTTTTTTTTACAGAAAATTCCTTTAAGCAAACAGCGTAGATCCAGATGAGACGCCGCATCTTGTGGCGTCTCATCTGGGTCTACGCTGTTTGCCGATGCCTTTTTTCTAGACGCTAGGCATAAATGGTTTAAAATTGACCGCCGTCGCCCTTGTTGTTAGAAATTGCGCGTTTGTCAAGAAACAGAACGGGTACTGAACCATGCACGCTGAGCAAGAAATATTCAAATAGTTCTTATTTGGCAAGAAAAGTTCCTTATCAAGATTACTGGGAAAGAAATGTTCCAAGCAATGACTATTGCGCAAGATATATTAAGAATCGTGATTATCGGGCAAGAATTATTCCTAGTAACTAGGCTAGTTGTGAGTATTGGGCAAAACATATTCCAAGTCATGGATATTGGAACCGAATTTACATTTCTTAGTTTGCATGGAGCATGTATATATCAAGGAGTGCATGCTTGCAAAATCTCGCCTTCACTAGTTGGAGGAAGCTTATTGAATATACTGCCTGGCGACTATAGTCATATACAGACAATACCGGTAGTCCACACAATCAAGTTTGACAACGAGGAAGATAATAGTGCAATTTCTGAATACTAATGTAAGACGATATAACTGCATATCGCAAGGCACAATGTATGCAGGTTTCAATGTTGAATAGTTCTGGAGAACGTTTGCGTACAGACAGACATACATTGTGATTCCAACATACCCCTTTTTTGCCCATCCCAACCGGGGGGGGGGGATAATGACCGAATATAGGCATGTAGACACTTGCTCGTTAGTAACACGAACTGCACTTCGCTCGCGAAGACCGGTTATCTAGTCGGTATGTGCAAACGGGTGATTTACAAATTCTAATGTCATGATTGAAATACCTAAAATATGCATTTATCAGATAAGGTAATGACTGCGCGTTTTGTTGCGTCCAAATATAAGTAGGGGAATTCGGTTAAAGGTTCGAAGCGTTTTTAAATAATCGTTTAGTAACGAATCTGGTTCAGTGAAATAAGTGTTACCGTAATGACTGTATACGCTACAATAACGTCATTTCATCTCCATAAGTTTATGCAGACATATTCTAACATAAAGACTCCGTACATGAACATCAATTTAAGTTCAAAATCGTGCCTTTTCATTGCACAAACAAGAGCATGTGATTCGATGCAGGCACTTTGGTATTTTTCAATGATTATAGTGACATTTTACACGTTGCACGCGATATATTTTGCACTTTATTCAATCACATTCCATAAATTCTGCTTTATAAATAAATCCGATAATTCTTTTAATGTTCAGACTGTTCGAGAACTACCCAGACGTCCAAGGTCATTTTGCAAAATTGAGAACACTTTCTGTAGAGGAGCTAAAAAGCAGTCCAGTCCTCATCGCGCATGCGCAGAAAGCCATAGCAGCCATTGGTCACCTGGTCGATAGTCTGGACGAGCCCGGGCAGCTCGTGGCCTCTATTCAGAATTTAGCTCAAGACCATCAGCACAGGGGCGTCACGGCCGATGACTTCAAGGTATTAAATATGGGCCGCGCTCCGTGAAAAGGGGTTTTAATGCATGTGCGTAAAGTGTCGTCCAAGATTAGCCTGTGCAGCCGCAAAGGCTAATCAGGGACGACCCTTTCCGCGTTTACTGTATTTTTCGTTTAAAGGAAGACTCTTCATGACGAAAATCCAGTCTAGGCGGAAAGTGTCGTCCCTGATTAGTCTGTGCGGACTTCACATGCTAATCTGGGACGACACTTTACGCACATGCATAAATCCCCCTTTTCACAGAGCGAGGCTATGTTTTCTTTAATCATAATCGGAATGATTACTGAGCATTTTGCAAATATAAATCCTTACATAATAAAAAAAAACAATAGCGAACGGAAATAGTAAGTAAATATAATTTGCTAAATGGTTCCTGGTATATGACGACCAGCAGCCAATTGTATAAACAGTGGTTAATATTAACCGTAGTAATTTGATTATCGCAGTTATTTACATGGTTTTGTTACCGCCGTATATTTTTCTTTGTATAAACGATGGTAACTGCGCTGTAACCTAACCATTGACATTTGTGAAGTTACCACATTAAAATTACATACTAACATTCCAACACTGAAATTTTGAAAAGTCGGACACAATTTAGAAATAAAACGCAACGAGAACATACTTTTAAAATACATATTTAACAAGATTTATTAATCGAGTCCGATGTATAGACAATTTCATGCAACACCAGTTCACGTTTACAGCAATAAAACGAAATTAATGTGTATAAAGTTCACGCAATAAAAGTCTGAGTTTTGCAACACTGCGTTTTACAACCTAGATTCTATATCAGATATATCAAATAAGTTAAATACACATTAAATAAGTCTTTGGTACGAAAGCACTTGTATTGAACAGCAAATTAAAGGGAACTTTTTACAGATGTTGTAATGTTTTGAAATCTGTCATTAAATGCTCTAAATTGATAAATGTAAATATCGGAACTAAAGAGTTTCAGTATAAAACAAAAATAAAATAAACGAAAGAAAAAAAGTACTCCACACCTGGGCTTGAACCACTGACCCTTGGAGAAAAAGTATAGCGCGTATACCACTAGGCCAGCCGTGCTGATATGACGCTGATTGTATTTTATTCCTAATATATGGCGTTTTCTGAGAAAACTGGGCAAAATGCTTGTGCGTAAATTGTCATCCCAGATTAGCCTGTGCAGTCCGCACAGGCTAATCAGGGACGACAATTTCCGCTTTTATGGAATTTTCCGTTTAAATGATGTCTCTTCTTAGCGAAAATCCAGTTTAGGCGGAAAGTGTCGTCCCTGATTAGCCTGTGCGGACTGCACAGTCTAATCTGGGATGACACTTTACGCACAAGCATTTTGCCCAGTTTTCTCAGAACACGCCACATATAAGAAATCCTCACACACCAGAACAATAGAACTTTCCAAATTATACAATCATTTCCCATCGCAACGCGTTATAATTTTCAGGTTTTAAAATAGTCAAAAAATGCATTTAATGTATATTTTACAGCATGGCAAATGTTCAGCATTACTGTTTCCTAACAAAAAACATTAGCTGATAAGTCTAGTTATCGTTTTGTTAGTCTTTTGGCTTTAGCCAAGTGCCTATTGTAAACCGCAAATCAGAAACACGTCTCGCAGTCAGGTGCGTGTTTCCAAAGGGATACAAATGCCCGGATGTGGGATGTTGGCAATCGAAATAGATAAGATATTTAGCATAGAATGTTCTAATTCTTACAATTTTTCATTAAGCATTTTTTTTGTGAAGATTTTCTTTTTCTAAGACCATTTTTTTGCGGAAAAACGTTCTTAAAAAATAAATTTAAGTTTTCGTTGCGAAGTGGTAGCGACTCCGATTACGGATCCTTACGACACGGGTTCGAATACCGCCGGCGTCAGTTTTTGTGTGTTCCATTTTTTTTTCCTTACATATATAGGAATTGTTCAAGGAAAAATCCTTTGTGTGAGTTAGTACGATCTCACACAGTGAGCATTTATTTCGACATTTTTATGAGGCGGCATTTTAACTCTTTCTTGTTATTTGTTATTTCCAGATTGTTCTGTCAACCCTACAATCGCACCTTGCTCATGTGCTGAAGGACCGCTATGATGACGTCACGGCGACCGCGTGGAAACAATGTTGTGACGTCATATGGTCCGTGGTGGACGCGGATATGAATACAAATTCTTGACTTAATATTCCATCATGCCATTGATTTTAACTATGAAATATTGGTAAAATCAACCGATTGAAATAAGAACTTGGTTTTGGTCTATGACTATAAGGTAGCATTTAGACCGGAGAAGATATACATATCGTTTGCGTAAAGTCGGTTTAAAGGGGGGCATTTACAGGGTACATGTGAAGGGTTGTAAAGGGGGGCATTTACAGGGTACATGTAGAGGGTTGTAAATCCTATTAAGGACTGGTGTTATTAAAACTCACCATTATACTGGTCTTTGGGTCACACAGTGTCAATTAGTTTAACAAGAAATCTACATTAAAATCTAAAAAAATAGGGGCCTACATCCATATATTAATCGACGTAGAATTTTTCACGTGATAAAATGTCATTCTAAAATAATTAAAACAATATTAGGAGACAAACATTGATTTCATCGACAAGAACAAATATAATGTATCCCAAAGCACTTAACAACCCAGATATTTAAATCCTTTGTAAACTTGAACCACGAGTTTTATAAACCTGGTCTAAATAAGCACATGCTATATCTTGAGCGGCGAGATATACATTATATGGCACTTGAAGCTTAACTTTAAAAACATTTGAACACTCTTCAATTTTATACATGTTAAGTTGTCGTAGTTCGCATTTTTGTTATTTTTAAATGCACAAATATACCGCTTATTTTCTCTTCCCTGATCTACATACAATGTAAGTGAACGTATATGCTTATGAACGTTTTTGTGTATGTTTGTGTGTGTTTCGAAGTTAATGAGGTGCTTTCGCACCTGAGGCTGCATTATGTGAGGACCCTGAGTGTGTCCCATCACTCCTTCCTAATTAACTAAATAGACTCACGCACGATGGGACGAATTGTGAATATAGCTGCAATTTCCAGCTATTTATTTTTTACTGAAGGCATTTAATGTTGGTGTGGTCATGTGTTGTGGGGGAATCCGGAGTACCCGGAAGAGACCCCACCAATCCGGTATGGTGTCCAATAATCTAACTCAATGCGCTGGGAACAGGGATTAAACCCAGACCTATGTGAGAAGCGAGTGTACAAACCATTACGCTAACCAGACAGCTTTCTCGTGTACTATAAATATATATATCTATTATATATCCGGTTTTGACTGTCGGATAAAAGCGAGTGTTTTTAATTAATATTTTGAATGAAATGTGTAAAGCTGTAAACGTTATTGCTCTTTAAATAATCTGTTATATGTTACTGTACTATATACCGGAAACAACTGATACACACCATAATATATGTGTGCATCATACTTATATGTGCGTATGTTACGTAAAGTGAAAAGCGGTATCTTTTTGTGTTGCTAAAGAAATAAAATATCTCCAGACTTCCCATTTGATTAACATCTGGACTTGTCACACTATCTATTGTATATATAATATGTATTGAACCATTTTGATAGTGTTTCTTATTGAGACATTCACTTGAAAATGTTGAGTGGATAATTACTTATGCTATTAAATTACTCTGATACTAACACGTTTTTATTTTTT
Organism: Dreissena rostriformis; assembly: GCA_007657795.1. Lineage (NCBI taxonomy): Eukaryota > Metazoa > Mollusca > Bivalvia > Myida > Dreissenidae > Dreissena > Dreissena rostriformis. The sequence goes on from VMBQ01001472.1 coordinate 78,220, forward strand.
TTCACCAACTCGCCCCTTATTCTGTAATTTCCTAAATTTACTCTATGCTTTTAACAGGTTAACATCATATAAAATCTTATATAATTAGGTAAATTATGGTAATGAAAGTTACTTTATTTGAACAAAAAGTGTTAAGGAAATGTATTGAAATGAAAAAGACAACACCAACAACAAATGCACAAATTAAGATATTAGTTGCAGTTTCTGTTCATTTTAGATAATGTTGCAGCAATACTTGTAATTATATCCACAAAACGTATTCAGACTGACTTAAAATTACAATAAACTTGTTTCAGAATTTTTAACAATTTCTTTTTCCAAATACAATACAATTATACCTAAAAATATGCATATATTTTAGGTTCTGGGTACCACTTTCATTCAAAATTGCTTTGTTAAATAGGAACGTGTTGTTATACATAATCTTAAATGCTATTCAAAGTAAACCAGCTTCAAAATATATTAACCCATTTATGCCTAGCGTCTAGAAAAAAGGCCTTGGCAAACAGCGTAGACCCAGATGAGACGCCGCATGATGCGGCGTCTCATCAGGGTCTGCGCTGTTTGCTTAATGGAATTTCTGTAAGAAATATTCTAAATATAGAAATAAATATACTAGACATCCCTAATTTTGGAAATAAATTGATCCAATTTAGAGGGATGGGAGAGTCCACTAGGCAAAAATGGGTTTACTAAGTAAAAGGTCAAACACACCAGACTGTTTTTATTGTAAAGAACATCAAAACATGAGTACAATTGTGACAACATGATTTTTACAAAGATTGAGGAAAAAGCCAAAATGACATCCTTGACTTGCTTCAGATAATCTAACCATTAAATTAAACTAAGATGCCACTTTCAACTATAGAGGACATTATAATGATAAAAAAGAAAGACATATATTTTAAATTTTCAGTTTTGAAACATGTGATAATGAACAGTGAAAAAGTTAATCTTTCAAAGTTATAAGCACAAATGAAAAATTCTGACTTTTGACCTTTATGAGCTTGACATTTCTAAAAAAGAGCATAAGAATTGTGAAGGAATAACAACTGTAAATACAAATGTAATATCAAATGCCACCTAGGAATTAAAATTCATAGAACAGAAATTTAAGTTAATGAACTTTGAAATTGAATTGTGACTCTGACCTTTGACCAAGGAGTGATAAGAATTTACACATCATTTCGTAATGGCATGTAATTATCTGAAGTAATATGAACATTCCTCAAGACAAAAAATATTGGCTGAGCAGAAAACAATCATGCACAAACTGTGACTTTGAATTGTGACCTTGACCTTTCACTGAGGAGCATAGGATTTGTTAGCGACACATTGTCTTCTTTTGGCGAATAATAATCCGAAGTTATATTAAAATACTCCCAGGGATGTGAAAGTTAAAGAGGGGAATTCGGACGCGCAGACACACCCACCAACACACCCACCCGACATGAACAGTGCAAATAATACACGCGCTTCTTTAAGAAGTTTTTAGAGGGCATAATAAAATGCCAAAGAATAATCAATTCTTGAAAATACCAACAAACTTACCTCCCTTCATTCACAACATTTTTTGAGGCTAGAATTTCCTGTCAAGGCATGACACACACATTTCACATAAGCCGCAAATACAGAAAAGATGAAACTATAATGATATTTATTATTTAATATTATTGACATATGGAAAAAGATTCGTTTTTTTCTTCACGGTTAATGATCGAAGAATCTCGAAGGACTCCAGTCCAGCTAGTTGTTCTGATACTGATTTTTAAATATTGCTTGATTGAGCACACTTTTGGTGGACTCATTCCATGGTCCAGAAGTGAAGTGTTGATACTATAGACTCTCATCCTATGTGATGTTGACGTGCAAACCTGGCCTGAAATCGTGAGTAGTTCTCCTTGCTGATGTGCACGTTCACGATGAGATTCTCGGGATCAGAGTCGAGCTCGGTGGACACTATAGTAGCCTCCTTTTTCAGCCAACTGCAAACATGGTGTTAAAGTGTACTTGTAGGATACAAATTGCATACAAAAATGGAAAAGCATTCATATCAAGATTATATCAAAATACCTTTACTATTACGTGCATAAGCTTTCCCTGGTGTAATGATAAGCAATATATACACTTTAATCAGCTTTTATCAACTGAATAAACTAGAACCTGTCACTGTAGTGATGAGTATTTCTGCACATTTCATGTTCAAATATGTACCAAGTTGTAACAATGAAAATTTGGGCCATGTGGCGTGGTCAGTTTTGACATTAGGGGCTTTATTTGAACAAATTTTGTAGAGAAATGTTTTACATACCAAACATTAAACCTTTTGGCTATGTGGTTTCAGTGGAACAGAGTTTTATTTTACTAATATAAACTATTTGATCCCCAGGGTGTCTTGCCAGTTTTGACCCAAGGGTCATGATTCAATGTAACTATGTAGAGTGCCAATATATAGTGTTACAAACCAAATACGACTCATCTGGACATTGTGGTTTCATACATGTATATGTTTTATAATATATTAAAAAAAAGGTTAACATGTATGTCCAGGCCAAAATGAGGTCAGGTGATGTATGTTCTGAGTGTTGAATGGAAGTATTAAAGCTTTTTAGCACGTAGCATTGATGTGATGCAAACGTTCAATTTCAGTTAACACAGAAATTTGACCTTCTGAATTAGTCTTTCATGTACAAAGTTATGTGAATGTCAAGGTCAAAATGAGGTCAAGTGATGTTGGTGTATTGGTAGTTTTCAAGGACATCATCCACGCAAGTATCAATGTTTTGTAGGAAGCATTATTGTTATTACACTAAGCGCATCATTTTTGGTAAACAAAGATTTTGGATTTTTCTGAATTAGTCCAAAAGTAGGCCCATGTCAGGTCAATATGAAATTTATAATTTTCATCATAGGAGGATTAAAACAGCAAATGCAAAACTATTGTCTATGGTGATTCCAGTATAACCCCTTTACTTCAAGGAGAGGATAAAGGGGTATAAAAAAGTATATGTGCACATAGAGAATTCAATCTAATGTAATTTTTAACAAAAAGAGCACTGCATGGCGGATGCCAACTCTTGGCTGTGGGTGCTTGGATTGTTTTTTGACCTTGAAGAATGACCTTGACCTTTTCACAACTCAAAATGTGCAGGTCCATGAGGTACACATGTAAAAAAAAAAGTTTGTTTGACCCTTGACCTTGAAGGATGACCTTGACCTTTCTCAACTCAAAATGTGCAGATCCATGAGATACACATGCATGCCAAATATCAAGTTGCTATCTTCTGCTGGCTATGACAATACCTCGGGTTTTCTTCAAAAACAGCCGAGCTTTAAACACAAGAAACATGGAAATGCTGCAAAAAAACAAGTATTCAACCAGTTACTTATTAATTTGCTACAAATTATTGTGCAAACCCAAGAAAGGTATGCATGCGAGTCACATACACACGCAACTCAACACAATTCCGCCATCTAAACTCAAAATATGAAGCAGAATCCGTTTTTCTATTTTTATTTACAATGAGTCAATGACCTTTACCTGGATCCAACTAATGCAATATCAAACAAGGTTTGTATGTAAACTACCTACATACACAATTTCAGTGGAATACCTCCATCCAAGTTACTGAGTGGAAACAGTTTTTCTTATTTTATAAACAGTGAGCTTTATCGGATTTTGTCGCAAATATAATTCCATATTAGGTCTCCTAACAAGGTTGCTATATCCAACACAATGAATGACCACACTTTGAACATGCTATTGACTGTCTACCTTAGATGATGCCCATTCATGGAATGTCTACCTTAGATGTTGCCCATTCATGCCATGGAATGTCTATCTAAGATGTTGCCCATTTAATGCTATGGACTGTCTACCTTAGATGTTGCCCATTCATGGACTGTCTACCTTAGATGTTGACCATTCATGGGCTTTCTACCTTAGATGTTGCCCATTCATGGACTGTCTACCTTAGATGTTGCCCATATATGGACTGTCTACCTTAGATGTTGCCCATTCATGTAATGGACAGCCTACCTTAGATGTGGCCCATTCAGGGACTGTCTACCTTAGATGTTGCCCATTCATGTAATGGACAGTCTACCTTAGATGTGGCCCATTCAGGGACTGTCTACCTTAGATTTTGCCCATTCAGGGGCTGTCTACCTTAGATGTTGCCAATTCATGTAATGGATTGTCTACCTTAGATGTTGCCCATTCATGGGCAGGCGGATCTTCTTCTGAAGCATCCCAGTGTTGTGTATAACAAGCTTGGATATCTGATCCTGCAGCTCCAGCAGCCCCTCTCCTGTCACTGCAGATACATACAGGCTCGACTGGTCACGTGTCATGGTTCTGAAATGAAATTCCTTCCGCTGCAGAATTTACACTGCACATTTGTGACAATAAGAAGTAAATAGCAAACAACAGGCCAAAAAGTACAGGAGAGACAACTATTGTGTGCTTTATTAAGATATTTTCTTAATAACAAAGAACAAAAAAAAACAAGCAAATTTGTTGAATTGATATCCCCCGCCAATTTAGAGCTTTGTCACAGAAAAAAACATTTTTTCAAGATACAAAGGGCCATAACACCGTTATAAATAGATGGTGTACAATGCCATTTGGCGTGCATCATCCTCTTATCCATATATATACTCATACCAAGTTTCAATGAAATCCGCCAAAGCACTTCCAAGATAAGGCTACACTTCACTGTCTATAAAGATAGTCCAACCCATTCAGGTATATATCTTCAATACATGGTGGATGTTTTGCGATACAATCCAAAATCAACCAGCATGGCCACCCTACCTATGAATGATGTCCACTTTGTTGTAGACGTGTATGATGCTGTCGAGCTGGGGCGGGGACAATATGGCCGACACTTGGGAGGTCACGTCAATCTTCTGTCGCATACAGTCGGGGTGACTGCAGTCTGTCACATGCACTACTGCATCCTACAGGCATGAAAAACAGTGCACTCTCCAATACATCAGAACATATAAACAAAACAAAAGTGCACATTGTTATCCCCACGCTTTTTGAAAAGTGTGGGGATATTGTGGTTATCTCCGCCATCCGTCCGTCCTGGCCACTTTCTCCTCCTACACTATAAGCACTAGAACCTTGAAACTTACACACATGGTAGCTATGAGCATATTTTTGATCTGACCCCTGGGTCAAAAGTTATGGGGGTTGGGGTGGGGCCGTGTCAGAGATTTTCACTCATTTTTTAATGTTATTTTACATTAACTTCTTCATTTCTACACCAATTTACTTCAAATTGATACTGAACATCTCTTATGACAATACGGTCAATCTCAACTATGCATGGCCCCATTACCAACCCTGGGGCGCCTTACCCACATAGACCATGCCCACCCAAAAATGGCCATAAATGATCTTGTCCAGGCCATAACTATGTCGTTCATTGTGGGATTTTAAAATCATTTGGCATATTTGTTCCCCATCATTGGACAGTGTGTCACGCGAAATAATTACGTCCATATCTCCAAGGTCAAGGTCACACTTAAAGTTCAAAAGTCAAAAAATGCCATAAATGAGCTTGTCCGGGTCATAACAATGTCATTCATTGTCATATATTTATGCCCCCGGAAGGGTGGCATATAGTATTTGAACTGTCTGTCCGTCCGTCTGTCTGTCCGTCCGTCCGAAAACTTTAACATTGGCCATAACTTTTTCAATAATGAAGATAGCAACTTGATATTTGGCATGCATGTGTATCTCATGGAGCTGCACATTTTGAAAGGTGAAAGGGCAAGGTCATCCTTCAAGGTCAAATGTCAGACATATGGCATCTGTCCGTCTGTCCGAAATCGTTAACATTGGCCATAACTTTTTCATGCCCCCGAAGGGTAGCATATAGTTTTTGAACTGTCCGTCAGTCTGTAAGTCTGTCTGTTCGTCAGTCAGTCAGTCTGTCCGTCCGTCTGTCTAAAGACTTTTACATTGCCCATTTCTTTTGCAATTTTGAAGATGGCAACTTGATATTTGGCATGGATGTGTATCTCATGGAGCTGCACATTTTGAGTGGTGAAAGGTCAAGGTCAAGGTTATCCTTCAAGGTCAAGGGTCAAATATATGGCTTCAAAGCGGCGCAGTAGGGGGCATTGTGTTTCTGTAAACACATCTCTTGTTTTTTTCACTTTGCTTCATAATTCAATGTTGACTATGGGGAATTTAAAATATGTATGCAGAGCTCCAGATAAGGGCCGTACAGCCGTAAATACGGCTTTTTCATGAAGGTTTACGCATTTATTTTTATAAACTGGACGTACAATTACGACTTTTATATTTATTTTACGCATTTACGAAAAAGATCTGGCCGCACCAATACGTCCGGGTCAGCGCTGCGTGATTTGTTGGTCTCTAACCTAATGGCGCCTTCAGTTATTTTAAATCACCGAAAAGTTGCAGACTGGGTTTCGGTAGTTTTGTCAATTCTGTCGTGTGATTTCCGCTAACTCGTAAACCCGTCAAAAACAATATGTCTGCGCGCCAGCGAAGGCCGGCTAAACCGAAATCGGTTAAAACTAACACACTTTGTTGTCATATAATGGCTACATACGGTCGTCTAACAATCCTGACATTCAATCTGTAAACCAAGAAAAAGACATTGTCGCCCCGATATTAAACGACTTGATTGCATCGGTGGCGAAAATGTTAGAAAACACGATGGGAATCGGATCCAAACAAAACTGTGGAAGATTGGAAAACCAAATATGATTGGCTTGTCACCGAGAAAATAGAGTATTTAGTCATAAGTTTTAATGTGTAGCTGTATTTGCATCATAATTCAGAATGGAAAACCTAATAAAGTAACTGTTTATGAAGCTAAATATATTTATTATAATTGCTGCAAATGTTTCTTTAGAGTCAGTTATACACTTCAATATCCAAGAACACGGGTAGTACAGTACTACCTGTATTTTTGGGTATGGTAGTACAGGTACTAATTGATTTTCAGCGTTACTCCTTTCCTTTTTGTCAGTGGCAGTACCGTTACTAATTTCACAAATCCTTATCTGGAGCTCTGTGTATGGCTTTGAAATTTAACTGGATGACATTACTAACATAATGCGGCATGGGGATACGCGTCGGCCGAGGCCGCGCACGCAATTTCTGGTTTACAAATAATGTTACTTTCATTTGTGTTTGGATGTTTAGAGTACTGGTTTCTTTTCACTGTCACTGTGTTGTAGATAATGATAATAACTGGAAGAAAATTTGATCAAGAGAAGTCTTAAACTGGAATGTGCTAAATTTTTGAAAATCCAATAATCTGGGATACAAACCAAAATGGCTCATTTAAAATCCTTTTAAAATTACATCTTGAAAGACATTATCCCTGACCACTTACGGAAACAAAGGGATTTGAAAACAAGGACAGAAAAATGGGCTTAGAATTGTCAGCAAATTCTTACAGCAGACGCAATGTCCTCCAGGGTTGCAGAGAAGGACTCTTGTAGTCTGGTGGGCAGGTCTGATATGAAACCCATAGTGTCAATGTACAGGACCAGAAGGCTGTTTGGCAGACGGCCGGCGTGTAGAGTCACATCAAGGGTGGCAAACAGACGGTTCTCAGGCTGCAGAGACTGGTCACCCGTCAGAGCCTTAATCAGACTGGTCTTGCCTGAAAATCAGACAGGTTATAAGAATTTGATTTCTTATGTTTGACTATATCAGACTAGTTACTAAGAGTTTGAATTCCAATTTGTGAATAATCAGACTGGTTATTAACTGTTTGAATTCCAATATGTGACTTATCACACTGGTTACTAATGTCTGAATTCCAATATGTGACTAATCAGACTGGTTATTAAATGTTTGAATTCCAATATGTAACTTATCATACTGGTTATTAAATGTTTGAATTCCTATATGTGTCTTATCAGACTGGTTATTAAATGTTTGAATTCCAATATGTGACTGCCTCAGACTGGTAATAAAGTGATGAAATTCCAATGTGTGATTTTCAGACTGGTTATTATGTGTTTGAATTCCAATGTGTGAACGCATAAGGCTGGTTATAAGGTGTGTGAATTACAATGTTTGACTGTTTCAGACTGGTTCAGCCTGGACACAAAATAATGATCACTTGCTACATGGAAACACAGAAAATAACTTCACTTCAATTGCTCACAATCGCTATTCTCAGTACCTGAGTTTGTATATCCTATCACAGACATGGTGGGAATTCTCAGTACCTGAGTTTGTATATCCTATCACAGACACAGTGGGAATTCTCAGTACCTGAGTTTGTATATCCTATCACAGACACGGTGGGAATTCTCAGTACCTGAGTTTGTATATCCTATCACAGACACAGTGGGAATTCTCAGTACCTGAGTTTGAATATCCTATCACAGACACAGTGGGAATTCTCAGTACCTGAGTTTGTATATCCTATCACAGAAACGGTGGGAATCTTGTGACGCTGGCGATGAAGTCGAAGCTTCTCCCTCTGTCTCTTCAGAGACGCAAGAATGAGTCGCAGCTTTCTTTCACGTTGCTGTGAACATCAGTTATAATAATCCTAGGGTCAGCAAGAATTTGTACATGATATAATGATTTCCATGACAAGAAAACACACATCATTACCTCAACATGAAGTCTGCATAATTGTTTGAAAGGGATATCAAAATATAAGTTATTACTACATGTATAAGCAATGTTTTAAAGTTAATATTAGGTATACATTTTATTATTTATTAACAAAAATAAACAATTAGCAATAATAACTGTGGAATTATCAAGGTCTATTACAAATGTTCACGTACCTCAAACCAGGCCTGACCAGGCATGTTGTTCACAACTCTGCCATTCTGAATGCTAAACTGGAACCTGTGAAAACACTCAGTGTTAATGCATCGTGTTCTAGGTGGATGATCATAATATATACAAACACAATTTCACCTCAAATCTCCAGCAATTATATATAAGCATGATAATAATTAATAATTACATGAACATTTATATTAATTTTGTAATATTAAATATTATTACATTCACGTCCAAAGGCTGTTATTTCATAGTCATCAGGAATGGGCAGAAAACGGTGAAAAAAAAACAACTTAAACTATATAATATAAAAACAAGATGTGTTTGTGAAACACTATGTCCACTTTTGAGCGATTTTGACCCATAAATTTGACCTTTGACCTTGAAGGATGACCTTGACCTTTCACCACTCAAAATGTGCAGCTCCATGAGATACACATGCATGCCAAATATCAAGTTGCTATCTTCAATATTAAAAAAGTTATGGCCAATGTTAAAGTTGGCGCAAACAGACCAACAGACCAACAGACAGACAGACCAACAGACAGGGCAAAAACAATATGTCCCCCAGTATATACTGGTGGACATAAAAAGAAGATTTCTGCCATATTGATGTCACAAAAGGTCACTATAAACCATTGTTTCCCATAATTCAGGTTTCTTTTTTTTTTAAATAAATGTCATTATTTGTATAATGTTTGAATGAAACAATGAACCAAAACTATTTTTTGCATAAGTCATATTAATTCTCTGACAGCATTATTTGCAGATTTGGAAGACAAGCGCAATTATTCTATGCCAGCTCTTTAACAAGCGTCTGTTAGTGAAGAACGTCAACTATGAATGAAATAACCCTGCTGGCCAGTGCAGCCGTGGTTTGAAAACAAATGGTCCTAATCAAAATCACGCCTAATCAAAATCATGATGTGTGTGTGTATTTCAAAATGTATAAGTTCCTCCCGCATCTGAGGCTGGATGATGTGTTTACCTGGAGAATGCCTCAGCACTCCTACCTAATTTGCTTACTAGAATCACAAAAGTTGGACATTTTTTTTTTAAATTATAGCTGCAATTTCAACTTATTTAGTTGTTACTCACAGATTTTTCAATTTTGGTTTGGTCTTGTGTTTTGGGGGTAAGCAATAGCACTCGGAGGAAACCCCTGTTCTGTATGGTGATCACCAACCAAACTCACATGCTTTTGTGGTAACCAAACAGGAAAGGAGGGTTTCCTCTGGGTTCTCTGGCTTCCCCTAACAACAAATCACGACCTATACTCATCAGCAGTATACTAAGTGTGTGGCTGTGATCAGGCCCCTTACTTTGTGTGTGGCAGTTCAGCAAGGGCCACTGCCACTCGGGCCTCTTTGGAACGGGCGTGTGACTTGCAGGCCTGGATAATCATGAACGGTCTGAAAAAAGTTACATCTATAACTAGTGCAACCACAACAAAATTTCATGGTACAGCGATAATAACATCATTAAGCATAGTCCTTGCAATGACGGTAATGTCTGAAATTTGTCTATTAAGCTGGAAACACATGTCAATTGTACAGGACAAAATATAAGAAGGTCAAATCATATTCCTGGTAAATTTTAGTGATTCTTAGCTTCCTGGGTCAAACATTGCTCTTTTAACATTTCTACCAGGTCAAATTATATTTGATTTCAAATAATTGAAAATGAAAAATGGCAAAGTGTACCTTGATTTAGAGACAGAAGGCACATACATTTAATTAAAAAGTTCAATACACTTGTAAAAGGTTACCTATTAAATACTGGCATTTGTAGTTTGGTTTGCAATGCAACAGTTTGTGCTGCAGACAACTCATTGACGGTGATGAAGAGGGCGCTAATCCCAGGTGTGCGACGCAGTCGCGTCGCCACGTCAACAAAGTGATTGTGTTCCAAAAAGTCCCAGTCATTCAGCTTGATGTTTGTTCTTACAATCGACTTAATAGCGAAAAGGAAGAGGAAGGAATAAAGTATGAATGAAGCAACAATAATACACAGATTTCACTTCTTAAATTACATTGCGATAGAAATTCCCCTGTAGGCTACACTGCATCAACTTCTGTATTGTTAACAGTGCAACTTCAGAACTTTCACTAAGCACTTAAAGCACAGCAATGCCAACATGCTTTCATTTCTATATTTCTATATGCTTGCTGCTGCCTGGCTTAACACCTAAAATGCAGTACTTTTTTTATTTCAAAAGGTGGCCGGTGGTACCACCTCCCCACCACACACACTCTCAATGTTTTTAAGAGACAATGTGCTTGAACCTTGAGAAAAAGCCTGAACATTTCTTTTTCAATATTGAACATTCAACTCAAACCAGAATGGCCCACTGCTCTAAGCTGACTCGATAGTCTTAAAAACACAAAATAATAGAAACAAATTATTTGGATGTACACAATCTGAAATTTGTAGAAAAGATCATCTAAGTCCATATAAAACTAGAAATGGCACGGCCTCTGCCGACGCGTATCCCCACGCCGCATGATGTTAGTAATGTTATCCAGTTAAATTTCAAAGTCATGCATATTTTCAATTCCCATAATCAACATTGAATTATGAAGTAAAGTGAAAAAACAAGAGATGTGTTTGTCAGAAATACAATGCCCCCTACTGCGCCGCTTTGAAGCCATATATTTGACCCTTGACCTTGAAGGATAACCTTGACCTTTCACCACTCAAAATGTGCAGCTCCNATGGCTCCGGACACAAAAGTGCCGGACAGATGGACAACGCCAAAACAATATCCCTCCGCCTTTCGCGGGGATAAAAAGTCAGTAGTGAGTTAAAGAACATAATTCGTGCTCTGTAGAAAGGGGGTTTTATGCATGTGCATACAGTGTCGTCCCAGATTAGCCTGTGCAGTTAGCACAGGCTATTGAGAGATGACACTTTCTGCTTTTATTGTATTTTTTTGTTTAAAGGAAGACTTCTTGACGAAAATCCAGTTTAAGCGGAAAGTGTCGTCCCTGATAAGCCTGTGCAGACTGCACAGGCTAATCTGGGACGACACTTTACGCATATGCATTTTACCCCCTTTTCACAAAGCGAGGCTCACATTATTCACCTTTTCTACAACCCCCCACCCTGGAATGGACTCAACCAATGCAACATTCTCTGCAAGTCTTACCTTTTCTACAACCACCCACCCTGGAATGGACTCAACCAATGCAACATTCTCTGCAAGTCTGTTCTCAACAATTTCAGCATCATCACTGCCTTTGCTTTTCTTTGCTATTTAAAGTATACAAATAAAGTATGAGAGACATAATATTCACTACATGTTGTATAAGGACACTCAAAAACTAAAGTATTTCCATCAAACGAACATGTTGCCATTTGGAAAGGAATAGTGGCAAAGACAGGAAGTTTGCAATGGGTTCATTTTTTTTTTTGAATATTTTCTTTGTCCTTTTATCATGATAAAATTTCAGAGTTCAAACAAGCAACACATTCAGACACAGGGGAACCCCTTATTTGGAAATTTTAGGTACAGACGTACCTCTGTGCTAAAAGGCGGTGGAAAATGCCAGCCAAAACAAATAGTTGAAAAGTTCAAGATTGTTGAAATGTTGCGTGTTCTTTAAATAAATAAAACTTATATGATATTTTAACATCGAACAAAGCAACATTTAATTTAAAACCATAAAACACAAGTGACAACCAACTATTTACTGGTAATAAACAATAAAACAAGAGCACAGCATAGCAGGTGCCAACGCTCGGCTGTGGGTGCATTTTTTTTTAAACCTTTGACCTTGAAGGATCACCTTGACCTTTCACCACTCAAAATGTGCAGTTCAATGAGATACACATGCATGCCAAATATCAAGTTGCTATCTTCAATATTTCAAAAGTTATGGCCAATGTTGAAGTTTTTGGACGACGCGGACGGCGGACGAGCTGGCTATGACAATACCTCAGGTTTTCTTTGCCGAGCTAATAACAAAAAAACATATCACCTATATGAAGGATAAAAACCCTGTGTCCCACATCAGCAATGTTGCAGTACTGGCTAAGGAAGTTCTTGTATGTTGCATCATCCAAAACAGTGTCAGCTGAAACATCAAATAAGACAAAAGAAAAACTGAATTCCAATAAACACATGTTGCAATGTGACCACAGAATGGAAATGTTAGGGTTGCCCTTTTAAGGCTTTCCACAGCCATCATTAAACATTTCAAGATTTGATTCTGAACAATGACAAATTGTGGCAACCATGTTTTTACATATAAAACAATGAACATTACCAGTTTCCGCATCCTCTTCTTCCTCCCCTCCATGATCATCTAAGAAAGAACTGAAGTGTCGTTTTTGAAATGTGCTTGACAACTGAGCAGCACTAGCAGCGTTTAGCTGTTTCTGCAGTATGGATTCTGACAGGCTGCATTGGGACTTTATATAACGGCAATAAAGTTTTTTGGAACGAAAATGCAGTTTATTCTTACACACAACATTTACAAAGTCACTTTGATATGTGTTTGGTAAAAACTGTTTCACAAAGCTTATATTTCTTTTGAACCCCACATGTGTAATTGAAATTGCATGTGAAGTAAAGTATTTTCTAAATTTTAAAATGAGTTCCATTCTGTCCACAAAAGTAGTACACTAGTCTTAATGATTTTAGTTAACTATTGGTCTGTGTGTTGGCTGAGGTTTAGGTTTGGGATCGTAACCAATTCTCTCATTTATAAGTTCTGTTTTTGTTTTAAGAATAACTGGTGTCAAGTCAGAAGATGTAGCCATGTTTTTGTTGCGTTCAGAGTCTTGTTCCTTTTTCACCACTTCATATTCTGTTACAATGTCAGTTAGTTTGAGTTCAATCCTAGTTGGATTTCTTCGAAGCATGTTGTTTCTTGTTTCAACCAAAACCTGAAAGAAAAGACTCACATTTAATTATCAAAGAGTTGTTGTTAATAAGCAATTTCACTGTCATAAAATATTGCCTTAACAAAACTGATCTACCACTCTCTTAGTCTAAACATTAATGTGTCGTGTTCTGAGAAAACTGGGCATAATGCATGTGCGTAAAGTGTCGTCCCAGATTAGCCTGTGCAGTTCGCACAGGCTCATCTGGGACGACACTTTCCGCCTAAACTGGATTTTCGCTAAGAAGAGACATCATTGAAACGAAAAATTCCATAAAAGCAGAAATTGTCGTCCCTGATTAGCCTGTGCGGACTGCACAGGCTAATCTGGGATGACAATTTACGCACAAGCATTATGCCCAGTTTTCTCAGAACACGACATTAATTTCAAATCATTCAAACGAGATGAAACTTCAGTCCTACTTTTTATGTAAAGGGACTTGTTCACAGATTGGGACATTTTTTTTATCTGTATCAGTAAATGCCTTAAATTGCTTGATTGTAACCATGTAACTGTCGAGCTCTATTATTATGACAAGAATAGAATTTAAGAAAGAAACAAGGCTTGTCACGGTAGGATGACATATGCCCCCCTTTTCCACATTTTTTGAAACCTAAATGCAAAACCTAAACGCAAAGTGTGATGTAATTTCAGACGGACGGATGGACAGTGCGATCACTATATGCCACCCTGCCGGGGGCATAAAAATAAAAGAAAAATAAGAGATGTGTTTGTCAGAAAAACAATGCCCCCTACTGTGCCGCTTTGAAAAAAAAAATCTAAACCTAAACGCAAAACCTAAACGCAAAGTGTGACAGAATTTCAGACAGACGGACAGTATGATCACTATATGCCCACCTTCGGGGGCATAAAAATTGTCCACAGCAGTGCTTGAACCAAATTCCTTTGGATTAAAAGGCCTAAACCACTTTGCCATCCGAACTGTTTAATTACTGTAATTTTATACTTGATATATATATTTGCTCCATGATTTATAGTGTTCTTTTATGTTTAAAATCTGTGACAAAAAGGAGGCATTTTATGCTAGATTTGCTAAAATCAGACAAACAGTGGCTAAATTATGTTGACCGGAGAGCAGCTACAAGCAGCGCTAATTTTCACATTTGAAATACTATCAAATAGTAGCGATACAAACTTTAAAGTTTAGTATAGTTATATATTTCGGCTAGTTCTTCTTGAATGCTTTGAGATTTTAAGATAACATAAGTAAAGCTCCAGCGAACCGGAGGGACAGAAGCTGGGAGTTGGATTATTGCAACTAATGTTTCAGCTATTATTTTCCGTATTATTCGTATTATGATATTATGGTGAGTATGCATATCAAGCATACGTGCAAACATACCACAACTAAAACCTATCAATATGACATTTGGAGTTCAGTATAAAATTTGCAGAAATGTTGTTCTTGTCTTTCATTACTTATAGTAATGTTATCCGAATTAAAATATCCGGATATAGGTTCCATTTTAAACACATCGAATACACATTTTAATAGATTTGTATACATCTTTTTTTTGTAAATACAAACATAAAGCTCATTAACTTAATGCAATTCATAGAGAAAGAGTTTACCTACAATTATATGAAGTGGTTAAAACTATTTTATTCGACAGGCTTCTCTTCCGCCCAATCCATCCGACCTCTTTATTATCCGAATACACACTATTGCCGGCGAATTTTGTCGGACAACTACATCGTCGACTTTGAATTCAAACCGACAATTTAGCGGACAATATGGTAAAACACAACTTTTGAGAGGTTAATTAATACCACACAGTGTTGCTGATCTACGATGTGTATCATGCTTTATTTAAAAGTAAATAAACAGCAATATTTAATGTTAACCTTGTCCAGAATGATGATTTCGGATAGCTTGTCAAAGTCGGAAGACTCGAAGTTGTTATCATTTTTCTTGCCTTAGGAAGAGAAATCTCAGTATTTTGATGGCGTTTATGAACATGCGTCATATTAATAAATTATCTCATATATGCTGTATGTATAATTATTATCTGTCGTGATGATTTCAACAGCTGTACATCCATTTGTTGATCTGCCTTTGGAGCTTCAAAGACCCAGGTACTGGAGCACTCATTCCTATTGAAGCCCAAGGCCACCAACAATAAATTATTCGCCTTATCACCTAGTTTTACAGGGTTCAATCCCTGTTCTCAAAAGCATGTGAGTTTGGTTTGTGGTCACCATAACAGGTTATGTTTCCTCCGGGTACTCCGGCTTCCTTCCCCCCACAACACAAGACCACACCAAAGTTAAAAATTATTTTAATACCTTTCAGTAAAAAACAATATTTAGGGGTCATGTGAGCATATTGGGTAGTTATTGTTCACATTCTGAAGTTTTTCTCCCTCTTTGCCAACTTGCATCTAACTGTTAAGTCTTTTAAAAATCAAATGTTAGTTGTTATGCTGAATACTTGGTTAGGAAGATGCATTTTTATTTAGGTCGAAGGCCAAGGTCATAGGGGCATGAAATCTTTGCTTATAAAATGTGTTTCTGCACGATATTTAGATATTTAAATTTTGACGTTTGATTATCCAAATTGATATACTGGCTACTTGGGTAGAAAAGTATACCCCTGTTGATTTTGATGGTCAAAGGTAAAGGTCACAGGGGCTTTCTTACAAGAAAATCTTTCTCCACAAACCACATTTTTTCTGCACATATTGATTACTTGGGGGCATATATGTTTTACAAACATCAATTGCTTGAATATTATCTGGTGCAAGTAAAGCTATTCTTCCTATTTTCTGTTTTAATTAAGCTGCTCATCAATTATTTCTACCCTAACTTACAATTTTTGCCTTCCGTAATAACTCTCACTTTGTATAATTTTAGTCTGCTTTACTGAGTTTAAAATGTTCATTTTCAGCAAAGTCATGACGAGGTACAGACACTTCACTTGGATTGGGAAACCTTGTACAGCAAACCAGTACGAAAGTGTTTTTTTTCTGAACTTCTAAAATTGACTACCGGTATAGTAAATAAGTTTATATTTCTTCAGATCAGGGCCCTCAATCCATTTTAGGAGAAGCGGGTTGCTGCCCTCATGAGAAGGGATTTTCGCGGCGTTTCCCTCTTTGGGGGATTTTTATGTCCCCCAGTCTATACTGGGGGACATATTTATACTGGGGGACATATTGTTTTTGCCCTGTTTGTTGGTTTGCACAAACTTTAACATTGGTCATAACTTTTGCAATATTGAAGATAGCAACTTGATAGTTTGCATGCATGTGTATCTCATGGAGCTGCACATTTTGAGTGGTAAAAGGTCAAGGTCATCCTTCAAGGTCAAAGGTCAAATATATGGGTCAAAATCGTGCAAAAGGGGACATAGCGTTTCACAAACACATCACTTGTTTTACTTACTCTCTCATTATTACATTTGTACATGTTTGCACTATATTCATTGCTTTTTTCATAATTGAGTATGTTGGACAAGATTAAATTGAAATATAATTGAGATATAATAATCATGAGACACATCTTTCTCTATATAATTTTTTTTTCAGGGGGAATTTTTTCCCCCAAAAGGGGAAAAAAGTATACTTTTCAGGTGGGGGACTGCGGCCGATTTGATAGATTGAGGGCCCTGCAGATGTATTATGGACTTTAATTTAATATGACTACAACTTTTAGCTCCTTAATACAATAATGTGTTCAAGAGAATAAAGCAAAGTTTTTATTCATATTGTATTATTATTGCAGAATAAAGAGTAAACTTTAAGAAGTGCCAAGTGTACTAATTTGCACTTATAATGAGTTTAAAATAAATTATGTTCAAGGCTTTTGTGCAACGGGTGCTTGTAAGTGGGCTGAAGAGGACCAAAGATGACATAATAACCAAGCATGTGAAGCCACTCCTTCAAGCTGACAACTTTGGTGATGTAAGTTATCAGTAGTGTTAATATTTGCAGGTCATTTTCATCTTGAATAACATAAAAATGTTGTGGTATAGGGTAAACTTGTGATTTTTTATAACTTTGAGTACCAAAGGTAAAACTTTTGTTCACTAAGCTTAAGTGGTTTTACATTTACATTGGGTGTGCTAGCTACCCATCGTTTATATTTAAGCTAAGCAAATTGTTTAACCACATGAAAATCACATTTGAGCATGTTACACATGTCTATATGAGCCTCATTCTGGGAAAACTGAACTTGCTTGTGCGTAAAGTGTTGTCCCAAATTAGCCTGTGCAGTCCGCACAGGCTTATCAGGGACAACACATTCCGCCTTTAGGGTATGTCTGTTTATATGAAGTCTCTTCTAAATGGACCTCCAAGTAAGGCGAAAAGTGTCGTCCCTGATTAGCCTGTGCGGAATGCACATGCTAATCTGGGACGACACTTTACACACATGCATTAATCCCAGTTTTCCCATATGATAATGAGGCTCATATGTTTGCCCATTTCTCATCAGATAGTCAAGAAGGCTGAAGCTGCAAGTGACAAGCTTCAACAACTCGGCATTTTCAGTCGCATTAAAATTGAGATTGACACTTGCAAAGGTAACAATTCACTTCACAGCATCAGATTATCTTGCCATCAGGATTTTTTTTATTGAAAAGACACTTGCAAAGGTACCAATTCCCTTCACAGCATCAGATTATCTTGCCATCAGGATTTTATTTATTGACGAGACAGGCTGGAATTCTTTTACAACAGATAATAGTAGTACTAATTACCGGTAGTTGTTCAAAATAAGGATAAAATAATGTTTAAAACTTCACTAATTTTAAGAAATGTCCTAAAAAGTCACTGTTTGTTTTACTCATTTAGACATTATTTTCAAAATTGTCACCAATCAAATTGCCTACATTGTCACAACTTTAGTAATTAACCGGTCTTTCATTGTAGGTGCCAATGCTCATGAAAATGGTTATGATGTGCGTTATGTGGTACAAGAGTCTGGCCGATTGAAGATGGGTTATTACACCATGGTGGGACAGAATGATGGTAGTCTGGTAAGAAGACTTCATGTATTTCTAGACCTTTCTTACTTTTTAGCTTAAAACCTAATTTAATTCAATCTTACTAATAAGTATTTAAGAGTTGTTGCTGTGTTTTAGGGCATACTTTTGTCAAAATAACTAGGTGATAGCTTCACCTTTCAGGTGTTAATGAAACATTTGCTAAATGAAGACTAAGGAATTAATTTTGTTTAATAATTTAGGCATAATTATCCATGCATTTTATATATCATCCTTAAATTTCCAAAGTGCACATGTAAACAAAGTCTGTTTTGACGAAGTTTATTTTTCCCCTTGATGTAGTGTCAAACAATGCACTGCAAGATTACCGATATTGCAATTTTTCAATATGGCTGCATGTTTCATTGAAAACATAAATAATTGAATAACAAATAATTAACTTTCAACCAAATTTTTGTTGTCACTTTCGTTAAAAAGTTCAAATATTTGCAAATTGTCATAAGAAAGTGTTTGGTTAGTTGCGTTGTCCTTTTATGTGTGTTCAAGAGTCAACTACTGAAAGAATACAGATGAAAAGTGTACCATAACATCTCCTGGATTTCATTCTATTTTATACATTGGCATTCATAATATCAACATATCAAGTGACTTTGATGTGATGCAGTGTTATAGTGGTGATTGATCATGTCATCAGTTTGTTCTCAAACGATAGCTGTCAATCGTCTAGAGTTTACCAGAAAACCAAGTGTCAGCCTGGGGAAAGGACTGAGCATTAGTCCTGATTTTTTATACGGCCATTCTCCCACACCTTATTATTGGCATAAGTAATTGCACGTAGCACTGGTAAACCAGTAAACTCTGTAAAATTGTGCGTATGTTAAGTGATGACAATGATATGATTCTAATACTGTTGGAAACGGCAAAAATCCAAACAAACACAAATTGAGCTGCGCCATGATAAAATGGGTGTTATGACATATGCGGCCATCATAGCATTGAGCAGTCTGGCTAGGAGCTACCCTGTCCGCTATGCAGGTCTCATCAACAGACATTATGACTCCCTCAGAATATGCAGATCCAGACATATATCTGGAACTACACTGTTTGGATATGTCCTAAGGCCCATTTTCGCATGACGCGGCTCAATTTATTGTCACAGGAGTTCAACTTTCGGTCCCCCAATGTCCTCGGGCGCGCTGAGGAGGTGAAGCTGGACTACATCTATGGCACAAAACACACCCGGGGCTTCGGGTTCAGTCTGAAGAAGCCCTTAAATGGAAACCCAGATACCTGGTGAGTGACTTTAATAGTCGCCATCACTTTGAATTAGAGAAATAAGGTTTGGAAAAATAGACATAGCTATAGAAAACACAACTGATATCTGACACATATTTGGTATGTAAAGGATGGTGAGGTTCATGTGCAGTTTATAGGAAATTACATTGTGTACATATATATATATATATATATAAGTTGTCAGACATTGTATGAAAACAGGAACAAGATGGTTTTCATATACATTAGGTCTTACTGTTTAACAGTTTATTTTGTGCAAGGTTATCATCAGTAAGAGGTTGAAACTATGTTCTAAAAGATCAAATATTTATGAACCTGCACCTTTGAACTTCTTGTTCACAGTTCAGTAAACATCATCGGTACATAATATTATTTCACTTTGCTGTTCTCTAGATCTGATTAGGATATAATGTAGGGTAGAGCACTGTGTTTACTCCAGGTTTGGTGCTCGAGCCTACAGGGAGCAGGGTGACTTCCCCTGGAGTGGTTACAAGGAGACTGACCATGGTGTGGGGCTCGACCTGTCGGTAGGTACACTTCACACTTTCACACTTAATATTTTTTTTATTAAAGGGAAGTTTGGGAGTAATTACAGCCAGTATTTATAATGGAACTTCCAAAATGTCAGCCTTCATACCATCATGTAAGGAGGAACAAGTTACACAAATATATCTAAATGTTAATCTTTTTTATTGTATTTAGATAAAATATGTCTGCAGTCCGTTTAATGACTTTATCTTAATAAAACTTGGCCAGAATGTTTATCTTGACAATATCTAATCAATGTTTGAATATGTGTCAAGTGGGGTCAAAAATAAGGTCACCAGTCAAATCAAAGAAAAACCTTGTTACCAATCTAGAAGCCGAATTAATGGCTTAATCTTTAGGAAACTTGCTCAGAATCTTTTTGTAACAAAACCTATGCCTAATTCAAATCCAGGTTAAGTTGGACAAAAAACTAGGTAACCACGTCAAATGTTAGAAAACATTTTAAACGCTCTAAATTCCTCCTTTGTTATCTCAATCTGCTGATAGGCAAATTCATGCCACACACCAGTTTGAATTAACTTGTTAAAGTATGTTCAGTCTTCAGGTCAAATATTGGTCAGGAACGTATTTTTCGCTACTATGACAATAATAATGTACTAAATATTAAAAATGGACACATTCTAAATATTAATTTGTGTGTTCTTTGAAAACAATAATGCTATAGTTTAAACTATTTTTAAATAACTGTCAAATACCAGAGTTAAATTTCGATGCAGTTTCTGTCATTGCTTGGCAACCATAACCTGCGTTGGGAGGGTGTTTGGCGTGACTTGAGGTGTCTCTCCAACTTGTCATCGTTCCGGGTCCGGGAGGAGGCTGGACACAGTCTGAAGTCAAGCCTCATTGTGAGTATGATATCTGTATAATTGTGCTGAGTCATTGAAGTTAGAAGTTTGGCCAGGCAAGCCCATGTTTTGATATTATTGCTTGGGGCCAAGAAAATGTTAGATAGAAGCCCTCCTATGTTAAACTGATAATTTTAAAAAGTCTGAATAAAAATGTACCATTGAAGGTCTTACAGGTTTGTTCAAACGTCGGTCACAGTGTGCTGTAACTGAGAATACAGAAGGGTAGTTATTTTCATGATGCTTTAAAATAGCTGTATTCATAACCTCTTTTACTTTTAAGTCAGTATAAATCAGATGTGTTAACTTTTTAAAACATTTGAATATGCTAATGAATTGTTTTGAATATTAAATATCTCCTGATGTTCTAATTCAAGTCAAAAGACATATAAGACGCCTATTATTTCATTATGATTTCTTGGCAGATTTAAAACAGTGATTCTGTTCATTTTTTCGGATTATTTGATGGATACATGAATCTTATGACCTGCATCATGCGGAAATGGGTCATATGCCTTATGAACAGTGTGGTCAGGAGCTAGGCTGTTCGCTATAAATTCATGCAAGGTATCGTGGTCTTATTAACGGACAGGATAGCTCCTGACCAGACTGTACAGCTGCACAGGCTGGTCTTGAGCTATTCTGGCTGCAAATGGCATAAGACCCATTTTCGCATGATGCAGGTATTGTGTTTTCAAACAGGTATCAAGGCATTGTTGTACGTACCTTTTCAGCACACGTATGTGCGAGACACTAGAGATGACATGGTTCTACCAACTAGAGGCACATTGCTAAAAATGACTCAGGTGTGTATGATTGGAGTAACCCTTTGACAATAAACCCTTGCCCACTCACAAGCAAAGTGAAAATGGGTATATGCTATCAGCATAAAACGTGAAAAGCCTGCGAGTAACTCGCAGTATGTTCAGGTTTTATGCTGTTTGCTGCTCGTGAGTATCTTAGGGTTGGAGATGAAGCCTTTGAGACATGAATCTATTAAGAAAGATCTTTGATTCAATTTAATTTTCTAAGTGACGACAAATGCATCAAAATGTGTATCAAAGCGGTAAGTGCAATGAACATTTCAATGCAGTAAAATATACTTTTGATAAGAATTAATATCAAGTGCTCTCCTTATAGCTTGCCTTGCAACATGTCTGTGCCATTAACTCTTAAATGGTGTTGGTATTTTCATTAAATCTTAATATTTTGGGATTTTGTTTTATATCTTCCCCAGTAATTGATTCATTTCAACAAGTTAAGTTATGTTTTTATTCAAATCAAAGTTTTTATTTTGTAGGCATACGCCAGTTTTTTTGACATTTTGATTGTACATTCCAATTTCATCAACTCGTGTTTCAGGAATATGCTGGCATTGGAGGAAATGCCAACTTTTTCAAACATGGAGTGGAGTTTCAGGCCAATCAAGCTTTGCCCTTGAGTTCTGTAAGTAACATATACACTGGTTTGTTAGTATTAAGTAATGTAATTTTTACAATTGTAATTAAAAGTGAAAATAATAAGAATAAGCATGATTAATCACAGATTATAAAAAATAAATGTGAATTATACTCTATTTTTTGAAAAAAGTAGAATAACAATTGTGTGATACCTTTTGTAACTTTAAAATATTTGAAAACCTCAGTATATGGTACAACAATACACTGAACAACATAAAAAATGACCATTTTTATGAGATCAGTATGTTTGTGAAAGTTTTCTCAATTATTTATTAAACTGTTTGATGTAAAACCATCATAGGCTGACTCACAGGGGGAAGTTGCGCAAAAAATAAAATAAAAATATATATAATATATAAAGACTATATATATTATATATTTTTTTTTTTTATTTTTTTTTGCGCAACTTCCCCCTGTGGGCTGACTGTGTACAGTTTAATTACTGTACCCTGCTAATTAAACAAGAACCATAATAAAGGTTATCATAGTCACAAAGTATTGTTTGAGGCTCGCTCTGGGGTAAAAAAGCTAACACACAGGCTAATTGTAGACAACACTTTTTGCCAAGACTGGATTTTTGTTAAGAAGAGACTTTAATTTTTAAAACAAAAAAAATCCATAAAAGTGGAAAGTTTTATCCCTGATAAACCTGTGCGGACGTACAGACAGGCTAATAAAAGTGGAAAGTTTAATCTCTGATTCGCCTGTGAAGACTGCAAAGACAGGCTAATTAAAGTGGAAAGTTTGATCCCTGATTAGCCTGTGCGGACTGCACAGACAGGCTTATAAAAGTGAAAAGTTTAATCCCTGATAAGCCTGTGCAGACTGCACAGACAGGCTTATAAAAGTGGAAAATTAAATTCCTGATTAGCCTGTGCGGACTGCACAGACAGGCTTATAAAAGTGGAAAGTTTAATCCCTGATAAGCCTGTGCAGACTGCACAGACAGGCTTATAAAAGTGGAAAATTAAATCCCTGATTAGCCTGTGCGGACTGCACAGACAGGCTTATAAAAGTGGAAAATTTAATCCCTGATTAGCCTGTGCGGACTGCACAGCCAGGCTTATTTGGGATGACACTTCAAGTATGTGCATAAATCCATGTTTTCCCAGAGCAAGACTCATTTAGATGTTACACATTTAAGTATAACCTATATATTCATATCACAATATAAATGTACCCACGTGTCCGAGACTCATTTAGATGTTACACATTTAAGTATAACCTATATATTCATATCACAATATAAATGTACCCACGTGTCTGGTGTTTGCTAGGTGTTACAAGACTCATTTAGATGTTACACATTTAAGTATAACCTATATATTCATATCACAATATAAATGTACCCACGTGTCTGGTGTTTGCTAGGTGTTGCAGCTCTGCCTGGCTGGTGGCATTGTGAGACCCCTAAGGGAGACGACCATCAACATCAATGATCGCTACTTCCTAGGGGGACCCCTTACCCTCAGAGGATTCAACAAGAATGGCATTGGTCCCCATAGCGATGGTAAAACAATCGAGTCCATCTCTCAACCAGGCTTGATTCATGTGCATTCAGTATCTTCCCAGATAAGCATGTGCTTTTATGGAATTTTTTGTTGAAATGAATTCTCTTTTAACTGCAAAGGCTACTCATGGACACTACTTTATGCACATGTATTAAGTTTTGTTTAATTTTTTATTGTGTACTAAATCCTGAAATGTTTCTAAAGGTATCAATATATTGAAACATCAGGTTTCTTGATGGGGAAACTTTCCAACCCATAAAATTCAAATCAATACGTACAACATCATTACATTTCATCACCAGACATGCATTGATGTACTTAGCCCTCCCTCCTCAAGGAGTACTTAGTAGGTGACATAAAGTGTGCGATAAAGCCAAAATGCATACATGTAGTCTTATTATGTCATCTTGTTATTTTCATGACCTCTTTAACTTTAATAGATATTAATAAAAAATGTTGTTTATTCCCTGATAATTCCCGTCTAGGCAATGCTCTTGGTGGTGATGTGTACTGTATGGGAGGACTTCATCTGTACACGCCACTTCCGTTCCGGCCTGGTTCCGGGGGGTTTGGAGAGCTCTTTCGGTCTCACTTCTTTGTGAACGCTGGAAACTGCGGAAACGTACAGAATTTTAGTCTGGGTAAGTAGTACATATGCATATACATTGTACATGTACCTAGTACAGTGCTGATAGAGCATGTATTTGTGTTGTAATTCCATGTATTGAATGTATTTAATATTGTCAAAGAAGTATTTATTTAGCATCATTTACATAAGAGGTACAAATGTCCTGTGATAATTTTCCGTATTTTTGACAGTAAACTGATTATTGACTCAACTAAAAAAATGATATTTCATGTATACAAAAGTGTTTTTTACATGTTTTGAGTGCATGTGTTTTACTCCTTAAATCAAATTCATGTGCAGGTTTACCATTGATTATTCTCTTTCTAATTCTCTGTTTATACAGTACAATTGTATAACTTGAAACGCACTTGTGTAAGCCATAAACAAATGTTTGTGTTTTTCAGATCAGGTTAATAAAGAGAATTGGAAGGCCTTCCAGAACTCTCTTCGGCTGTCGTACGGGTTTGGGGTTGTACTGAGGCTGGGGGGTGTGGCCAGGCTAGAACTCAACTATGTGTTGCCAGTGTGGAAACAGTCCGGTGACAGGTAAGTGATGATAATGTTGTTAATATTGAGCCTCGCTCTGGGGAAATGGGGATTAATGCATAGGTGGAAAGTGTCATACCAAATTAGCCTGTGGAGTCCCTTAAGGCTAATAAGGGACGTCTCAACACTTTCAACCTAGAGTGGATTTTTTCTTAGAAAAGGCTTACTTTAAAACAAAACCATCCATGAAAGCAGAAAGTGTTGTCCATGATTAGCCTGTGGGGACTCCACAAGCTTATCTTGGATGACTCTTTACTCTCATGCATTAAGCCCCATTTTCCCAGAGCGTGGCTCAATTATTCATCATGGTCATTTTCATCGATACAGCATAAGTTTATCTGGAGATATTATTTGATCTGCCATGGAGGTTATGGATGTGTTATCATTGGTTTATCAGTCGATTAGCAACATTTTAGCAAAAGCTATGAGATTTTCTGAAAGCCAAAGAATGGATTCTTAGGATTGTATTGGTGATCTAAATCACCATTTGTACCAAGTTATGTTTTAAAGAGTGTCTATAATTGAAAGGTGCCAAGGGAAGTAATCATCTCGTGAACATTCACCTGTTAAGCATGTTGATTATGGCAGAAACCTGAGCTCTGATCATTTGAAATGTTCCAATTAAATGTCACTAATTGTCAATGTCAATGGTTGATAAAAAATGTTAAAGCTCACATTCTTCTTAAATGCTTGCAAATTTAACAGCATTCATAAAAAAGTCGCAACAGTTCTAGATGTAATTGTTCGCATAGTGGATGTAATACTTTGCGAGCAAGTATTCATTATATTGCCTTAATACATGTATGTCTCTTGTTTTCAGTGCAAGTCCTGGTGTTCAGCTGGGGGTTGGAATCAGCTTCTTGTGATTATCCACGGTGATGAGGCAAAACATGTGACTGAATATCACCCTCGACATGCGAAAATGGGGTTTATAACATAATCAGCCAGTGTAGCTCTAGACCAGCCTGTGCCATCCAACCTTAATAGAGTGTTTGCATAACTTAAACTGAACCTTACTAAAGTTGTGTATTTGTTAAAACAGGTGAATATTTTATTCAAGGCTAACAGCTGCTTTATTATATCCTATAATGACTGTTGTTTATGATTAATGCTTTCTTAACTGTTTGTGTTGTACCCCAGCCCAATATGCAAATACTGCTATGGCTGCAGAATACAAGTAAATATTTGTAAACCTCATCATGAGAATGGTTTGGACAGTGATTGGAAATAATAAACTTAATTCATTTGAGCCCTGTAATCAGGGAAAACTGGGCTTAATGCATGTACGTTAAGTATCAGAATTGTCCCAGATTAGCCTGGTGAGGTATCTGGGCTAATCAAGGAAGCTTTTATGGACTTGTTTGTTTAAATTAAGTCTCTTCTAAATGAAATTCCTGTCTAAGTGGAAAGTGTTGTCCCTGATAAGCGTGTGCGGACTAACCTGGCTAATCTCGGATGACATTACGCCATACATTAAGCACTCTTTTCCCAGAACATGGCTCATATCATGAAATTCATTGTTTTTTTATTAATTTGAATTTTTTATTGTATTTTGATTGTGTTTCAATAAATTCCCGCTACTATAGAGTTCAGTTGTATTTAGTTAATGTCTGTTCAGTTTTACTTCAATATTATACACCTTCAATATTATACACCTTCAATATTATACACCTTCAATATTATACACCTTCAATATTATACACCTTCAAGATTATACACCTTCAATATTATACACCTTCAATATTATACACCTTCAATATTATACACCTTCTATATTATACACCTTCAATATTATACACCTTCAATATTATACACCTTCACTATTATACACCTTCAATATTATACACCTTCAATATTATACACCCAAATCATGTTCCTTCAACCGTAGGATCATATTTCAGCAGAGTCTTAACCGTGTACTTGTTTGTGTACTGTCCGTCTGTGCGCCCAGGTGTCCAGAGAATGTGACATGGGTACCTGATATGTCTTCAGCTAGATATTGTTATTTGCTTTAAAGATTAATTGGTAATGAGGCACTTGAATATAAGATAAGTTACAAAACATATAATAATGTATTTGAAAAATTATAAGTTCAAACTTTAAAAGTGTTGTATTTTTTCTTAACATTTCAATAAGATTGGTGTCGTTTTCAGAAGTAACTGGGCATAATGCATGTGCGTAAAGTGTCGTCCCAGATTTGCCTGTGAAGTCCGCACAGGCTAATCAGGGATGACACTTTCCGCTTTTATGACATTTTTCGTTTAAATGAAGTCTTCTTAGCAAAAATCCAATTAAGGCGGAAAGTGTTGTCCCTGATTAGCCTGTGCAGACTGCTCAGGCTAATCTAGGACGACAATTGACGCACATGCGTAATGCCCAGTTTTCTCAGAACACGACACATTGTTGAAAGAAACATCTCAGAAGTGTTTTGTCACAGATTCCGGAAGTCTTAAAACTGATGATGAGAATGTACTAAAAATATGAAAACACTATTTTATAAATCATAACGAGTACCCAGAAATCTGTAAAAACAGCAACAACTGAATTCAATTAATAAACGTATGTAACACGAAATGATTGAATAACTGTGAATACTTTTTATTGTGTATACCGTGGCGAAAAATGTCCCTGATTAGTCTGTGCGGACTGCACAGGCTAATCTGGGACAACATTTTACGCAAATGCATAATGCCCAGTTTTCTCAGAACGCGACACATATGTCCTTATCGCGAATGTTCACCATAATACGATAACGTGTTGCGTATTTCATCAGTCCCCATACCCCAGAGGTCAAGGTCGCACTGAGAGGTCAAAGGTCAAATTTGGCCATAAAACGGCTTTTCCGGACTGTAACTGTGTCATTCATCCTGTAATTTTGAAATAACGCACCTATAATGAGCAATATTAGGAGACGGCGTGTTGCGTGTAACACGCCGGACTGTATATTCATCATTCATCATGCAATGCTAAGATTATTTTCCAAAAATATTTACCAAGTGGAGAAGGTGTATTATGCTTTGGGCAAAGATCATTGCGACACATTATTTCAAAGGCCATACATGTTCATGGTGCAGCAATATTGCAATAATTATTTACAAATGATCTCGCATGTTACCGACTGGCATCAAGTATAATATAATAATTAATATCTTATCAAAAATACCCTCGATACGAAGGATCGCATCCACCTTGTCAATAATGCTTGAGTTTTTGCGAAAATATTTGTAGAAACATTAAAATAATTCCTACACGCACGTAATTGTCGTGTTGTTTTAATTTCATATATGAACGAGTGTGTGTTAAAGGGACTAGTTCACAAATTTTTGCATGTTTTGAAGTTTGTCATTAAATGCTTTCAATTGATAAATGTAAACATCAGAACTAAAGAGGTACAATAAAACAAAAACAAGAATAAAAGTAAAAAATGGAAAAAAAAGATAAAAAAAGTTAACCTCACCATGGCTCGAACCACTGACCCATGGAGTAAACGCTAAGCGCCTAAACGACTCTGCCATCCGTCTTCACGTGTGTATGTGTGTAATTCAGAGTTTATATTCGGGTCGTCGTTGAGTCTTTACGACTACATTATATGCGGACCTGACCATCCGTCTTCACACGGGTTGCCATTTATTTTATACTTTGCAAAACTATCCAAGTGTTGTTACAAAATATAACGATACCACAAGCAATCGAAATTTTTAGATCGTTTTGCGTCTGAGACGCTTTATAATTTTATCAATTTCTAGCGATGATTTTTCGTAAACGAAAGTGTTTTTTTTTCAGTATAAGTCTGCGGCATTTGTGTTATTTCGCACACTGTTGTACATCGTTCATTTATTTCTTGAGTCTGTGACAGAAGTTGAAAAATTCTCATTTTGATAAACTGTGAACAAGTCCCTTTAAACGTTAGTTGTACATTTCAAATCTTCCTTTTTATGAAGAATAAGAATGAACTGAAGTAAACAATAATCAACCAAAAAATACCAGATTAATGATCGACCAATAATGACGTGTTTAAACATCAATTACGGTAAGGCGAGTAGTATTAGTACAACATTTCACAGGTATTTTTCAGCATCGAAACAGGTAATAACTAATGTTCAGTTGACGTCGAAAGCTGGCCGGTCAACCAATCGGAGACCTGTCGACGCTGAGTCACATGGCGAGGTGTGAACGCTGTGATGTCAACAGCTCGTTAACGGTCATCGTCTGTCGCGGCGTGATTGATGTGGACGTTAAATGGGACGTCACGATACGCTGGACAGCGTTTGCGTTAGTTGTCGGCTGTGCGTTGAATGGATAACGTCAATATAAACAACATGAGTATAAATATGTGAAGGATTCAGTTTGTGGATTATAATAGATACGAATAATTAACCAAGTACACAATGACTAGAAGAATATATGATGGTAGCCTATTACTGGCAATAGTAATCGGAATTAATACAGGTACTGTCGTTTACTGCCTTAGATTTTTTTATTGTACAAATAAACATGTCGGATGCGAAACTTACCTTCTTAAAAAAAACACATTTATGCTTAATATTGATTTTCATTCCAGGCGTTAAACACAAGTTTGACGCTCGATCTTTTTTAATCAATATCAATATTTCATCGCTTGAATCCGAATTCTTACTTATTGGTTCACAAGTACTTGACAACTATGGTGATTAGATGTTTTTTATTTTAGTTTTGGCTCGCACGACATCTAGTCCACTGTCCACACAACCGACGAAAGCAAATCTGTCAAGATGCCCTGATGTCGTCTGCTCCTTGGAGTTAATTCCTGCAGAGTGCATGTCAGTGCCGATACTTACTCGCGATGGCAAGGAGTGTTACGGGTGTCCTGAGTGGACGCCGACTTGCAAAAGTGAGCTGGCTCGCCTAGAGGCAGAAGCGACGACGACCGCACAGGAAGTGATCACGTGTCCCAAGACGCCATGTCCGGTTCTGGAAGGAGTTCCCAAGGACTGTGTGTTTACCGAGACGTATTTCTACCGCGGACTTAAGTGTGACAAGTGCCCGAGAATGAGGGCGACCTGCGTCCAGGAAAGTAAAACTGTTTTGGTGAACGCACCAGATTCAAAGTGTCCTTTATTGGCTTGCACACTCGAGCTCATCCCAGATGAATGTAGGGAAATCCCCAAAACGGAAATAAATGGAGTTATGTGCGACGGTTGTCCAAGGAGGAAGGCCAACTGTAAACCCCAATCATCGATTCAACCTGAGTACATACCGCGACGTTCATGCGGTCTTATACACTGCCCTGGATTTATACCTCAGGAATGCCGCGTGGAGCGGAAGTACACTAACCAATGGGGTGAGGAATGCGCGCAGTGTCCTCAGTGGAGAGAAGGCTGTCGGGAGGAAGAGCGACAGGTGCACCTGACTCTCCCGGAAGGGGCCGTTCCATCGCAGTGCCCGCAGACTAATTGTACTGAGCAGATTCCACAGGCTTGCCAGGAAACGCAGCCATATAAGTTCTTCTATCTTGACTGTTTCCGATGCCCAACGTGGCGCCCTGGTTGCTCGGTAAGGAAGGTAGTGAAAGTTGCTCCCTCAAACACACCTACAACCACAGACGAGTACATACCGAGAGTTGCATGTCCACTCGTAAAATGCGAGGCTCCGATGGGGTTGAGTTCAAACTGCTACGAGAAGAAAATCTACACATTTATGGGTCAACAGTGCGAAGACTGTCCGCTTGTGAAGAAGGAATGCGCGGGCCTGGTTCCCCCACGACCAGTGGTTTCTATTGATGCCTCGCGGCTAGACTCCGCGGACCCGTCGTGCCCTCTTGCCGCGTGCCCAATGATTTATATCCACCTGGCTTGCAGGGAGGAGACGCGCTACTTACACGAGAATCGATGGTGTGATGGTTGTCCCAGACAGAAACCAAACTGTGTACCACCGACGGAGCCCGCTGTGCAAACACAGTCACTCATGCTTGAAAATGCATGTCCAGTGAAGGCCTGTACGCTGATGCTAATTCCTCCCGAATGCATTGACGAGCAGCCCTATGATTTCAACGGCCGGACATGTTTCAATTGCCCAAAATGGCGAGATGGCTGCAATCCCGGAAGTGGTTCACCGATGGTAAATAATTTGCCAGAAATGGCATGTCCATTATTCGCGTGCCCTAGGATTTTGATTCCAAAAGAGTGTCGTGAGGAACAATCCTTTCAGTTCCGTAACAAAACATGCTACAAGTGCCCGAAATGGCGTGAAGGATGCGTCCCAAGCACTGATCTCACTCGCATCGAAGACACACCACAGGTACCACCTGTTCCGGTTCCAGAAACTTCATGTCCAGTGCTAAAGTGTGAACCATCAAATGTGCCAGCCGAATGTATAGAGAATCGTACGCGAACATATGAAGGACGTGTATGCGAGGACTGTCCAGTAGTCAAGCCGAACTGTCCGACTGCCGGCACGTCAACGACATCGGAGCCATGTCCTTCGATCCCTTGTCCCTTTATGGAGATTCCAAAGGAATGCAAACAAGAGCAGATGTACCAGTACAAAGGTCAGACATGCTTTTTGTGTCCACGGTGGCTACCCGGTTGTACACCAATTAACTCACCATCACCGTTTGATCCTGAAAACCAGCAGAGCATAACCACACTGAAAGGCGTATTTCCGGTGAATGAATTCATGTCGTCCGTGGAGGCGCTGTCATGTCCGCCCCTGCCGTGCCCGGATATCCTGATACCGCCGCCGTGCAAGGAGGAGAGCACCTACACGTACCAGGGGTTCCGGTGCCGGGGCTGTCCGCGCTGGCGCCTTGGATGCCAGCCATCTTCTGGGGCACCGATGAGGCTGAACGCCAACGGGTATGTCACCAGTATTGCTGCTTTTGTCGCCATCCTAAACCACTTACTCGCCAAGTACCTTACATGATACACAAAGAACGGCTTACATACAATATGTGCTGAACTGTTTATTTATTTTTGTTGAAAATAATGTTAGTATGTGCTTCTGGGAAACAGCTGTTACTTTTAAGGATAGTTCTCGTCCGTAAGTTGCTGAATATTCATAATCCTTTTTGTAGAATGGTTTTGAAATCGAATTATATCGTCTCTGCGTATTTGATTTAAACTTCCTGTTGTGTTGACTTATGCCATCTATTAACACGCGTACGTTTTATTTAAATTTCAGAATCCTGTCCTTTAGCCTTTTCAACGATTTATTTGACCTCGGTCGTTAAGCATACACACAGCGACACTCATATGGACATACACAATTGGACATTGGCTTTAATTCTAAAGAAATAACATAGTCTAATAAGAATATGACAACATACTATTAAACAGTATCAAATGTTTATTGTATACTTGTTTACGATTTCTGTGAATTCATCTTCTGTGTTCTTTATGTAAGATAGTAATAGTAATCAGTTATGTTCTGTACTGTAATTACCTCCACTATTTTGGCTTTTATTTTTGCTTTTATTTTACATAATGTTAATATGTATACATCGTGAAATTATCACTATCATTTTTTTTAACTATTACCTGTTTTATTATAATTATTTATGAATTTATTACGTTCTTTTATACGTGTATTTAAGATATTTTTGTATTTGATAATTTTCTTATTTCATAAAATAAACGTGAACCCATTATGCGAGTTATTTGTGCATGGTATTAGCAATCTTTAGTATTTTAATGAGAACTTCCGCCATGCAGCGATTTGTTACAAAATACCGGGAAATGTCAGTTTTTATTTCGGTCATAAAATTACTTGACCGTTCTGACAGCTCGGCCATTTCGAGGATACACGCCACTAATTGTAACCGGGCTCATGTCGTTCATAGCAAAACAGCTTGTCGAATTATTGTGTACCGATGACATATGAAAAAAAAATGAATCATATACTACACGATTACAAGATGCGAGTCGAACTAGAGAATGTACAGTGATGCCTACAGTTACGTATTCGTAATAATTTGTAAATACCACGTCGAACACGTCTTAAAAAGGTCAAGAAGTTAATAAGCATTCAACAAAATAGGCGTTTACAATGATACTAAATTAGTATCATTGTATTAAATAACAATAATTTTTCATCAGGTTCACCAAAAAGAAGCGTCAACTTCAGAACCTCGATATTCATTGCTATATAACCCAATACGCCAGGTACAAATATTAATGAACATAATTTAATTGCATTGATATATTTACTGGTATCTTTTTGAACAAAAAGCAAAAGGAGCAAAGCGCACACTGCCTTTGCAATCAATATGTCATTTGTGTTTACGTAAGGTCAAATTAGCATGAATAATTAGAACAAATACATTACGAATAGTGATCGAGTAATTTAATTTGTGAAATTAAAATTTCTTAAAACTCTTGTTCACGAATAGGAATAACTTGGTTCATAAGAATGACAAAAAACAACAATGGGTACTAATTAAATGGATTTTAATTCTGGCGTAAGTTTGAATCCACAAAAGTCATATATCGGTTTTACTTAAAGGGGCCGTCCAACAGATTTTGGCATGTATTGAAGCTTGTCATTAAATGCTTTAAATGCTTTATATTGATAAATTTAAACATTTGAACTAACAATCTCCAGTAAAAAAAAACAAGAATACAATTTAAAAAAAAGGAAAAAAGTAACCCTCAACAGGGCTCGAACCACTGACCCCTGGATTCCTGGAGTAAAAAGCTACCCGCCTAGACCACTCGACCATCCACGCTCATGTTTGTAGAGGATGTATTTTTTTAGCTATATAAGCAATCCTCGTAGTGTCCAAAAATATCGTTTCGCGTCGATACGACGCTTTATCTGTTGGACGGCCCCTTTAAGTATGTCTTAAAAAAAATAATCGTTTTGGTAAAATATTACAAAATTCTGAATTTAAATGAGTGTGGTTTTATCATGTGTCTTATTGTTATAACATTTTAATTTTTCCACTAGCAACATGTTAACAATATATTATTTAATAAAAAAAACAGCATTTATAACACAGACAATATTTATGTACTAGCGATACGTATCATTAACAATAAGTAATGGCACTTTTGTTCAATACTCGTCCGCCGAATGACTTGTTTTGCCGCTCACACTGGCCTTATTCGGATCAAGTATTAATATTATTTTATGAATAAATATGTATCCCAAAGCTGTGAATTATATTGCCCGCTACAATGTCATGTTTGTAAAACTTATCTTTTGTAGCTTGTACATGTTGACAACAACCATTTAATTTCGTGGAAATAATTACTAAGAGCCCAAGTTCTGACAGCCCAGCATAATATTCTTATATATATATATATATATATTTATTCATAAAATAATATATATATATATATATATATATACTAANCCTTTGAGCGCTGGAACCGGATTTTGAAGGCCTTTGCAAACAGTTTGGATCCAGATGAGACGCCACAGAACGTGGCGTCTCATCAGGATCCAAACTGTTTGCTATTCTGATAGTGGTCTTAGAAAAAAAAATCAAAGAAAATGCTAATTTTAGAAATTCAGCAGACAACATTTTAGCAGACGACAAATTTCCCAGCATGCAAAGGGTTAACTAACGGGCACAACGATGCTACGGCGATGTGCTTATGGTCTTAACATAACACGACATCGACCATTTGCCAATTTGTTTTGCGGATGAAAATGCCTTTCTTCTCGAACATAAATCAAACAATCAGCATTCTGTTCTCTAATATTAAATGACAGGCATTTGCAGAGTGTGATGTTTCCTCCTCAATAATGTGCATGCCGGCTAAATCACTTAGTTACAAACAGGTATATAGAACTTGGCACTGTCATTTACCGTGCAAGTGATGCATATAGATAGTTGTCATAATTTCGTTATCCAGTTCAGCGTTTAAATGCTTCTTTAAAGATATGATTCAATTACTGTCAAATAATAATTTCTTTGCGTGTGTTGTTCTAGAAGTGTTTGAACAGCTTATGTAAACCAATTATACATACACGCAACTTGCGAAATAGTTTGTAAAACATTCAAGAATTGAGTTTTCATGGAACTGTACGCCAAGTGCAAGTAATCACCCGGTCGTTAACAGAGGTACTTGAAAACAAACATGAGGGACATTTCTTCATAAGCAATCCGGATAATGAAAGTGATGGCTACACACCTTTACGCAAGCTTCAGGTATACGATTTCTGAATTGTGTTACGCCAGCGAGATAAAAAAAAATGCAACTAAGCACAATATCATAAAACAACACTTACAAACGGTGTTCCTCATTTCGTCGGAAGAAAACTGTTGATGTTCAAAGAAATAATTCACCTGTTTGAGACATGTTGGAACGTCAGAGAGAATACGGAAACGGATACTAATTACCGTAAACTAATCACAGTAATGCGATGTAAATAACAACTAATCAACACACCAGGAACACTGTAGCAAACTATGTCATAAAACAACTTGCCTGTGTAAGTTCGAAAATAAAGAAACTCTATTTACGCCGTTATAGTAAGATCATAACGCATAATAACAATAAAAAATATAACAACATGTATGGTGTATTCATTCCTTAAAATATAATGCACAAATCGCGTGAGCACGTTAATAGAAACGTAGAATACAACATGCAATAACACTTGCATTCAATATCAATACGATGATCTATACTTTCAACTTAATCTTGTTTTGTTAATACCTATTGTCAAAACTATATGAAGTGATTGGCATTCGTAAAAGTATGGGTTGTATAAATTGCACTTCTGTACACCACCCATTCAAACAAATACAAAAAGAAACAAATGCATCAATATTATCTACAAGGCAACGCCTCGTTTACGTCTCTTTTAGAACAAAACGCATGAAAGGTGTATTGTTCAATAAAATTATGTAGCTCTGCAAGTCACATTATACAATTTATGATCGGATAACCATATTGTTGCATTTGTTTAATAAAAGCTATCAAACAGAATGTTAGAAAGCATAGAAATAAAAAAAGTACGGGACAATTCTCATACTTTCAGTTGGAAGGTTAATATTTTGTATGATGTTGTATTTTCAAAATATTTCTAGGTTCGGCGCATGAAATGAGCTGTATATAAAAAATCTTGATTAAATCCAACCGATGGAATTTTTATGGATGAAAACAACTGACTGGATTTAATATTTGTTTCATTTATGCATCAGTTCAGAAATGCTGACCACAATAATAAATCCAGATGGTATAAATTGCAGTTCTGACATGTTGAGGCGCTACCTTCTTGGACTCTGAGACCATGAAAAAAATCATCGATACGCCTGGAAAAGTAATTATCTATATGAACTGTCTGGCTATTAAATACACATGCCACCTGTAACAGCCAATTTCCATAATACAAAATGTCGAAACCTCATCTTATATTTTAGATCACGTTTCACAGAACACCTCTAACACAATATAACAGCAATGCAGACAACATATTATATTTTAAAAATGATTGCGTCCGCATCACAAGGTTATTTTTGTGGATACATACAAAGAGCAAAAAAGTAATTACATGTAATAATAGATATAAATGTACGTCAAAACACAATCGAAAAATATTCATGTTAATGCACTTCATTAAAAAATCTTCGCGATGAATTAATAAATAAATAAAATAAAGGTATTTGACTTATGACTAAATGACTGAACTAAATGACTGTGACATTGTTTTCGATGTTAATTTTGCATTTAATTTGTTATCAAACTGCTTTTGCGGAGACAAGTATGTGCAAGAGCGTTTCTAGAAGGCGTGCCGGGGCTTTGTTTTTGGGAAGAAAAGTGGTAGTTCCAGTTACTAGATCGTTTCATTTTCAACTGTTCCTTTTCAAAGAAAATGATGCTCTGTATGCTAATGTTATTTTAATCGAAACTTTTTTAAATTAAAAACAAATTCAAGTGACAGCACGATTTACTGCAAATAAGCAAGTAAACAACAAGTCAGAACAGTACACAATGTATAGCAAATTACAAAAAAAAAACATAACATGCCTATAAACCTTATAGTTTATACCAAAAAATACGCTTATTAAAAAAAGGTACGCTCGCCAAGAAACAATTTGTGAAACATACTTTTCTGCAAGGAAAAATATGTTTCGTTTATTAGAGTATTTCTCCTTTAGCTATATAAGTCTTCCAGTGAATAAATCACAAAGTCAGCAAAGTTATATCACGATTTATATGTTAATATGAACAAAGTGAAACTTCACCCGCACCAGGAGAGAAACCTTACTGTAGCACTTGATACTTTTATTATGACAGGTGGCAGTTAACCCAAACCGCCTGACAAGGAATCAAAACACCTGGAACCAGATGTCATAATGATCGTGCAACTCATATCAGAGCATTGTAACAACATTATGGCAAGTGTTAAACCTATGGATTTTGCGTGTTTAAAAAAAGTGTGTCGTTTCAAAAATCAATATTTCGAGTGGGTTTCTTATAATAGTATATATAAATATTTTATATATATATATATATATATATATCTTTATGTGTCACTACAACAAAACAAATACCAAAAACCACATTGCAACACACCATTCGAATATTACAATTCAAACTGAACAAACTGAATTTATTCTGCAGAGCATCGTCGAGAATACGTGAAGATGACTATCAAGGTATAAAACGAACAGATATTTACAGTTTGAATTTGAAAGTGAACAATGTAATAACACGTTTACTGATAGTGGTCACGAAACAAACATGTTCTTCATTTGTTTGACATCACCGAAATATGGACGTCACAATTTGTTATGACTTTTTCATTTATCTCGTTTGATTGTGTGATATAGATATTGGTTTGGAATAGTATCTTCACTTGGGAATGAATGTCAGAGCATGTCATACTTAATTCAATTTATAGAAAATATTTAAATGTATTTGGTACTGTGACGTACTTAAAAAAAACACAAAATGAGTATTATGCACCAAACTTCCCATGTGGACACAAATAAAAAAGCCATAGTCATAACGTTATGGATATTTTTATTTGTTATATTAAACAGTGAAATGGGTACAGCATGTGATAATTGGAATACTAGCTCCAAGTGAATGCAAACATGACCCTTATTAAACTCTATATTAACAAAAGTAACAATTGTTTGTAATACCGGTATACATAGGGTTTTCACTTTTATAAAATTGGTCGGCAAGGCCCTTTGTTGATGATCTTGTACACTTAAGAATCACTTAATAGTATGCAAGATACACAGCGTACCGCGTCTTGATTTGCTTCAATGTCTTAGACGGC
The DNA here is from genome assembly GCA_007657795.1 of Dreissena rostriformis. Classification (NCBI taxonomy): domain Eukaryota; kingdom Metazoa; phylum Mollusca; class Bivalvia; order Myida; family Dreissenidae; genus Dreissena; species Dreissena rostriformis. Next base: position 116,935 of record VMBQ01001472.1, read on the forward strand.
GTTTGTGAAAAAACCTGTCTTAATTGAGATATATATTTTAAATCGGATATGATTTAATTTTAACGCGTAACAGATAGAGGTTATATTAGTTATGCTATACAACATAACATACTGTACACCGTGGTATTAAGCAAAATAAACCACTTTATTAAAGAATACTCAATCGACAAAATATTTTACCACAAATCACCCTTGACAACATGTATATATAACATGCGTTATATTCTATGTTTTGTCTTCCAGATATAAACTGCTAAAGTTATGTGATATCATATAATTGGCATCGAGGTGGCTTTTTGTTGCCGATCATAAAATGATCGTTTATGTAAAATAGTATTAACTCGAAAGCTGTTTGATATATAGGCTGTATTATTTATCGACGCACGTTTTTTACATAGAGCAGTAAAAAGTAAATAGAAAAGGCAAACGCAACACGATTCAAGGAAAATAATTCTTACATTTACGAAATGCAATAGTAAAGCATCAAATTAGGCATGTTTTAGCATAGTTATAGAGTGGTTAACGGTAATAATCAAACCTGACGTATCAATCACAAAATGGTTTAATCATTAATGTTGTGATCTTTTCCTGTATACAGATAGAATTTTTTTTTATATTATATGTTAATCAAACAAAATAAATAATTGTTTAAAATACCGACATTACTTCGTCTTGACCGTAGATTTTTTCTTCAATACACAAACGGATACAGAATGACTTTCGAATTATTCAAGTATTGTCTTTCTCTCTTCTGGATTCATCGTACTCTACTTTGTCTACAGATCATATTCCTGACGTCATCTCTGAAATTCTTTCCTGACAAAACATATGCTAAGCAATTTATAGAGTGCGTTAACGATTGAAGTAACATGATAAAATACAAACTTAACAAGTCAAATCGTATTCTAAAGTTAAACACATGGATTGCATACGGGAACTGTGTAATAATATACGCCACGTTGACTGCCAGAAGATTCCGTGTAACAGCATTAATTCGAGGTTTGTTTTTGCCGATGGAGGTACGAATTTTTACTCCGATAATAATGCTTGCTGCACATATCACAACAAACGGTGTTAAGGTATTAAACAAAAAAATGAAATTCAGAAAGCGAATATCAGCTTTCCAGTTTTCGAATAGGTCGTTATGTAACACAAGGAAGTACTGTTGAACAAGTATGATACTAACCATGACGATTTCGGCTATCATTACTTTTTTAGTAGTTACGAAAGTCTTCACTTTTAACGGAATCACTACACTCGCTAGTCGTTCCATTGATATGAGTACCAAAGTCCAGGCGCTGAGATCCGCACACGTCGAGACAAAAAGGCGGTACACCTGATCAAACCACCAGAACTCACTACGATTTATAAATAAACTAACAAAATTGGAGCCTGCAACTTGTACGTCGAACATTGCCAGAAGTCCAAAAAGGTAATACGTTGTTGAAATTCCGCTTTTTCGTTTGGACAGAATGACGGCAAATATGAGACCATTTCCAATGAAGGATGCGGATGAAATCAGTGAAACCAGTCCAACATGGAGATAATGAAAGTTACTGTAGTAAACATGGACTCCATCTTGATCCATCCAGTTTGTCTGATTAGCAGTGACGTTATCCATTTTGTTCACACTGTTTTCACATTTATAACGCTCGTTGAGTTTTTTATTCAAACTAGTATAATACAGAAATTATTAGTGTATTTTTCAAATCACAGCGAACAATTATAAACTGAATGTTTCTTAAATCATGAGTTAACGGAATGATCACTGCATGTCAATATAACATTGATACATAATCCAACGATGTTTATTTGGTTTCATAATTATACAAATGCGTCTGAATGACTGATAGTTTGTTTTAGAAAGAAATGTTATTGGATAGAAAATAGTGTGCATACAATTATTAATGTATCTTAAGTATTGATCAAATTAAAACGAAACCTACCTTTCACAAGGAAAATGTGTTAATGTGTTGAATGTTGAAATAATGAAAGACTTTCATTGAAAATTCATATCAGAAATCTCTGTGTCAAAGACCGCAGAAATCAAATGATCCAACCAACGTCGATCAGGCAATATTCAATGCGAGCATTGCGCATTGCTATTTATCTAGTTTTGCATTCATGAGGTTTATATCAGTATTTGTGATCGTTTTGATGCTTGAAGATCAAAAACGTTTTTCTCTCCGAATGTAAAAGAAGAGATGTAGTCTATAAAAGCCGAGATATTTAAAAAAAATGCTGGAGTATATTAAGCTGATGTGTTCACAATCAACTAAAACACTTGATCAGAAAGTGTCTTCGGGAATTCTCGAACGAGAACGTTCGAGGCGAGGCTCAGCCGTGGTCAATATTTTGTTTCTGCGGTGCATTTCATATTATATTGTTTTCTAGGTAATTATTATATGACATATTGGTTAAATAGTCAATGGTTTAATAGCTTCAACTAGTGTTATACGTAAAAATTCATTTGGACTGCTAACTTTTCAAATATCTATCTTACTTAATAAGGTGTGCTCGAAGTATTCCGCAATACCTGAACTACACGTTTTTTTTTTTTAATACCTCGTTACGTAAAGCATTATACATTATTAGTCATGTTAACTTATATGTGCGTCGGATCTTTCGTTTTTTCTCAAATACGCGAATTTCATCTCGATTATTAATTTACAATGAACTATATAACACGTTTTCGTTATCACGTCATAGGTTTTAAGTGAAACTAAAATCCTGGTAAGTTTTGGATACGTTAAGTAAAGTGTTTCGTTAAGCAGATATGCCCTACTCACAAAATCACCATGGGCGCTATCAAGCCACGGGTCGGCTAGCTCCTCCAGAACATCGCTGGACTACAAATCCTAGGATCGTGTGGTTAGATTTCTGAACCGTCCACATGACTTGTTTGGGGATTTGTTTTGATTGAATTCTTACGACCTTAACCTTGAATCAAAAAGGAAGATATGCTTTAATAGCGTAAGCATGAGCACTTAAAACTGGTAAACCTGATTGACTTTGCAAAAAGTGAGAAGGCAGACACTTACCACCAAAGCATGAGTAGAATAGTTTTGAAACCGCCCGAAATAGCCTGACACCCCCCCCCCCTCGACCAACAATACACCACTGCTATTAGGGATTTGCTAGTTCTGATGTATTAGTCAGATTTATAGGGAAATATTTGAATTTGTGTAAGTGTCAAAATGTGTAAAGCCACAGACATCAGTCAATACTGAACCATGAACAAAGGGGCAATAAGGATGCAATTATGGTATCAATGTTTATGGCTCTTATACACTGCACCCCTTTCAATGACATGTATTTATCTATAACGTTTCATATTGATATGTTTCGAGGTACGTTTTTGCAATTCAAACCGTAGGTCTGACGGAAAACATTATTCCAGTATAAATCCCTCTTTCATTTTTCTTTTGCTTGCATTTAACAATGCATTTCTTCTGAGTTTTCTATACTGATAACACGGTCATTTTGTGGCTGAAAAAGGAAAACGGAACCAGTTTCTTATTCCTTATTTAACCCAAATAAGGAACTGTTTTTGTTTTACTTAAACATAATTTAAATTGAACCAACGTGTACCACATGTAAATGAATATACTTGTATATATTGATTGGATATTAAAAATATTTATTGCAACGATTTGAATAAGGACTAAGTAAAACAGGTTCCTTATTGCTTATTCAAATCGAAATCGAATAATGATTTGACATTTCCTTACTAAATCAATAAATAAAAGGAACCAAACAGACCAATTGATGAATGAAAATCATTGTAAATGTAGATTGGGTATCAAAAACATGTCTTGCAGTACATTTCTACTTAGTTTTTTATGATAACCAAGTTCCTTTTTCGCGACTAAATAAGGAAAACAGCACTCGTTACCACCGAGACAAGGATCATTTTGTTGTTTCCCTTAAATTCCCTTTAATCGTGTGTCAATGTTGAAAGTCGCCGGATGTTCCGTTGCTATCCAAAAACGAAAAAAAAACGTGTTTTTGGAGTTAGAAAATCTATTTTAATAAAACAATCAGTAACAGCTAGTAAACGCATTGGTTTTTAATTGAAATACAAAATATAGATGCATCTTGATGTTTCGCATCATAATGACGCCATAATGAATGGCATAAAGGTATATAATACATGCAGTATTTAATGGCAATGGTATTCCGATGGGGTATATCGCAGTCGTTGATTGTGTAAAATTGTATTCCACTCGTCATGCGGGCTCGTGAAATGCAGCCTCACACAATCGACTCGTGCATTACAACCACAGTCATGTAATATTACCTATTTATAAGAATAATGATTACTTGTTTTTTTATGAATATCACCAGTTAGAGAGTGTGGATAAATTTACCTACCTTGTTTTTTTTTCAGCGGGTTCATTCAACAAAACGTTTGATAGCTTAACGGGACAATTTGTGAACATTAGTTTGTAATCAAGACAATGTTTGTCAAACTTGTTTTAGAATGTTACGATAAACCACAAGTTACAAATGTTTCATAAACGAATTCAGTCTGTTTTAAGTTTTTTCCCCTGATATATGGGAGCTTCAGAATTACATACAAATTGAACAAATGCATTTGAATGTTTGTGAAGAATTGCAGGGAATTATAAGACAGACGCAACATAATTGTATAAACGGGGACTTTGGTAGACATGTCGCTTCCGATTTACCAAAATTGAAACATTTGTCCATATACGAAAGTTAACACTTCTGTTTAAACAATATTGATAACGTAGGTATGGAGCAGCGTGGGGGAGTAAAACAATTTAACGGTAACGTTTTTACATTCAAACGCGATAATGCGAAGGTTAGGAGTGTGTCGAAAATCGATCTATGATTGGCAGCTGGCAAGTTGGCAATAAAAAACTCAGAAAACAGTATTCATATAGACGCCAAAACAACGAAAACTAAATATATCTAGAATCATTGCATTGGAACTCTCAATTCAAATACACATTGGAAGCTGTCAAAGATGCCCCTCGCAATGTGTCAGACTTTTCTCTTCAATACCTTTATAATGTTGACGACGCGCATTCCATTCCGTTGACCCGATCACAGATAATCGTTGTGAATTGAACTCCTTCAATGTGTACAATTTAATGTTGAATTCCGTCTACAAGTGTAGCCTTAAAAGTCAGCTCACACACGTTCCATTGGGTGTACGGAGTTTCCATGTTTCGGAGGCTTACAAGATACCGGTTGGCCGTTTTCTTTGAGCATTTCGTCATTAACATTATTTTGGTTTGCTTGTGGTCTGTGAAACTTGATAATTTCTAGTTATTCTGCTCTCCGCCTTCGCATGTCAAATGCTAAGCCATATCGCCATTGCCTGGCCAATATCTAGCCGATGTATGGAAGTTTCGGTAATGTTACACAAAAACTGGTGTGTAATGCAATATTTGCTCGTGACGTGCAATACAATATTAAATGCATATGTCCAGTACAAAAAAAGTGTTTAAAATATGCCCTGAATTGGACTCGAACCTAAACCAATACAAATCTGTTTTCCCAATTTAGCAAAAGAGTCCAATATTTAAAGTACATAACACGATATGGTCAGAAATACCACTATAGCGACCAAGCTGTTATCAAAACGATAAGAGTCAGAAGACACCGTTTGACCTTAATACCGGATAGACACAGTTAAAGGGACTAGTTCACAGATTTCGGCATGTTTTGAAGTTTGTCATTGAATGCGTTAAATTGATAACTGTAAACATCGGAACTAAATAGCTCCAGTTTAAAACAAGAAAAAGAAAAAAAAAAAAAAAAAAAAAAAAAAAAAAAAAAANAAAGTAATCCACACCGGGACTCGAACCACTGACCCTTGGAGTAAAAGTCTAACCAACCTCGTAATGTCACAAAATATAAAGATAACGAAACTAACGCTTTATAATTTTCAGGTTTTTGAATCGTCAACAGATGCATATAATGGGTATTTCAGAACATGGCAAATCATCAGTATTACTGTTTCCTCGCAAATATCATAACTACAACGAAAATTTGCAAATCTGAAACATGTTTTTTTTTTCAATTTACCAAAACGTGAACAAGTCCCTTTAAGATGTTCTCGTTGTCTTTGCAATGTTTACTATGAACGGTTGCGTATATCGACGAGGTAGTTTATATCATTATTGATTGCACACAGAGCATCTACGTGAACGTTTAGAATGTGTTGGGCGCGTCTGTTTCGAGAATGCGTTAGCTTTATATGGTCTTTAATAGTGTAAAATGTCTTGAACAAGTGCTTAAACTCTCAAAATTAATTTAAAACAAAAAAAACAAAAACAATAAAGGATGTGTACATAGCGTTGTATGCCATTGTAACCGATATAACCTGTGTACAATAAAAAAAGATCAGCAGAAATGTTGTTCGTTTTCTGGGTACAATGTCACTTGAAGGGGTTTTGAGCAATTCATCAAACATTTCTTAAGACAGTCGGAAGTAAAGGGTTTGATCTGAGCGCCTCCAGGTGCATTGGCCTCTCAGCTAAGAACTGGCGATATAACGTGTAACGGACCCATCACTGGTGGTTCCATTGAACTCCTTTCAGAATTGGAGTTGTATCTACCTTATAATGAGAAAGATGAATAACCGGTACTAGGAACGTGTTTTTGGTTAACTGCACAGACTTCTCCGGGGGGCCTCTCCGGATACCACCTGCACATGCTCTACACCTGACCGGTTACTAATGTCTCTCGCAAATACAAGAGTCCGTTATTGCCAACTTATCTTTTTTGATTACCTTTGGTTCTGTATTTGCGTTAAGTGGAGATAGCAAGCCAAGTACATGTACATAGCAAATCGCAAAATGAAAACGTTCTTCGCTATATATCCAAAATATCGCCACAAGTGTCTCCTTGTATCGCAAACTTGGTGTCATCGGGCGCGCAACATTGTTTATAAACTTTAACCATGTAAGTAAGTTGTTCAGTAAGTGTCAAGTTCAAAACTGGGTACCTGAGCAATCCAATAAAAAAACTGACGTCAGCACCAAACCATCTGTCAAGACCATAATATACTCTTTGGATAATTTTAACAAGTTTATGTGGAAACACCAAATAAATGCTGCTATTGCAAACCTCAATCTAGAAACATCATACTAATATTTAAAGTTCATTCTCCACAGCCATTCCCGAAGACACCTTGCTTTTCAGAAGAAATATGGGAGCTGTATGAAATTATTTTTTATGAATTGTAACTCTGTGGTTGATGGAAACGTTATTGTGTTTTTATGTTCAGTTATAGCATCGTTTGCTTTTTCAAAAAGTTTGTTCTTTGAATTAAACACTGTTGTACAATATGCACTTAACAAACAACATCATTCATATCTGTTTGAGTGTGCGCATTATTACACATTGAGTGATAAAAATACTATAAAAATCAGACGCTGTGATATTTGCGTTTTTATTTTCTAGGTGAGTTCGGTATTTCAATTCGATCGTGATTCTACTTGACTTCACAAACCAAATGTCGCTGTTGTGTCGTTGGCCCAATGTCGAACATCTCAAAATGGCTCGTTGAAGGGATATTCCTTGTGATTCGACCCACTGCAACCAGAAATGTCGTAAACTTAAAACAAAAAAAAATCAATCATACTGTGTGTGTATACTGGTCATCTGAACGTGACCTTTTATGCGCTGTCATCAGATCCAGTCATCGGTAAGCATAGACACGTGAGAATAGATATGACTTTAATAAGATTTTACTCACATAGGCTCCTTGTACACGCGAAGGTTCTTGTCTAGTGCAGCTATCTTCGACATCTCGTCCTCCGTCAGAGTAAAATCAAATATCTGAACATTGAGAAACACAGATCTGAGCACATCTCCGCACATGTGTGCACATTCAAGAAGAACGTATAAATATATACAGGGCATTATACCCATACATGCGTACATGTACGCACATACTTTATGAAAATGCGTTATCAACTATTAACATCTATTTATTAAAAGAAAATAAGTATAGAATATATTAAGTACATATATAAACGCCCAAATGTCTGTAACTACTGAATAAGAGATGACAATTATTTATTGACATATTGAATTCATGTATACAGACATCAGAAGCCAGTGCGTGTTTTAGTAAAGAAACATTACAATCTAGATTTAATGCATGTACATATTCCTAGGTGTCACAATTTAGTTGTGTGCAGTAAAGTGTATCTGACAAAGCAAATGGACAGTCAATTTTAAGTCAATACATTCGTATTTATTTCGAGCACATTAGATTCTTACGTACATGTATATCTACAGGTTTAAAAATAGGAAGAACCAACCTGTATGTTCTCCTGTATACGGGAGGCTGTGATGCTTTTAGGAATCACGACCAGGCCTCGCTGAATGTGGAACCGGAGTATTACCTGTACCAATACAGTGAAAACCGGTCAATGACTGTACCAATACGGAAGAAACCGGCCAAAGACTGGACCAATACGGTGGAAACCGGTCAATGACTGCACCAATACGGAGGAAACCGGTCGATGACTGTACCAATACGGAGGAAACCGGTCAATGACTATACCAATACGGAGGAAACCGGTCAATGACTGCACCAATACGGTAGAAACCGGTCAATGACTGCACCAATACGGAGGAAACCGGTCAATGATTGTACCAAAATGGTGGAAACCGATCAATAACTGCACCAATACGGTAGAAACCGGTCAATGGACAGACTGGCATGTTAGAAGAAATACATGTGCGTATTTCATGTAAGAGTATGAAGTCATTCCGTGCCTGAGACTGCATCGTGTGAGGACCCGGGGAGTGTTCAAGTACTCCTACATAATCAACTTATAAGTCAGGGCGTTAGTTGAATCAAAGCTTCAACACGTAAACAATAGAGGGATTTTGAAACCTAAAGAGACCTCCCCAGGAGGGAACACCTCGTCACCACCCGAAAGTCATTAACTCAACGAATAATAGTGTTGGCGGATTACAATGATCTACACTGTACTAACAAGTTAATGAAACAAACTCTTTCCAGTCTCCAATATTACCAACTGCCGAAATAAAGACTATAAAATGTAAATATGCTCACGTGGATTGGTACTTTTCTTCAATACAAACATAAACCATGTCCGAAAGATAATAAGAGAAGGCTGCACTGAATTACAGAATACTCGCCATTTGCGAACCCGTATCTTCATCCCTAGTGAATACATACGATGCATGAAATGAGACTATACATGTTAGAAATGATCATTATTAAAAGGGTTACACAAATGTAACGGTGCCGTCAGCTGAATTGACATGTCACGCAACACTGTTCAAATGTACTCATTAACGAGGATTTTAAAGTGACCTTTAGGTGACAATGTAGGAATATTTAAACGTTGACATAGTAAAGAGGTTTCATTGAATCGAAAGCTCAGTGCAAAACTCGAAGACTCGGTGGATAACTATGTGTTGCGCTGACCCATGCATTTTGAATGCAAAACTGTTCAACGCTTCACATTAATGAGGTTGTTTTAAAGGTAAGCCTCAATGGATGACAATCAAATGACGTTGTTAAGATGCTTATCAAAAGCTCAATCCAGGAATATATTTCGCATGTATTCAACATTATATCTCGCATTATTAAGCACGTTTTTAACATAACACTTAGAATGGCTGAGCAGGTATTCAACATTACACTTCGCATTATATAGCACGCATTCAACATTACATTTCGCATTATATAGCACGCATTCAACATTACATTTCGCATTACTTAGCATGTATTCAACATTGCACTTGTATTATTTATTCGAATAATTAAGCATGTATTGAACATAACATTTCGCATTTGTTTGCGCTTACGCATTAAAAAGTAGTTCAGAGTCGCTCACTTGGGCAACAGTTTTTTCAGCACCGGCTTCACCAATGCAAAACATTAATTCGACAAATACTTTTTATCGCATGTTTGCGCTTACGCAATTTATGGAATTTGTAAGGCAGAGTCGCTAACCTGGGCAATTGTTTTTCCTTTAGCTGTTGAAATGTCCTGCAGAACCGGCTCTTCAAAAACGCTCGGCTCTCCCGTTTCTCTCCTATAAAAAATCATATGTGAATTTGAACGAATTAATATGATCACCGAGTTAAGTATTAAATCATTTGTGTAACACAAATAGCAATTGCAGATAACGAAAAGAACATTTGAACGTCAAACAAATGTACATTTTTAAAATATAAATTAAGTTCTCTGCATAGTTTGTGTTTGGGTATGAATGTATTTTACGTTCAAAAGAATAAGAAAAGAATAGAACTAATTAAAATATTGACCATAAGAAAAAAAAAAAAATACTTCAATTCTATTTTTTTAAAGCTACTTGAGCTTATTTCTAAATGATCATGATCTTAGGTAAACAAATAAAACGCAAAAAGGTAGCAAGTATTACTCAATAACAATTACCGGTAACACGTTCTTTAACATTTGGTGTGAACGCCATTAGTTGTATACATCGCATTGGTTAAATTATGTGCCGCTCTGTTTGCGTAATAACGCTAAGTTTGGTATGATAGTACTGTACATTATGTTTACACGTTTCACTGATCCCAATGTACATGTTCTATGATCGTATCCGGGAAGACGTACCATGGTCTGGTAGGGGCTCCAAGAGGAGCGTATGCTGTCAGTGTCATCCCCAGCTGTCGGCAGTGGTCCAGGATCCGACTGTTGGAGAAATAGGGCGACACCTCCACCTGCAAAATAAAGTAACATATACATGTTTTAATTGCTGTGGACTCTTACAAAATAGTCACAAATACGAATTGCTACCCATTAGTATTTCGCATATCCCATCATACTAGTGAACGATCACAAGCATAGAATATATAAGTATGTGGGGACAGTGGTCTAGTGGTAGGATGCTGGTCTAGGGATCGAGAGGTCCCTGGTTCGAATCCCGCTCAGGGCACTGGATTTTTCTGAGCAAACAATTAATCTCACGCTTGCTCCTATCCACCCAGGTGTATAAATGGGTACCTGTTAAGGAAATCAGTCAATGTGCCGTGGATGCCTACTGCGCCATATGTAAACGGACGACTAAAATCCCAGTGATCGGGGTTAATGTCGAAGTCGGCTGAAGATGCATATGTTATCGAAGCAGACTATAAACCGCACCTTTAACCTTTAAAGGGACTGTCCACTAGATTTTGGCATGTATTGAAGCATGTCATTAAATGCTCTATATTGATAAATTCAAACATTTGACCTAAAAATCTGCAGTTAAAAAACAAGAATACAATTTAAAAAGGGAAAAAAAAGTAAACCTCATCAGGGCTCGAACCAGTGACCATCGGGGTCCTGGAGTAAAAACCAATTAGACCGCTCGGCCATCCTGACAAGTATGTACGATAGCCGTATTTTATACCATATATAAGCAATCCTCGTAGTTTTACAAAATATAGCGACAATAACAGAACTTTCCAAATTATTCAATCGTTTCGCGTCGAACGACGCTTTATGATTTTGAGGTTTTCAAATCGTCAAAAGATGCATATAATGGATATTTAAGAGCATTGTAAATGGTCAGTATTACTATTTCCTCAAAAATATCATAACAAACGCGAAAATTTGCGAATATNCTGTGAGCGTGCCTATAATTAGCATTGTGGGTAATGCTTCTAGTACCAAGTTTCAACGTATCTAACTGTGAGCGTGCCTATAATTAGCATTGTGGGTAATGCTTCTAGTACCAAGTTTCAACGTATCTAACTGTGAGCGTGCCTATAATTAGCATTGTGGGTAATGCTTCTAGTACCAAGTTTCAACGTATCTAACTGTGAGCGTGCCTATAATTAGCATTGTGGGTAATGCTTCTAGTACCAAGTTTCAACGTATCTAACTGTGAGCGTGCCTATAATTAGCATTGTGGGTAATGCTTCTAGTACCAAGTTTCAACGTATCTAACTGTGAGCGTGCCTATAATTAGCATTGTGGGTAATGCTTCTAGTACCAAGTTTCAACGTATCTAACTGTGAGCGTGCCTATAATTAGCATTGTGGGTAATGCTTCTAGTACCAAGTTTCAACGTATCTAACTGTGAGCGTGCCTATAATTAGCATTGTGGGTAATGCTTCTAGTACCAAGTTTCAACGTATCTAACTGTGAGCGTGCCTATAATTAGCATTGTGGGTAATGCTTCTAGTACCAAGTTTCAACGTATCTAACTGTGAGCGTGCCTATAATTAGCATTGTGGGTAATGCTTCTAGTACCAAGTTTCAACGTATCTAACTGTGAGCGTGCCTATAATTAGCATTGTGGGTAATGCTTCTAGTACCAAGTTTCAACGTATCTAACTGTGAGCGTGCCTATAATTAGCATTGTGGGTAATGCTTCTAGTACCAAGTTTCAACGTATCTAACTGTGAGCGTGCCTATAATTAGCATTGTGGGTAATGCTTCTAGTACCAAGTTTCAACGTATCTAACTGTGAGCGTGCCTATAATTAGCATTGTGGGTAATGCTTCTAGTACCAAGTTTCAACGTATCTAACTGTGAGCGTGCCTATAATTAGCATTGTGGGTAATGCTTCTAGTACCAAGTTTGTGAAATGCGCCAAACATACACGTTTGAGCAATGAAGAAAGACACATAACTATTCTATATTTCTACTACAATCGTGTTAAATATAAACACCAGCGGTTTTTACGACAGTTATTTCGTGGCGCATGAATCTCGTTTTTTTCCGGAAAAAAATGACCCATTACTTTCCACACGTCCTCGAGTGCGTGTTCGGCCGGAATTCCTTTTCCGTTAGCGTCGAGAGGCGCGATGGTCTTACCGCTCATGTCTTGGTCCTAGGGGCAAACAGTAACAAAACACATGAATATAAGGAGGTATTACAGATCGAAAAGCGTTATTTCATGAGGTACAGTGTCACAACGATTGCCCCTTACATGAACTCGAGGAGGCAAATGTCGTTGCGATAATAAGAGTTCAAAAAATTAAGATACACTTGTACAGTTATATTTCTGTATATGATATTAATGGGATACTGCATCACCTGTAGTGTGAGAGGCCAGTGGATCAGGAAGAGATCCACATAGTCTGTCCGCAGTGACTTCAGCGAGTCCTTCAGCTCTTCCATGACCAGGGACGGGTTGTGGTGTGTGTCCCATAGCTGCGGGATATTTCATGAAGAAAACATATCTTTCATACAAACTTCAGTAATTAAATCAGTTTATAGTTCCTACAGACGAATGTTTCGTACCCTCATTGGCACTTATTACGTAACACTCACATGTTCAATAATGTCTCGAGTTCGTCGACATTTTGAAAACAAACACATACATCATATTTTAATAAGTTTTAATTAAATAGTTTAATTATATGCTTAATAATCTTTAAAATAGAAATATCACTCAAAAATAAAAAGTCACATAATGGCATAATCAAAAAAGAATTGCTGTTGGAGGAAAATCATCAAACAGTTAATCTTAATGGAACATGCACTAACTACTTATCAATTCCTGTGTTTTCAGTTAAAATTATTTTAAAAAATTCTTTGATCGGATCACTCATTCATCTTATCGAGAAACCATAATAAAAGCTGAATACACATGGAGTGTAAATCCTTTTCCAAATACGGTTTCATGCAAGATTCCGTGAGATAAAAGTATTGCGTTATGAGTGCCTTTGAGTGTATTTACATCGTCGTCATGTATGATATATAGGACTTTGATAAGGTATTTTGTTGTCAAAACAAAGTCGTTCAATGCAGACATACTTTAATAACATGCATTTTGTATGTTGGGGGTTACAACGTAAGTAATCATTAATCAAATATCAGTTAAAACGTTAGGTATGCTATTGAATCCAATTTAGTGTATATCTTCAAATTTCATCTAAATAACATGTGTCGCTATTACAAAATAAAATTAGTAATCATTCAATATATAAATAAGGAGGGAAAGTATGTACGTTCAGTGATTACATTACCTTGGTGCAAATGAACATTTCTCCCCTAGTGACCACGCCCTCGCGGATCTTGGCCTCGAGCGCTCGCCCCACCCCTGGCTGTGTTCCGTAGCACCACGCACAGTCGATGTGCCGGTAACCCGCGTCTATTGCGGCCAGACACGCCCTCTCAACCTCGTCTGCGTTACCCTGGGCAACAAACAACACTGGTTTTCCTAAAGTACAAAATGTGTGGCTGCTACATGTGACGAATGACAAGGGAAATAGCAGTCGACACAACTAAAGATGTTATGCGTGCAGATATGTTGTTGTTACTGCTACAAAACCCTTAACATCGGTTGTACGAAATGGCAGTAAATAATGACTGTATTCGATGTATGTACTAGTAGTATTATATATATCTAGTTATCATGTTTTTCAAGCGAACAGCTTCATCGCGTGCCTTTATCGCTTTGATTATATCCCACGTTATTTTTAATGGCGGTCGCTTCATGCTATCATCCTCTTCAATTACAGTGAGGTCGTCAGTTCCGAATCACTAACGAAATTATAAATGTATACTTTAAAACACTGACTGACATTGATATCGAAAAAAGGGTATTTGTCAGATAATTTCAACGTCGATCCTGCGCACACCTTGATTTTCAGTATCTTTGTAAATATAAATGTGTTTTTAAGGTTTTTCCTTGATCGTACAGTTTCTCCATTTCCGGTTAGTATTCTCCAATAGCGAATCACGTGACAGCAGGTGCATTTTAATGACAGAGGTTGTCGCAAAACAAACTCTAACCGTCAAAATCGTTTATTTATCATTCTTAAAATATAAACAACATAACCTGATTAGTATGAAATCACAGAACTTGTAATAACAATAACAATAAAGAAAACAAATATTACAATAAGGAAAACAAAAACAAATGGACCCTTTCAAGAGAAAACCATAAACAGTGCATCTGCATATATTGTTATCTCAAATAAGCATGTGCCGCTGCAGTCCACAAAGGCTGATCTGTAATTAATGTTTCAGTGGACCATATTTAAAAAAAAAAGGGTTCTTGAAACAGAAAATACAGTGAAAGAGTAACGTTACGATTCAGGAGACAACCCCCTTACGGGAAACGGGTGTTTCGAAACTGACATCTGTACCAGGGTGTCTGTTTCGCGTGTTTTAATCAACAGTTCAACTGAAAATGTACACATCTAGTTGTTTTCTGATTCTCTGATAAATATCCTTCAAATCGATACCACGATCACTTACCTTTGACAATGGATAAGGAAAATAATCGTTTCTTTCTCACTGATCTACACACCCGCAGGCAGAATTTTGCGCCATTCGAAAAAATGTCTGCGAACGTTTCAATGATGGTGACTGTTTAGAGTTGTCTGTTTAATTCCGGTTTTTGTGGGAAAAAAAAATCAAATGTTATTGTTTATGACTGCACAATTCGTTTAGTTAAAAGTGGTAAGGTTTTTTTAATGTTGAATTAATTTCGTTTTGTTTCGGAACTGGAGAATTTTCGAAACTGACGACCTCACTGTACTCGCCCATACACGTTTTTAACACATGACACAAATACACGTGCATACTTATATTTTTAAAGAGCCTTCTCACCTGTTCGCCGAACACCGTCCAGGTACCGAGTCCTATCGTGGGGATAGAACCCGTGCCGTTCTGAATAGGGACCCCGAGCGCAGGGGTCGACATCGTTCTCGTAAGTCCGGTGTATAAACACTATTGACCGTGTACTGAATTTTACAGAGTACACCCCCTGGCTTTTAAAATTGTTATCGAGCGGAAATGAATTATCTTACCGAGATAACAAATCATGACCCTGGTTTCTGACAGCGCGTTGTATGCCCAACATTTAAATAATTTAAAGTACTTAAATATTCCGCCTTACGTTTATAAACAAATATCACATGACCTCCTACGGTAACACGAATTTCTGGAAAATCATTAATCATATTCTAAAAACCGGAACATCTTTAAACTGAACATCTGCAAACTAAGTCTTAACGACTCTAATATCACATATTTAATGTTTTTCTGCAGTGTAAACACTACGTTTAAGAAGGCTTTTCGTAAACATGTAGTTCAACTTGCTTTACATGTACTTGTTTAGAGATCTTCCGAGTGTATTTAGTCTTAGTCACGTTTAAAATCAAAGCGCTGAAGGTACTCAAGTTGTCCGCTATTGCATAATCTTAGACGCAACTCAGTTTTCAAAATTATGTTATATCTTTTTATATCGCAAGTTTGAAATGAACACAACCCATTCAAATTTATAAAGAGTGTGTCTTAAAGCACAGGTCGAGATGTGGGTGCACTGTTTAGCCTCAAATTTATGTTATAAAGATAACTAAGACAAAATAACAACAATATGTCTCTTTTTTCGCAATTGGTTGCTGCACTGGCAACCATATTTAGAAGTTTGGTTGCCTTGCTAAAGAATAACAAGCCTAGAATCATGTACATGTTGTGTAATGTGTATCTAATACTTTATTTATTTATTTTCTTTAAATTATTGAGAAACAATTTTGCCGATATGACAGACTTTTAAAGCATCATGTCTTGTTGTTAGCCGGAATTGAATCATTTCCGAGGCCTAATTGATCCACAGCTAATTTGTATTCTATGTTTAATTGGATTGAGTTGTTTCAAGCTTTGAAAAAGCTAGTTGTCCTGCTTTTTAGCCCAACTGTAACTAAAATTGAAATTGAGGTTCCTGGGCTTAAATCTACTGGCCCCAGGCTAACAGGCAACCACTTTACCTGTAAGTTGTACATGATGTAAGATCTGACAGCGTATTGAACTCATTTAATTTGCAAGTCTGAAGACATTAAAGGGCCTTTTCACGTTTTGGTAAATTGACAAAATTAAACGATTGAATAATTTGGAGAGTTCTGTTGTTGTCGTTATATTTTTTCAAACTACGAGGATTGCTTATATAAAGTATAAAATACATCTCTCATTGTATGAGCATGGCTGGCCGAGTGGTCTAAACGATAGACTTTTATTCCAGGGGTCAGTGGTTTAGCCCAGTTGAGGGTAACTTTTTTTTGTTTCTTTAATTTTATTCTTGTTTTTTTTTTTTTTTAATGGAGCTTTTAAGATCCAATGTTTACATTTATCAATATAAAGCATTTAATGACAAACTGTGAAAAGGTCCCTTTTAGATGTTTACTAAAAAATGCCACAAGGATAAACATTAGAACTCATTGGTTGTTTATTTGATTTAAAAGTGATTTTTTGTATTTGCCTTGTCAGCGAGGTTACTTTAAAGTTATTATCACTTTTATCTTTTTTTCAAATCATTAATAGAAAAGATAATTTAAGCTTCATTTTGGGAAAACAGGGCTTAATGCATATGCATTAATTGTCATCCCAGTACCAGAAACTCTCTGTAAACGAAAAAACACCATAACATCAGAAAGTGTCGTCTTTGATTAGCTTGTGAGCACTGCACAGGCTAATCAGGGACGAAACTTTCCACCTTTACTGGAAGATCAACAGTGTATATCCCATTTGTTATCACTTTTTTCTTACCGCAAATGTAACCGCAAAACAATCTTTATCTTATTGGCGACCTCTGATTTCCATTTTTGCAAACGAAACATATATTATATTTGAGAAACAGGGCCTTAAATATATTTGCTTATACTTAAGCAGCGGTCGTAAATTTTTATTTTATATTTCCCACCTTTGCTCCATAAGCGTTGTACGGCAACACACATGAGCGGTTAAATCTTGTGGTCGGTGTGACTTATCCGGTACTTACGCGGTGTACCAGATGAACTTGTACTTATCCTGCCCCCAATAGTTGTTTTTGCGACGACCTTCAGAAACATAAACGAGATTCGGATTTAATGTTGCGAACGAATTGCATGAACATTTCCTAATAACCTGTATTGTGATTCTTGCAATGATGCTATTGGTCGAGATAAAGGCATGACGTCATAATGTTCGCTTACGAGCACCAGTTGGGTGTATTTTTAAATGTTGACACGTGTAAGATAACAAATAGATTGTTTTGCGGTTGATTTTTTATTTTGACTTTAATCACATTGATGAAAAGTCGTATTGTTTAACGTTATTCCTGGATCTCCGGAAAGTATTCGATTTCGTAGATCATGGCATTTTACTTGAAAAACTCAGCATGTACCATTTTTCTGAAAATGCTCTTACTTTGATGAAATCTTATCTTTCTAATAGAAGACAGTGTATAAAAATAGGTTCCAGAAAATCGTCGTTTCAATAAATCAAAACCGGTGTACCACATTGCTCTATACTTGGACCTATTTTATTTCGTATTTACATTAATGACATCCCATCCTTCGTTAAAAACTCAACAATTGATCTTTACTCAGACGATTCAACATTACACGTAACGGATTATAGCATTCAAAATATACAATTAAATTTGCAAAACGATTTGGACAGTAAAGCAACATGGTGCTCCTTTTATAACATGTAAATTCATCAAAACAAAACTAAATGTATGATTTTATAAAAAAGCTCGTAGTTCTACTGACAATCTTAGACTTAATATTAATTAATGACATTATCCTTGAACAAATCAAAAAATTTAATTTACTAGGAGTTACGATTGTTGAGCATCTTACATGGCAATCGTACATAAACAGTGAATGTCGTAAACTTAATTTTTAACTGGCCTTATAAAACTCTTTTATTAACTATGAAACAAAGAAACTATTTTACAACTCATATATATTTACGACTACGGATTATTGTTGCGCATTATGGTGTTCAGCAATACAGTCACACTTACGTAAAATACATTCGATACAAAAACGAACTGCTTAAATAATACTGAATAAGCCATATTCAACGCCTTCAGCTCCCTTATTCAAAGAACTTGGTTGGTTGACATTTAATAACAGATGTACAGTCCACTCTCGTTATGTCGAAGTCGGCGGGAATAAGAAAAAATATCGAGATAACGATACTTTCCTAATTGGATCTATTGTTCATAAACTTGTAATAGGCGCAATGCCCTCTTCGTTGACTAATGTAATTCATATCTCAAATAACAATGTGTACGCTCTTAGATCCACCACCCACACTGATATATCATCTATTCCGTTTAAAACAAATTATGGAAAACGAGTGTTTGCGTTTCGTGCACGAACCGTATGGAATTTCAATCCAATAAGCATCCGACAAGTGTCTTCGAATACTACATTCAAAATAAAATTTAAAGAAAACCTACAAACAAATCACGGATATACATGTTTTTATGTTAATACTTTGTTGTGATGTGTCTGATGTGTCTGATGTGATTTATTTTGAAAGATTGATTTTTGTATCATATTTTGCATATTTTGTATTATCATAATCATCATCATCATCGTCATCAACGTCGTCGTCGTCGTCTTCGTCCTCGTCTCGTCGGAATTGGCAAGGAAGTTATTATGACATTTAACTGTATAGTTCATTTTTCCCCTTGTATTCTCGTATGCACGTTTTGCCTAAACTGGATTTTCTTTAAGAAGAGACTTCTTTAAACAAAAGGCTAAGCTGGGACGACACTTTACGCACATTCTTAAAGCAATGGCAAACGTCGCGTTTTATGTTATTTACATGGACAATGACCTCACTGATCATAGGGAAAGAGGGCATCGAAATCCCAGTTAAGGGAACTAGAGAGGGAAAAACACAAGATAACTAAAGCCTTTAGTTCAGTTGCTTATATATGTTAATAAAAAGAGATGAAACGGCTACATTTGATAATATAATGATGTTAACACTCAGGAAGATCGTCAAAGTATAAATATAAGCAAGGGATATACGCTGGAGAGTTCACTGTCCATCATTTTGAACGGTTTCTTCCAAATGCACCAGTAGTTGTGCAGTAACCATCGCGTCGTAGTTGCACAGATTCATGGAGTTTTGGTGTCTCAGTTGGACTCGATGACATTCTGTATCCAGTCGTGGAAGTGGCTCACGCGCGTGTAGATGCCGGGGTACTGCACGGAGGCGCATTCCATGCCTCCCGAGACCAAGCCCACCTGGGTCCAGTGGCCGTCATGGAAGCACGCCAGCGGACCGCCCGAGTCGCCCTAGAAAAGAATGAGAAGTGCCATATAATGCCATATTGTACTTTAGTTTACGTAATTACCCGGTATTCAATAAATTGATCTATATGCTTAAAATTCTTATGGCATGGAATGTGACAAGCATTGTAAGTTAATACCATGTTATATTAAACGAGTTAAGGAATTTTATTTTAAGCGAGTCTGACGAATTTTTTAGTATACAGTAAAATAAGTTATGATCTAAGATGCTACTAACGAAAAAGAACCCGTCTAGTGTTAACAAAGCTATGTCCTGTTAATTATTTATAAAAGTTGATAAATGGCGAGAAATCATTTGTTTATGTAGACGTTTTGGTCAATTTGACCAGCATCAAGACAACAATTTATTAAAAAAGAATCAAATGATAGGTAATATCATAAAATTTCATTGTCGACTCGGAAAACAAGTACAAATATGCCGTTATACTAAACTTAAAAGTGGATTAACAGTGCATTACGCATGCGGGTAATTCAATCTTACATGACAGGAGCCCTTGTTTTCACCGACGGCGCAAATGACAGGGTCTTCGATGACGAATGGGCTCCACGGATGTTCATTGAGGCGGTCGGCGCAGACGGATTCGGGCACGATCTCCACATTGACATGGTGCGGCATTTCCGGGCCCCATCCCCCTGGAAAACAACGCCGCTCCCGGTGTAATATTAGTATAGAAAGCAAATATGGTAGTCATGCTTATAAGGGATATACGTAATTATTCCGATGCTCGTCTCTTTCTATTGGCTACGAAGCACTTTGTTCAATCATAAAAATATGAATGACAAACGGAGAAATACAGTTTGCTGATCATTGGTTTGCAACCGGGAACCAGCACTCACCAAGACTAGTTTGAGTATTATTCTTTCTTTTGGAAAACAATACATTATCTCTTAACATTAAACCTTAAATGTGTTGTTATTTAGTCATATAATAAACAAGACCTTACCTTGAATCATGTTTCCCCAACCTGCAACGACGCAGGTGCTGTGATCGGGCGGGGTGTAGTCGGACTCCATACATATGGTGTTCACGTACTCGGACATTTGAGCAGGCTTGCTCAACTTTATCAGAGCGATATCATAGACAAGCATACCGTCTTCTGAAATAATAACGCGCAAACGTCTGATACGTTGGGGATGAAACATCAGAGGGGTAATCACGTGATAGTCTAGATGGCGACGTCCATGCCGAGACAGGTATTTTTCGCCGTTTTATACCAATCGCTCACTTTCCAGCTATATCAGTCAGAAAGTGATGAGCGTTTATTTCGTATTAAAATTTGCTTTATATATTGACTTAACTCGCTGCAAATGTTCTTAGTGAAGCTGTTATTATGTCATCCCGCTAATAAATTTCGCAGCGAGTAAAGTCGTGGTATAGAGCCAATATAAATACAATATGAACGCTAAGTACTTTCTTGCCGATAGCTGGAAAGTGAGTGGTATTGTGACAATTAATTAAAGTAATAAAGGGTATTAAACGGCTAGAAATACCTCCTCGACATGGACGTCGCCATCGTGTTTGTCACGTGATAACCCTCTCTGACACATGCAAGCGTCTGATATATTGGATTTGACGCATGCAAACGGACTTCTTGACAACTTTAGGCGTTGAAACATGGGAAGTGTTGCGTGCACATATATGGTTTATTGAAGTGGTGTAAATCTCAATAGATCACACGCAGATGAGTGCCAACTACAACATACATGATATATGTGTTTGAAA
Organism: Dreissena rostriformis; assembly: GCA_007657795.1. NCBI lineage: Eukaryota > Metazoa > Mollusca > Bivalvia > Myida > Dreissenidae > Dreissena > Dreissena rostriformis. The sequence continues at coordinate 138,686 of VMBQ01001472.1, forward strand.
CTGACAAACGTATGAGACATGAAAACTGAAATTCGTGTTATTAACTGTAGTGGACACTTACGCTCTTGTGACACTTTAGAGTAGACACCGAAAAGCGTGCGATACACTCAAGTGGACACTGACACAAGTGAGATACATTGGGGCTGATACTGGCAAGCATTCGATACACTCAAGTGGACACTGACACAAGTGAGATACATTGAGGCTGATACTGGCAAGCATTCGACACACTCAGTGGACGCTGACATAAATGAGATGCATTGGGGCTGATACTGGCAAGCATGCGATACGCTCAAGTGGACACTGACACCAGTGAGATACATTGGGGCTGATACTGGCAAGCATGCGATACACTCAAGTGGATACTGACCCAAGTGAAATACATTGGGGCTGACACGAGTTGGCGTGCGTATCATAGGACAAGATACCTTCAAGTTAGTGATGGATTGGAAATTGACATATTTATGTACGTGACACACTGGAATGGTTATGCGAGTCTTTTATATCAAATACAAGTAAATTAAGGAGTTTAATACAGTAGCAGCCACTGACCCATGTACTTGGGGTGTGTGACTATCTTGTCCAAGGTGTGCATCTGCTCCGTGCCTTCCTCTCGACCCTGCAAGTGCTCCCCGAGCAACACGCGATAGTTGTTTTTGTCTTCAGGATCACTGCGGAGAAGCCCATGTAGTACGCTCACATATATATACATTTCAATCTTTGACATGATTGCTGCCCTTACGTCGATTGCAATAAGTTATCGAAAAGAAATAATGTACACGTATGGATATTTTTTAAATTATAAGTTTGATAACTATAACGTAACAAGAGAAAATAACGTGCTTTTACGCATCAGCCTTATGTTCTGTTTCAAGTACACTGATTGCCAGTTTAAGTTGAAATCAAGATTTGTAAAAGGCACGTATGAATTAACTACCATCCACTACCTTGTTTTGGAAGCTGGCATAGTAGGGTATGTCAACAACATTAAATGCAATAATACATGTTATTACAGAGCTGTATACATTGATATTGTCATTTCGACACGCTGTATCCAAACGGTGATCATTACGACATTTAACACGTGTCCGATAAAAGATGAAATCACACTCCTGACCAGCTGTTTAAATGCAATGTTTTATCTTGGACCATTAGGTGTGACCTTGAACTTTGAGCTGGCAATGTATTGCACCGCGATACACCAACTCCACATGTTGATACTTTATGGCCAGCTTTTATTTTACAATAACCTGATAAAATATAAAATAACATCCGGACAACCCGTATGAAGATCATGTTTAACCTTTATGTGTGACCTAAAGTTTGTAGCTAGATACAGATGTCCCGAGCTCACATGTCGTATCCTTATGGTTACCAAGGTTAGCAATTTATGTTAAAAATAAATTCCTGCTTAATGAGTACCGTAATAAGTAATAGTCCGGACAAAATCGGGAACGACAAAAATACGTGCATAAGTACGAACAAGTGCATTGCATTATCCACCCTCCCACGTAAATGGAAGCATACACACATGGTGCAATATTATTAACAATACGAAGGGGACTTCTTAGACCAAACATTTGACTATAAGCTTTCCCTGTGCAGTTTTATGTGAGCTTTACTTGTGAGCCGATGTTTAAGTATCCACATTTCCATTTCCGTTGACAAGCGAACTCACCTCATTTCTACGCAGTGTGCGGCGGTGAGTATCCACTGCGGGTGAATAAGTGACGCTCCACAAAAATGAGAAGAGTAGTTGTACCAAGACATCCAGTGCAGTGTCACCAGCCAGGGCCACTCCCCCGGAAGTAGCGCCTCACCGCCTACAACGCGCTTCTTAGCGTCGTTTTCCGCAATGTAGGTATTGCCACACGAGTCGATGGGTTCTTACACAGATATACATGTTTATAAAATTGACATTTATGGATTGCTCTCATATATAAGCATATTTTAAAGATTTCATTCAAACAATCACTACATTTTAAAAACGTCACTTGTCAGGTAAATACAACCGACGATTGCCGTAAATTGTACTTATTTTTTTATTAAGTACGGCAATAAGTCAACATGAGTAGCGTCACGCGAAGATGGGTCTTATGACATGTGCGGACAGCAGCTCACGACCAGTCTGCGCATTCGCACAGTCTGGTCACAAGCTTCCTTATCCACTATTAAGGCGAGCAAGGTTTCACGCCTCTTTTGCTCCCGGCCAAATTTCGCATAACGCGTAACAAATGCACTACTACTTTTAACTTTTATTCTGTTTATAATAAGAAGATCATATTGAATTAGTAAACGTTATGATTAGGAATTATAAACTACGAATATCATATAAATCATATAAACATTGTACTTAATAGTTACAAGATACCGTGACTTACCATGCGGCGCCAATGCATCTGAAAACCAAACATAGAGCGGGTGAAAGTCGCAGTACATGCAATATGCTTTCAACATGGATACCCATTACTTTTTTTTAATATACAAACATATTGATCTATAAATAAAAAAAAATGCCATGTGTAATTAACAAACAAATACTTGTTATTGTAAAGTGACACGTATATCCAATAACAAATTATAAAATATTAAAAATATATCTGGATATACATGTCATTATACAAGAACAATTATTGTTTGTTTATATATTCCTAAAGAAACCTCTATAACCAAAAGATAATTTCGGTGTATTCGCGTATTTTTAGGAGTGTTTAAGGAATACGACAGACAAACACAAATTCAGCAACATTTAATTAAGTATGCCTCTAACTGAAGTTTTCATTTTTATTGATACATGCATGTTAAAAATTTGCAAGGGACCTTTAAATACATGTATAATCAAGACGTCAATATAACATTTTATTGTATTGACATCATTTCACGACATTGTATTCCCTGAATTAAAACAAAAATCGTAGTGCAGATTTCAAGTGTTATAAAACGATGAAATGCAAACTTTATTTTACTTAAATTTATAGACTATTTATCGACTATTTTTTTAAACTGAAAATCATTTAAATAAAACATGAGCTTATTTCAATAATTATCTCATTTTATCGCCTGCTGGTGATATTTTACTAACTAACATTACATGCATGTATTTTGATAATTCAATCAATACAGGATATAAATAATATGTAACACGTACTACAGCCTTCGAATGTCACTTGGTACCCGTCTGTTTCCGTGGCCAGCAAGGGATTCCTCGCTTTCGGAGGGCCGTTCAAATGGTCGAGTCCGGTATCCGAGTGGGTGAGCACGGCAATACATTGGGAGCGGATAGGGAACCCCGGTCCATCTATCACAAGCGAGCTTTCGCCGTCCGGGATCTCAAATTCCTGACAAAAGCATTACATCGTATTGAAATAATAACACCGAGTATTTATCACATGTTCATCGCTTTTTTCCCATTATTACGCAAATGTGTCTAGGAGGGCGTTTTATCAACAGATTAGGGGATCTTTCGTTAGATTCGGTCATGTGCTTATGGTAAGTGCAATGAACCGTTTTATCAAACAAATTGCAGCTAAAAGGTCGTAGGATTTTGCTTAACTCTACGACTGGGTAAGACCAATATAAGCGTTCGTAAATATGGCAGCCATAGGAGCTTTGGGCGTGGTTCGACCAAAGGAAAGGAGACTGTTTCGTAAAAGAAAGGGTTTAAGTGATCTCCGAGGTGGGGAAATATTGAAAGGCTATCGACTTGCTTGACAAAGTATTGAGCGGCTTGTCAAGATGCTGAGAGATGATTTCCTTACACTGACCAGGAGATCATATTCCATAATTGTCCTGAAACAGTCTTGATTCAACACCCATATTCTCGTTTTGTTCTCAATACATAGAATATAATCGAAATTACTAATGTTTGTTGACGTCAAATGAATTCGTCATATCAAGCTCTGTAATGTGAATTTTAATACAAGTTAAACTTAACGTCGAATTAATTAATTGTTTAGCGTGACCCGTGACTGCTCAATTCCCCCACCCCGCAACCCATGAAATTTATCCGAGATCATTATTCGTCCCTGTGTCTCTAAGCGTCATTACTTACCTAACCGAAAGGTTTCCATATCAATAAGTTTTTTTTTTTTTAAACACAGTGGGCCATTAAGAGGGACGTGCATTTAAGTCACACCAGGCGGGATGTTGCCTACCTTCGGCTGGTCGTTCTCTTTCACGAACTGACCCATTTCATAGTTGCATGCCCTGGCATAGGCAACCTTAAACACGGGCGTCTGCTCGGTAGCCGGACTAGTCAGGGTGATTCGCATCGATGTTACGACCTTCTCCTTGTCAAACACGAACTTCCGGATCTCTGGGCTGGGGCACTCTGTGGAGCTTGGCGTGATGGAGCCCTTGCAATGGTCAGGAGCTGCCACCACCAGGATATAATATCGAAGTAAGTGAATGCAAGTGCACGTGGAAATGATTAATGCACAGACGAAACTGCATTATCGACATTCTGACTGATATCAAATATTATTGGTTCCGTTAATGGCAATTATTATGAACAAACGCGGTAATACTATAAACAGCGGAGACAATAAGGCTTAATTATCGTTTGTAATAGCTTCTCTTTAGGAATGTATACACTAACCAAATGATCAAATGTGTGTTTTGTATTAATTGTTGTACTTCATACATGCGCATAAATTATCGTATAATTGTGTGTCCGCGTTCCGCCTCTTTCTGCATAACTAGGCCATGTACGTTGTACTTTTCCTAACAATGCTTGCTATTTTCCATAATTATCATTCATCTATGATTACACTGACAATTATATTATTTTCCCCGTAATAACTGCGGAATTATAAATGGTCTGAAAGTAATAAAATGAGTATTATAGAACACCAAATTACTTTTGTACCTTAATTATTGTATGTCAATCGTCGCGAAAACCCATCAAATTGTGTTTATAGTTAAATAGTCATATTCATAGAACCACACATCATGGCTATATGTGTCGTGTTCTGAGAAAACTGGGCATAATGCATGTAAGTAAAGTGTCGTCCCAGATTAGCCTGTGCAGTCCGCGTAGGCTAATCCGGGACGACACTTTCCGCCTAAACTGGATTTTCGCTAAGAAGAGACATCATTGAAAGAAAAATTTCATAAAAGCGGAAATTGTCGTCCCTGATTAGACTGTGCGGACTGCACAGGCTAATATGGGATGACAATTTACGCACAAGCATTATGCCCAGTTTTCTCAGAACACGACACATATTACAAATGCACTTACAGCAGCCCAGCAATTCAAACCTCATGGCCATGTCCTCTCCGATATGTTTAGTAGGCACGATGCGCACGCATCTAGCATTGAACACTTGATGGAACATCACCGTCGTCGTCGTATTAGAGTCCCTATTTCCGTAATATTCCTGTGGATATAGTGATAAACTTAATATTGATGACCATTCATGAACGGCAGAAAATGCTGTCAGCTTTCTTTGAGCATATGTAGATGACACATTTACCGGTATTTCGTGTTTTCAATAAACTAATTGCTTTACTTTGTAATTAGATTTATGACATATTATAATACAGTAATTAACACAGTTCGCGTTTAATTATTAAAGACAAACCCTCCATATAGTCTTAATTTTGAAAAAAAAATCTTAATATATGTTATGTCATACACATTCGATTCTTTGTTAAGCGTCCGCGGGCGAGAAGAATTTCGGGTGCCTGATAAAAAAACACACACAACATTTTGACAGTGTAAAAAATGAAGTAATAGTGTGTTTAAACCATTTTTAAAACTAACTATGTGCCAACCACGCACATGTGTTTTGAAAACAAAGTCTCCGTAATTGTTGTAATACTATGGCGGTTACTAAGATACCATAGTCGATCGAAAATGCTACAACGGCACTTCCTTTTTCAATCGCTTACGGTAGAGTAGTTATTCAGTTTTGTTTTTTAATTTTGAATCAAGCCGGTTTAAGAATAATAGGGTTTGTGTAAGTGCCAAAACCTTCATAAGTCATAACAGTCTGAATTTATTTTTATCTTTAATAGTAGTATTTTATATTATCGTTTAAGAAATAACTTTTAAAATATGTACCCAATCGTTTTAGATCTGAAAGAAAATCTGTAAATACCCGTACTTTTAATGATGGGTGAAGCTTGGTAGTGGATCTTGCTGGGGTTATTGTTTTTTTGTTCACCAAAACAATAGTGGTACAAGTCATATTACAATATGTTTAATTAAGTAACTCGTAATTTGATGCTGATGGATACTTGTAGTTTTACAATTAAATCTGAACCAATGTCATGAAAAAATTGTACAATAAACATGTTTTGACTGTTTTTTCCTGCTTGGTTGGTAGGTTTCAAAATTGAAAGTAGACCTAAAAATAAAATCAAATGTAGATGGACTTACATAACATACAATTCAATTTTGCCTTGCAATTGAATACGCGCTTGACATGTTCGCTTTCATTTTCCGGCCATTTAAATATATATTTTCTTTATTAAAATAATTGTCACCTGTTCATCGCCATGTCTGTCCGTCACTGTGGTGAATGTGATGCAGTCGCTGCTGTACGCCACCCGGAAGTGAGTAACCCGGGACGCCCAATCATTACTCTCATGGGTAACAATACCGGATACCAAAACCGCCTCTTGAAATTCTGCCTGCAACAGAAAGGTTAAGAACAACAATGTCTAAATAAGTAATTAGATTTACTAATCTGCTACTTTTCCGTATAGACATCTTATATCTGCATAAATCTCCAGGCACGATGGGCACGAGGAACGTTAGTTTTTACAATACATAGCATGTGCGTTAGGTGCTGTAATAACATCGGTACGTTATATAGAATGCACAAGTTCTTGTTAAATAACGTATAATAAGATGCAGCGACTCACTTGATAGTAATTATTAGCCGGCAGGTATGAGATTTTAGGTGGCTCCGTTTTGGCATTAGCTTCCTCGGTGATGGAGAAGCCCATCTGAATGTTGATGGAGTCCCGTTTGGCTCCCAGACGCTCGCTGCACGTCACTTCCGAATTTGAGGTAACTTGCCGTCTTGTTCTGCGCTCGCCCTCAAAAACCTGCGACGAACAATATATAATGATATGTATGGAGTACCCATAATTGCTCTGAACTACAAGCGTCCCATTTATGAAAATGTATGCATGTCTAATATTCTATAATGTCAATACGAAGAATGTTTATCATCCCGATGTTACCCATACTTATATATTATTCAAACCTGACCATTATACATAGACCAAGCACGAATAACAGTGTTCATTCATACATAAGAAACACACATTCATAGTTCATGTTTTTGATGCGAAGAAAGCATCAAAAGCATCAAGTCATCAAGATTGTAGTTCAAGCTATGCGTGTCCTTTTTGGCGTGTTTAGAACGGTTAAACCAATGTATTTTACTTATATAATATGCCCATGGAAAGAACGAATATATATTTAATTTTACATATGTATGTAACATGAAAATGTTAATACATGTGGGGTAAATCAACAGTGAGTGATTGCTTGTTTATCAACGCTGGTCGCCTCAAATCCGGAAGAGGGTTACAAGCTCCACTGCGCAATCTCTCACATGGTTACAAATTTATATCCTTACAAATACCCGGTGATTGATTCGGTAAATAAATGAACCGCCAATCCGAGTGTAGGTATACACATTGAAAAAATATTCACCTTATATGTGTCGTGTTCTGAGAAAACTGGGCATAATGCTTGTGCGTTAATTGTCACCCCAGATTAGCCTGTGCAGTCCGCACAGGCTAATCAGGGACGACAATTTCCGCTTTTATGGAATTTTTCGTTTAAATGATGTCTCTTCTTAGCGAAAATCCAGTTAAGGCGGAAAGTGTCGTCCCTGATTAGCCTGTGCGGACTGCACAGGCTAATCTGGGACGACACTTTACGCACATGCATTTTGCCCAGTTTTCTCAGAACGCGACACATATTTCAGGGCTGTGGCTGCTGTATCAGATGAGTTAGAAGTTATCCCGCTAAGGTCACAAGTAATGCCAGGCGCAACAATGTAATTACTCCTTAGTATGCATATATAGTAGATGCGATTAGCAGCAAATAATTAAGCAAATCATAATCTGTTGTGGGTCAGCCATGTTCCGCGTATTTAGAGCATTATTATTATGTTGGCATAATTTGGCGCCGCACTGGAATGCGGAGGTCTGTATGGAATGATAATTGTGTTTCTCATCTAGTGGAATAGGTTATTATTTTGAGAATGTATGTTTGCCTTTTTCGTCAAAATAACGACTTATGTTTGAACGCATAAAAATAATAATTGTTATGAACATGTCGTGTTTTATTTTTATTTTGTATAAATTAAATTTGTATTGAATGTTGCTCCCGAGTATGCTGGTTCAAGTCGCAACAGTAACGCACGTCAAGAAAATCAAGATCGGGGACCAAACAATTGGAAGCAAATAAAACCGGCCACAAGTTAAAGTGGCCGTATCAGTAGTTTAAAGAAATGAAGAAAAACAATTGAGGCCACACTATGCGCGCGCCTGACAATAAAGCGTGTCTGCCTAAGATTACACTGTTAAATAACAATAACAATACGAATGTTTTTTGTTTAGCTGTCTTCCTTAATATTATATAAACTAAAACAAATCGAATTGGCTAATATATGTGCAGTGCGACAAACATGGGGCTGACGCCTCATTATACCTTTAGGCGTTAATTAATATTAAAACGAAAGGAAAAGAAAACTTTATAAATATTTGTTACGCTTTCTGCGCAGATTGAGGGTGTTTTGTTTGTTCCAGTTTTGTAACTAAACCAAATTATGCGATATTACTTATATCTCAGTATTTGGTTTAGATATAAAAAATGAAAACATGAAAACTTTATTCTTGTGACATTAATTACGGAATGACGTGAGAAGATAATGCTCCGTTGCCTGTTAGGCTCATTGTATCGACTATTTTTGGAAAAGTTTTGGAAACTCGTGAAGAAAAACTATTTTGTTAACATTACTTTAAACAAAAAACAGATTTCCAAGCCTATTTCTAACCAAAACATGGATGGATACAAATTGCCTTTGTGACATGTGCTCTAACGTACTGATGCTCCAAACCAATCGTTGTGTTAACTCCTAAAATCTTTCAGCCGCGAGAATGGTGTCAATTAACTTTATTCGTGAATTAAGTATAGGGATTCAGTCTGACTTAATGAATGTTAATGAAAGGCCTGTAAAGGCAGAGTGACCTCTTTCTAGAAATATCCGATCGTAAAATTTGTAAATTGTAAGTAAGTTGATTGTTCTGTTTCCATTTAAGGACTCATATTTAGTCATCCATATAGCATATTTTACATGCAGTTTGCTCTTTAATAAAGTCAATTTGATCCTAATATAAAGTAATACGGCATGTTACTCTATGAAATCGTCAATAACCAGTAAAACATATCGGGTGCGTCTTATTGACGAGGACATTGACAAATAAAAAAGGTTAGGGACATCAAACGGAAAGGGGCTAAAAGAGTTAAGCATAGAAAAGGGTGGGGCATTAAAGTGTAGGAGCATAAAAAGGGTAGGGCATAAACGTGTAGGAGCATAAAAAGAGCTGGGCATAAAAGTGTAGGAGCATAAAAAGTGTAGGGCATAAACGTGTAGGAGCATAAAAAGGGCTGGGCATAAAAGTGTAGGAGCATAAAAAGGGTAGGGCATAAACGTGTAGGAGCATAAAAAGGGCTGGGCATAAAAGTGTACGAGCATAAAAAGGTGGGGCATAAAAGTGTAGAAGCATAAAAAGAGTGTGGCATAAAAAGGGTGTGGCATAAAAAGGGTGTGGCATAAAAAGAGTGTGGCATAAAAAGAGTGTGGCATAAAAAGAGTGTGGCATAAAAAGGGTGTGGCATAAAAAGGGTGTGGCATAAAAAGAGTGTCATACCGTGGTATGACTTCCAATTACGTCGCTGAAAAACGTCTGCGAATATTCCGAAATAGAACCCATTCTATCTTTATAAACGTCTGCGAATATTCCGAAATAGAACCCAAACTATCTTTATAAACATCTGCGAATATTCCGAAATAGAACCCATACTATCTTTATACGATGATGACGTCTGCGAATATTCCGAAATAAAACCCATACTATCTTTATACGAATATTCCGAAATGGAACCCATACTATCTTTATACGATGGTGGTTTGATGCGAATATTCCGAAATGGAACCCATACTATCTTTATACGATGGTGGTTTGAGTGCGAATATTCCGAAATGGAACCCATACTATCTTTATACGATGGTGGTTTGAGTGCGAATATTCCGAAATAGAACCCATACTATCTTTATACAATGGTGGTTTGATGCGAATATTCCGAAATAGAACCCATACTATCTTTATACGATGATGGTTTGGCGAATATTCCGAAATGAAACCCATACTATCTTTATACGATGGTGGTTTGAGTGCGAATATTCCGAAATGGAACCCATACTATCTTTATACAATGATGGTTTGGCGAATATTCCGAAATGGAACCCATACTATCTTTATACGATGGTGGTTTGATTGAAAAATGTCTGCGAATATTCCGAAATAGAACCCATACTCTCTTTATACGATGGTGGTTTGAATATTCCGAAATATAACCCATACTCTCTTTATACAATGATGGTTTGATGGAAAACCGTGACGCTATCCGTAGACGTACTAGTATTTATATTCATTCGCAGCAAAAATTCGCTTACACTCGACCCAGGTTGGGATGACACATACTGGTTAACAAGTAAAATCCTTTTCTAAAATCTAATGCTACTTAACGTTATATGGTCTTTCGGTGTAACGTCAACACTTTCCGTAACAATGAGCTTCATTTAACCATTTAGATTGTATCTTTGTTTATACAACGGCTATTTTATGGTTATTCGCATATTTGAACGGATACACGTGATAATTTAGAATTTGTGTTATACAATACATAATTATAATATGTCATGACACATGACTTTCAACAAAACAAGCCCATGCTGTTGTTCTTCGCGTTATCGACGTTTACACATCGAAATAATAAAATTGGAAATAAATCTCGCAATATTGCATCGTAATCTCACAACCTCGCATTGTCATTCACTAGTGAGTGATCCCACAAATATATACATACAATTAAATATATAAATACATTTCAATAATTAGTATAAACAATAATACTATGTTAAACACAACAACAGACAATCAAAGGAAAAGATGACAGTTTTAGTCATGGCCCCTGCTTCACTTGAACTTCGGAACGTATGATGAGGAAACAATAAAAAAAAACATTGGCCAACTTTGCTTTTCTCTGTCGACTTGTATGTAAAGACAAAACACGCAGCAAGAATCGCAAGAGAAAAAAAAAACATTAAAGTATGTACTCGTGGAAACATTAGTGCATGGAGTACGGTAGCCTTTGAATAAATATGCCAATATCGCTGATAACCACGGTATGTGTCCTATTGTACCATGCATACCGCTTTTAATACGAGGCTTAAATTAAATTCATTTCAGGCTAAAATTGCGGGTCATCAACCGCTTCCGACTCTGTTGAGCTATCAAATAAACGAACAACAACATCGCGGTACCTTAATTTATGAGATATTTTCACTAAGAATATTACGGTCTGACTTAAAATAACGTTACTATATATTAATGGCGTTAGACCAGATTCCCGCAATTATGGCTTCACTATCTCTTAATAATTTGAAAACACAATTTGTTACTCTTCATACATCATAGGGCGAGCATAAATCAGAAACATCGAATGAAGCGGCGAGAATCCAGTAATAAAAGTATCAACGTGTGCACGAGCAATTACGTGTTTGCAAACGTGCATCGACGGTCGCGAGTCTGGGATATTTTTGCGGAAAGGATTGCAGTGCATGTGGCAATGCCGCAATATTAAGAAAGGTCGCTATCTGTATCTACTTTCGGGATTCGAAATTTGAATAAATATTCCTGGAACAAGGAAACAAAGGTACTTAGGCATTTAAGTGCAACTTACGTTCAGGTCTCTTTACGTTTTGGTAAATTTACGAAATTGAAAAAAATAATAATTTCAGATTTGCAAATTTCGTTGTAGTTATGTTATTTGCGAGGAAACAGTAATACTGAACATTTATCATGCTCTAAAATATCCATTATCTTTTGACGATTTAAAAACCTGAAAATTATAAATCGTTACACACGCGAAACGATTGAATAATTTGTAGAGTTCTGTTGTTATCGTTATATTTTGTGACAAACGAGGATTGCTTATATAAAGTATAAAATACACGTCTTAATATATCAGCAATGATGGCCGAGTGGTTTAAGCGTAAGACTTTAACTCCAAGGGTCAGTGGTTCGAGCCCCGATGTCGATTTTTTTGTTTTCCTTCTTTAATTTTATTCTTATTTTATACTGGAGCTATTCAGTTCCGATGTTAATATTTATCAATTTGAAGCAGTTAATTACAAACTTCAAAACATGCCAAAACCTGTGAACAACAGCCCTGTGCATCATTCAAACGACACGAAACCAGTAATACTTAGTAGTTACCTTATTATCAATTATAAAACACCATCTCAACTCCACGAAGATAAGCACCACGTGTAAGCCGATGAAAAATGGAACCTTAGTCCTCATCTTTAATTGAGACGAAGTACTGCAGTCCGCAAAGATTCAGCTATCAATGACGCATGCCGCATCGGTCAGAGCATTATATAGCTCTTCCCTTGGACCATGCCACGCCACGTCGCATGATTACTAGTTCGAGCAACCTTAACGATTATCGCAATCATCGCGATTATCGCACTCGTGGAATGTTATAATTTGTGTACTTTATGGGCTTGCCATTTCATTCGTTGAAGTTGTTTTAAATGCTAACATTCTTTTTACTGTTAGCATACACAACATTAGGACGATCTTTGTTAGGAATATGAAATGCAATGCGAAGATTGTGTTCTTTGGACATTCTCACTACGCTATTTATATTAAATTTATTGCAAAGATGCTAAATTAGTATATTTTCACAAATTTGTTGATTTCTCTCGTTTCAAAAAATAATTTTGAATTTGTTTTACAATCCACAAAGTTTAAATTAATACCTTCTTGCAAAATTTTAGAAAAAAGTGGGGAAAAAAACGTTGAAGGAAAAAAAGCTGCCAGTATTCCCGGTCTCGTTTATTTACATTTTAATAGACGTCGATGTGCAGACACGGAAAGCTCCAAAGACTACGACATTCCTCGACAGTACTCGGGTAACCAGCGACATAAAAACAAGCACACGTTTTGACAGGCCATATAAATTGGCAACAAAACACCGATAAGTTTTAAGATGACATCAAATGTTTTATCAATAGTCATGTTAATGTATATCGATCGATAAGTATGTGTTATATTTATAAGTATATTTGCAAAACAACTTTAACTATAGGTTAACTATAACTTTACAGTTTCATTATCTTTAAATCATCGACTTAAAGTTCATGCTGGTGCACACAAGTCACTTGATACAACGATGTTCATTTCATCCGTAAACAAGATTCCTTACGGCAACATATAGCGCCCATTGTCAATAATCCATTCATATGAAAATTAGTATTGTTATTTTATTATTATCTGAAAGTTCATCGACTTAAAAAAAGTTTTAGACCGCGTGTGGCATGATGGCCTACGGCAGATTATGAGCGGATTCAACATTGACGAGGGGCTGGTGCAAGTCATCCAAGAACTCTTCGGAAACACCAGGAGCGCAGTATTTCTCATTGGACAGAATGGGGACAGAATCGGGACTTCGTTTGTACATCAGTGGGCGTCCGTCAGGGATTTGTGCTCTCCCCGTCGTATTTAACATTTTTAGATTGAGAAGAGAATGCAGGAGACCCTTCAGGACCACCTCACCTCTATCCCCATCTCAAACTTAAGATTTGCTTATGCCATTGACCTCATGGGTGGCACCAGCAGTAAACTCAAAGACCTGACCAACAGACTCGCGAAAGAGCAGGAGCATACGAGCTGGAGGTAAGCACGTAGCAGTCGAAGATCATGATGAACAGCACGAACAACGCCAGTTCAGACACCATGAACGGCCAGAAGCTGGAAGAAGTGGCCAGCTTTAAGTACTTGGGAGCAACCCTGTCCAAGGATGGTATCAGTACCATCAGGAGTTAGAATTGCCATGGCGACCGAAACGATGGGCAGACTGAGCAAATTGTGGACAAGCAGCTCTCTTTCAGCTTCCATACCAAGTACAGGCTCTACAAGTTACTCTTTGTCTCCATCCTACCGCGAGACCTGGCCGCTTCAAGCGTAAACGGAACGCAGGATACAGGCCTTTGAACACAAGTGTCTTCAAAGACTGCTCCGCATCTCCTACATGTATCACAAAACCAACGAATTCGTCCGGAACATGACTGCAATATGTGTTGGCCTACAAGAGCCCCTCCCGCCAAACGACGAAAGCTGGCTTTGTTTGGACACGTCACCACACACGACTCTCTGTGCAAGACTGTGCTCCAGGGCACGCTAAAGGGAGGTCACCGTCGAGGCCGTGAGAAGAAAAGCTGGTGGGGCAATGAGAAAGAGTGGACGTGCCTCCCCATGGATGAATTACTCTCAGCAGCCAGCAACAGACCTGCCTGGTGGTGGATTTCTGTGTCGTCGTCCCTCATTTTCCCCAACGGCGAGACCGGTCAAGGGAATGATGACGATGATGTGTTTATGTGAATGAATGCCTTGAATTTTTATTATGTTATACTTTTATTAAAATCTTGAACATATTAACAGTCAATATTGGCCAGATTTCGTTTTTTAAAACATTAATCAGGATACTTTTGGATTATTGAACAACGGAAAGAGACGGAAATTATGTATCCATCGATCGAAGCGATAGGATTTTATATCATCAGCTACTTACAGTTTAAAATCTTTGTTAGTGTTTTAAATATGAAATATATGTTCTGGTAAATTTGTGAGCAAGTTCTTAGGTGTTTGAAAATGAATGTTTATTGTGTGATATGTTGTAAATGTATATGAATTATTTAATCCTCAAACGCTGCTATTAATTCCTGTGGTTACCGTTATTGATACTTAAAATTACCTGACTGGTGACAGTGGTAGTTGTTTGGCAAACGTTCTGATGCCTACAGGCATATAGTGATTGGTCTTTCCATTTATCCGTCTGACGTATGTATGAGTCTAACCATAGATGACACGTTTTGTATTACATCAATACCGCTTTCCACATATTTTTTATATATTTATAGCATATTTGAGATCTATCAACACACCCACACCACAATCCTTTTGATCTTGACATTCACCTGATTATTCAGAAGGTTCATATTATTGTTTCACCCAAAATGACGCGTTGTGTCTATCATTAATGCCGCTTGCTATAAAGCTTTGATACTTGCACGAGTGCTATGAACACCCTTGACACCTGACTCCTTTTGACCTGACATTGACCTAGTGTCAACCCAATATGAAAGGGTTTGACTTAAATCAATACCGCATGCTACGAAACTTTGATAAGAGCACGGATGTTATCAAAACACACACACCCAGAAAACCCCTACTTTATTTCTACCTTGACATATACCTACATTTGGAATTATTCAGAAGGTCTCATTTCAAATATAGATGCTGCATTTTTAGACTGACATCTAACTATTATTAATAATATGATAAAAACAAGTTTATACGACAAACGGGACGACTTTAACTTTGAAATTGTGAATTTTCCTTTCCTAGATGGTAACATCCCTAAAGGTCCTTCCTATGGTATTAACATTTCGCAGTTGGTACGATACACAGGGAAAAGTCTCGATTTTTTAAAAATATATACTATATATACTAACTTTTTATGAAAAAACATCAAATATAACGTTACAGTTCGTATTTTTTTCGGTGATTGAGCTAGTATTAACAAAGAAAATAAATCGTTTTTGTTATTTTAATTGCTTTTATTGGAATGTTGAAAAACTAGTTGTATCCCTTGTTAGTATATATAGTATATAGTAAAAAAAAATCGCGACTTTTCCCTGTGGTACGATACGCTAGAGCATGTTCTTGTGTTAAAGATTTTAATGATCGTAATCGTTTATTAACTAAGAAATTGTTAAAACAAGGTTTTTTGTATCATAACCTTTGGCGTAAATTCGCTAAATTTCACTCTAAATATAGTGATTTAATTTCAAAATATAATGTTCCTTTAAAATGGCATTTAACTAATGGAATTTCACAACCATCATTTTATGGAGATGTTTTGAAGCGTGTTCGCAAATGTAAATATCTTAAAGCAAATGCTAGTAATACACTTTTTAATTTAATTAGCTCCTTTTTTTCAAAGGGATATGATACTGATGTACTAAAAAACACATGCTTGTTAGTTTTTGATTCACTATATCTTTTTTCTCTTAAAATTTGGGATAATTAATGTAATGACAATTTTATATGTTTGCTTCTATATTGTTTGATAAGCATAGCTGGTTTTATTAGTAAGTCTAGTATACAGTACAGTCACTTTAAAAATATTTAATTTCGTTGATAATTCGATTATTTAGTACAGTCCCTTTAATAATGCTTAATTTTGTTACTGGTGACGTCATCGTGTCTTTCCTCCTAAATACGTCATCGATACGAACAACCGACACTGTTTTAGCTACATGATAGGTACATGTACTCCAGTTTATATCGGTCAACTTTATTCATAATTATTTTTTCTCTGATGGTAGTTTCTTGATCAATTTATTTTAAAGCTTCGTTTTATTTATTTCGAATTAGTCACATAAACAATCTAGTAGGTAATTTGGATCTTTTACACCCAATATTGCTGCTTCTTCCTGTAGGTGCGCGATGATGATCTGAAATATTAACTATATGATGCTATATTCTGAAATCTTTTTTTGTATAAAGAAGGGATGTAGTTGATGCGTGTTAGTAATTTCATTTCATCGTGCCTCAAAAAGTTGTAACTCTGTTGCTCTGGTCTCCTTTCAACCATTGAGTAATAAAATAGTAATTAAATTGAATGCGTTTTAATTCCCTTTTATTACTGTTTAATTTGAGTTGCAATGCTATGAGGTTAAATTTTATTTACACTTATATGTATCATGAATATTGCTGGGCCAAGTGTGAGGTTGAGCGCTCATTAACTGGTTTAAACCCCCAATGCTTAGCATTGACCGTTCCAAGGCGGTGACCCCAGCTTTATTCTACTATGTGTATATGTTGTTTCGTTTTGTGCCGTACTGTACCGTTTTGGCAATTGGTTCCTTGCCATAAATAAAGGACCACAGAGGTGTGTATGATAAAACTGCAATACTGCTGCAGCTTCTGGAGTTTCACTTCTTCATATGTTATATTACACCTTTGGATTGCATTAATGCACTTTTTGACCACAATATCTAAATGCTGTGGGTTTGAACCCTTATTAGGCCGTTCAAGCAGTTGGTGGCCTTTGAGGCGGTGGTTACTTCAGTTAATGACTTATGAATGATCATTTTGTGAACTGCTTAATTAAAAAAAATATAAAAACTGTTTGCATGAGCAAAACACGATAAATAAAAGATACATTGTATTAACATGGGATTTTTCTTTTCTGGCAGATAAAGATTGGGGTGATTCTAGAAAGGAGCCATCCAGTATTGCTGAAAGCGTCTCCTCTTCAAGCTTTCCTGNCATAATGAAAATAATTAACACTCTCTCAGTTACTAAGTGTAAAAGAGAAAGCCAATAGTACGTATAATACCATTGCCGTAGAGCATAAATTAAACAAAAGTTTAATTCGAAACAGATGAAATAATACAATGACCATCAACTAGATCGTCATGTAGAACGTAAAATCATGATTTGCACACAAGCAAATGATATACATTCTTCAATGAATAAGAAAAAGCACGCTTTTCACGTTCTCGCAATGTATAACAAGAACACGTTTTGCACGTGCTCGTTCGCGCCAGAAAAAAACCAGCATGGTAGAAATAAACTATTGTTCAATAAAAGCAAGCATTGCTTACCTTTATATTCAAACAAAAGTATATTCCAGGCGCGAACGATAAATACGAGAAATTCACGGTAACATATTTGTAAGATTGAAAAATCTATACAAAACCCAGCGTAAACACAGAAACAAATTATTGTTTCACCAAAATAGGTGTGTTTTCATACACATCCGGAAGAAGAATGATTTGTGGGTAGACGGTTTTTGGTGACGAGGTTGCACTGCACTATGTGACAGTTATGACCTGTGGCCTGTATCCGTCTTACTATCTAGGTGGTGCGCTCCAGAAGTTCCGGATAAATAACAACCCGTTCGGATTAAGTAGCTATAAGATAGCAGGTAACGTATTTATGCTATTAAAACCGCTTTCCACATATTTTGATATATTTATAGCATATTTGAGATCTATCAACACAGCCACACCACAATCCTTTTGATCTTGACATTCACCTGATTATTCAGAAGGTTCAAATTATTGTTTCACCCAAAATGACGCGTTGTGTCTATCATTAATGCCGCTTGCTATAAAGCTTTGATACTTGCACGAGTGCTATGAACACCCTTGACACCTGACTCTTTTTGTCCTGACATTAACCTAGTGTCAACCCAATATGAAAGGGTTTGACTTAAATCAATACCGCATGCTTCGAAACTTTGATACGAGCACGAATGTTATCAAAACACACACACCCAGAGAACCCCTACTTCATTTCTACCTTGACATAGACCTACATTTGGAATTATTCAGAAGGTCTCATTTCTTGGTTAAACCAAAATGACTGTTTTGTCTAACATCACTAATGTTCCTTACAAAGTTTGTAATGGATGATGCTTTTGAACACTATCAATATACCTACGTCGCCCGTTTTGATTTTGACCATGCCATTACTTTTGGACTTAGACTGATTAAGGTCCAAATTATTCATCAACCCAAAATTACATATTCCGTCTAACATCAATACTGCTTACTGCAACGTTTTAATATGCGCATGAATGTTATTTATGAACACTCAATTCACCCACATGATCTGACCTCTTTAGACCTTGACATTTGCCAACTATTGTACTTAGACTTATTCAGAAGGTCAACATTCTTGGTTAAACCAAAATGACTGTTTTTTTATCATTTATTTTACCATTTTTGACATTTACATTGACGCCAATTATATTTGCATACATCAAACATGGGTAATATACCAAACAATTATGCAATTAGGTAATAACAAAATTATGGCTCACTAATTATTTTGAGCGGTACACAAGTACACGACATATAATGCAGTGCAATCGTTTATAATATTTGACACTCATATGACATACATAGTCAGAATTATTCATTTTACATTAAAAAATATGCATTCACTCAGACGGACACACACACTAGCGGACACACACATACACACACACACGCACGCACGCACGCTTACACACAATACACATTTTTTTACGGTTTAAGAAAAATAATACAACATATTTAAACATGGTAAATGCATAACAGTTCTTAATTTGTTAACAGGTTATACGTTTTTTTTTGCGTTTTTAAACATAAACAATTTACTATTGTTGAGAGCATGGGCACCTATATATAAGATATTATGTATTCAAAGAGGATATCAAAAGTAGTATGCCTTAAAAAATATTGTATGAAGTGGATCCATTTTTATGTCCCCAAGTCTATACTGGGGGACATATTGTTTTTGCCCTGTCTGTTTGTTGGTTTGTTTGTTTGTTTGCGTCAAACTTTAACATTGGCCATAACTTTTGCAATATTGAAGATAGCAACTTGATATTGACATGCATGTGTATCTCATGGAGCTGCACATTTTGAGTTGTGAAATGTCAAGGTCAATGTCATCCTTCAATGTCAAAGGTCAAATATATGGAGGGGACATAGTGTTTCACAAACACATCTTGTTTATTATGTTTTCATATTTGTTTTAAATAAGGGCAATTTCTGATTCTGTCTGAATTTTAATCTTATGATAATTAAGCAAAATATTGAAGTTTGTGATGCATTTTTTTTATTTCTATGTTTAATAATAGTGTTGCATTATAATTGGTATAAAATTCCAAACATCGCTGTATACTGTTTGTCGATAACGACAAATTGATCATAATTTTTTTATGGTATTCAATATTCACGCTTTTCAGAAAGTATTTCAGTTTTGTTAATAATTCTTAAATGTAAGTGCATTCCCAAAATAGGTGGTCAATTGTTTTAATATTTGATTGGAAAAACACACACAACTCACACAAACTATAGCTTTCAGTCCGCATTTTGTAAAAAAAATATTTGTTGGTACTATTGCTCATTGGGTCATTGTCGACCTGAAATGGCTTGAAGTCACCCGGGGGAGACTAGAAGCCGATTCTTGTCACCCTATAGGGTGACTTCAAGCCGATTCATGTCACCCTGGGGTGACATGAAGCCCATTCTAGTCACCCGGAGGTGACTAACGTCGGCTTGAAGTCACCCCAGGGTGACATGAATCGGCTTCTAGTCACCCTCGGGTGACTTCAAGCTATTTCAGGTCGACAATGACCCAATGAGAGTATTCAATTGTGTTTACCAATTCATTTCACTACTGTTATCAATTTATTGTGTGAATGTTGTTTGTTTATCATACAATGTTTTATTAACTTGTTTTGGTATTCCCTATCACATTACCAAATGTTTGTTCTGACATTATTGTTAATGTGTTTATATGTTGAGTATGCAATAATGTTTTATATTCGTTTGGAATAAATCGCGGAATATAGTGCATACAAATTCAAAAAGTATTGCATTTCACTAAGCGCATAATATGCAATTTTGATAATTATATAAATGTCCGATTTTTTATACTATCGCTATACCAGTTTACAAGAAATATGAATTTATTATTGAATTTTATATATTTGTTATTCCATATGACATGTTTACAAATAGGAATGCTCTTTTGTGAACAATATATTGGTTCTTGGTTTTTGCTATGCTTCCCGCATATCTTTCGAAAATAAATTTTCTTTACTTACGTTTTGTATGATAGCTGCATCTAAAATGCTTTCAAATACATGACTGTTACCAACATTGTAAAGTTGTTCGTGACTGTTTGATTAACCACAGTGTGTACTTTCACACAGAACTCAGCACATTCACATTACCTGAGCTCATGTTGACGTTGACTTTTTACCCAATTATGAAATAAGACTTATTCATATGGGCCAATTAATAAAAACTGACAAGGCTTCCGTCTATAGAAGGGTTTATCAGCCAGTACATGCATGTTGCTAAATGACAATTGCATATATCTTTATGACAATAAATATATGTTGATGAATCGTTCCAGCGCCGTAATGCTTATGTTCAGTCTCTTTATGAATACCAATTGTGGCTGGTGTTTTGGACATGTGCTGTCAGCTTTGCAATATTGAAATATTTATTCATACTGCTTATATTTACCGTCTGTGCTTGCCTAAATGCAATTGACTATTGCTGCCCTGATGATCTTTCTATGCATGTAATGCGTTATTTTATAACATGGAACCAATAATAAAATTGCCGTTCTAGCGCAAATTATTATACAAGGAGACAACTCTGGCAAGTGACCGATCAACCTCCGCGCAGATATTTGACTGGAACCAGCATAGCATTGTATCAACCTCCGCACAGATATTTGACTGGAACCAGAAAAGCTGGATCAAATGAACATTATGATGTGGTTTCTCTTAACTGACCAGTATTGCTAACCATTTACAAATGCAAAGACGTACGTACGAAAGTACTGACAGGCAAACGTATGAACCATTCATCGATTTGCTTGTGAACAAAAAAACTCAGCCTGCTTCTGACGTTTTACTGACTCAGAG
Source organism: Dreissena rostriformis (assembly GCA_007657795.1). Lineage (NCBI taxonomy): Eukaryota > Metazoa > Mollusca > Bivalvia > Myida > Dreissenidae > Dreissena > Dreissena rostriformis. Next base: position 160,512 of record VMBQ01001472.1, read on the forward strand.
ACACGGTCTTTTTCGACAAAAATAGCCAGTGTTAATAGTCAACACAAGACTTGGAGTTTTATAATCACGATATTTCTGGTTCTCCGCTGTAAATGAATGACACATTACACATTGTTATGTTGCATTTGATTAACTTCATGTTGCGTCATGCCTTGCAATATGGTTAGTGCTTATTGCTTTCGTCTTGTTTCATTGCAAGTGTTATTAACAGGCTAGTGTAAAGTTGTAATGAACAAACTATAAATTGAGAAGAACTTGAATGAACATGATACTAAATGGATGCGTTTTCAATTATGCGCGCGAGAATATGTGATTAACATTACCAAGTAACGACATTTGCACTGCAGCTACCAGTATATGCCACCAGGCCATGTAAAGATGCACAATGGTGCTCGAAGGTTGCAGTATTTTGGTTAAGAAAAGCACAATGCAAAAAGCATTTGTCTTATACCAACATGCAATTGTAACGTGGCAATACGGAGTTGTCAATTAGCAATATACAATTATCATTAAGCAATATGAATTGACAGGTGGACATTACCTTCCATAACATTGTACCTTTTTTTTTAATAATGTTACAAACCCCTCTTACCTTGACCTTTTAAAAGATAGGCCTCTTTCTTTCTTCTCAGGTAACCAATTTACCACTTTGGTTGATGGTAGCCAAATAAAAGCGTTCTCAAGACATCGCGCAGAAACAAGGTTGTCTTTAATGGACCATCCAATGTTGCACAGCAATACACCCAGCATTTTCGATTTACGGGATGGGTGGCGTAATAAATGGGAAGCGGACAACTACAATGGGCGAGGCCTGGTATTGTAATGCGCATGAGGGGGTAAGAGGGTAAGGGGTCGGGTTAGGGTTAGCCTTAACCCTAACCCGACCCCTAACCCTAACATAGGTTTAACGAATGCGTTCTTGTGGTTTTTAACCATTTGTTTTACACAGAAGGCTCAAACTCACCCAGGACATCTATAAATCGTTAAAAAGAGCTCTCTGCGACTAAAAAACGACAGTAAAAAGTTTAAAAACATTGACACACCCTACCCTAACCCTTGGGGTACAAGCGAGCGTAAAATCCACTGAGGGTAGCCTGTTTTTAAGTACTCCAACACCCACACAAAAAAAACAGTTGCAGCTTAAACTTTGTATTATTCTTATAGAGTATACATATATCTATTAAAGTATGCAATTTCGTGACCTTGTTCCTGTTAGTTACTAACCTAACGCTTTACCCCCCAAAAATGTAGTTTATTCCTCTATTTTGCCAATAATGGGCGAGTTTATAACTTTTTTGGATTATCTCCCCTTGAATTATCTCCCATTTTTTTTCTTGTCATGCCCCTTGTTTTCGAGTTATCTGCCCCTTAAATTGACCTTAATCCCCACAAATTTAAATTTGCGCAAATGCCAAGGTAAATACCCACACCCCAAGACAGTTTTTTTCCTACTTAAAACTTTGGGAAGATAACTCTTAAATTTACCAATTCTTATCGCCCCTTGACTATTTATAACAAATAACTCCTGTTATAGCCCTTATTTATAATTTTGGTATAACTCAGCGGAATAAACCTGTTTCTTTTAGCGGAAGAAACTGCATTTTAGCGGGAAAAAACTACATTTCAGCGGAATTAACTACAATATAAGCGGAATAAACTACATTTTCAGCGGAATAAACACCATTTCAGCGGAAAAAAACTGACTTTGGACGAGGCCCCTAACCCTAACCCAGGGTTATCTCCCCTATACCAGGCCTGGCTCGTTGTAGTTGTCCGCCTCCCGTAATAAATAGTTCACAAGATATTGAGCGGAAATCCATTTTTGAAAATGGCCCAGAAACTTTGACCTCCTGCTGAACCGAATTTCGAAGACGTCTTCATAAAGCACTATGTAAAGTATGAAAGCTCTACACAAATATCGCTCAAGATATTGATGAATAACCAAATTTTAAATAACTGACCTGTGACCTTTGTCCTACTCAACCCGAAATCAGGGGGGGGGGAGGCCTTGTCTCAATATAGGCCATTCACTGTGTGAACAAATATTATGAAAGCTCTACAAAAACTAAGTGTGATAGTGGACTCATGCAGATCAAAAACAATTTTGTTGATAGGAAGTCAATTTTTTTATAAAAAAGGAACAAATAATTTAAACCAGACAATAGACTTTTATTTTATATATATATATATATATATATATGATAGATAGTGAATGATTTTTATATTGCTAAATAAACAACAATGGTTGTCACATTTCCACAAATTAACAAAAAGAAATACATAAACATCTATAAATTAAAGTCTCAAAAGTACATAATAGGCATGTTTACTACTATGATCACTAAAACAAGGAAAGCACATATTGCATTCAATCTGTACCTTTAGTTTTACAGGGTACAACTGGCATGCACATATATCAGTAAGTGTTGTGACATATCTCCACCCCTTACCTATCAATCAAACTGTAATCCAAGCTGATGTCGGGTTATCGTGCTTGTGCAAGGCAATTCTCCAACCCATGAGGTTTCAGGTTGAAATCTTGTATCGTATTTGAGATATAGCCCTGCAAAGTTAAATCATACAAAAACAACAAAGAGCTTTAAAATTACCTCTTATTTAAGAAAACGTAGAGTTATGGTTCTTGTGCAAGGCACTTCTCCTAATTGATATGAATACACCCATGAAGTTTCATGTTGCAATTGTGTATGGTATCTGAGATATAGCCCTGAAAAGTTACATCATAAAACATAGCAAAGGGCAATTACTCTTATTTAAGAAAGTGTAAGGTTATGGTTCTTGTGCATGGCACTTCTCCTGATTGATGTAGTTTCATGTTGATATCTTACACAGTTTCCGAGATATAGCTCTGAAAAGTGTGTGACAGATGGACAGATGGAAGGAGTGAAGGACAACTCCAATTCTACATCATTCCGCCTTCGGTGGGGGATACAAAATATGTTCTCATTACACATCCTGACAATGTGTTTATAGCTAATTCTGATTTTCATAAGATGTACATTAGAACAACTATGTATTATTTTTTAAATACCTGATCAACTGCAGTTGTTTTCACTCACATGTCTTTAGTAATACAATGTAAATTGGTTATGGAAGTAAGTACAGGAAAAACTTAAGTAATCATGATTATTACACCAGGCATGACATAAATCCAAACAATGAACATGTAATCAAACATACAGATAATCTGTGTGATGAAATTCCAAACAATCTTGCATATAAAGAAAGGGCATATAACTCTGGACATATAAATCATGTTAACAGTTCATCTTGTTATGGTGTAGCCATTTAGTAGCAAACAATTTGTTTCAAATAGGTATTTAATCTTTGGTAGGTTTGCAGAAATGGACTTTGACAAAAAACATATACAAATTTATCAATGCAGAAATAGATGACATAGCAACAATAGCTTGACTACAAAACTAACAATATATCCCAATTTTTTCTCTAACATAACACGATGCATGTATTATATTCATAACATGAAATTTTCAAACAATCTACAAAGCACATTACAACAAAATTGAAATACTCAAACATTAGTGGAAAAATGAGAAACTAGAGTAAATTAAATGTCATATATGACATTCAAGAAACCTGACAGAGGCAACTTCATACAATATAAGAAAAGCATAAAACACAATTAAGTTTTGATAATATATATATATCATTTGTATCAATTAGGGATGGCAAGAAACAAAACAACAAAATTGGTATTATTATCTTCAACTATTCAATATAATGTAAGCAAGATCTTAAAGATTACAAATGTATTATTTGTAAATATCTACTACAAACTTATTTTGAGAAAAAGGTACAACATACAGTAAAATGTATTTAATTATAGAAATGGTAATTATATATGTATTTATTTTTCAAAAAGTGGACATACAAACATGCCTTCTTCTTCAAGTAAATCATATCCACAAGATTCAATATAGTCCCTGAAAAGCATGTTTCATTGTTTTATGTTATTCACTTTAATATACTTTTAGTTTTGTTGTTTTTCTTTTAAACATTGAATGCACGTGTATCCAAGAATAAAAATACAAATTTTAAATTATATATACCGGTATTATTATATTACTATTATATTACATAGCTTTTTGTCACCTTGTGCAAATCTGAATACATTGTCTGTTATGTTCTGTGAACTTAACTGCATGTGCATGATACGTTTGATAATAAAACACAGTTTACATTAATTTATGGGATTGACAGTAAGTGCAAACTGTTGTCAACACAACAAGGGCGATAGTTCGATTTCAACACCTATCCTCTGGAATCAAGATCCACAGGTGGAACACAATGTTGGTTATAACGGGCTAATATAGTCACTGACTGACTGAACTAAATACAGTTATTGAAAAAAGTTATAAAAAAACAAGCTTAAGACCAGGTTTTTGAAAAGCAAGATAATATTCAAATTACTTTTGATATTCAAATATTCGAACATTGCAATATTCATTGCCATTCCTAGGATAGTTATAAATATGCTTCGTGGCCATTAATCAACACACATTGTATGCTAACACTTTAATGCAAGCATGCAAAATATGACACATTCATCCTAAGCGTATTTAATGGCCCTTTGTCACCCTGCTGCACTTATTATTGATCCTTTTCTGTCAAGTCTTTATTGGATGTGGTCCGCTTGATGCAACCAGTGCAAGGCCCCAGCAGGCAACAATAAAAATAGTAGCCAATCAGAATGGAGATGCACTGCAATCCCATGACGCCCAATGATCGGCGGGTCAAGGTCAAGGTTGATGAAATGATGCAGAATAACATCACTGAAACATACAACATGTACATTGGTAGAAAGATTTTTTATAATTTAATAAAATATCATTACAATTAAAGCAGACACCATCTGCATGGCTCCAGTAGGCACAGATACAGTTTTAATTACAGAATGATGTACATGGTCCAAACGTGCACATACATATTCAGTATGGAGATATTGAGTATATTTATAATTTACATGCTTCATATACAGATAAATACATGTACAGCATAATCATACAGCTATGACAATAGTTAAGGCATGCTTCATCTATACATTCATTTTATTACAAATACAATTTTTTTTTTGCTGTATTGGCATGGTCCCTTAGTATTTATTTCAAGATGGCCTGATGTTTTTCCGCAGAGATTTTTTTTTCATATTTCTAATTTCATACTGACATTGGAAAAGTTCAAGTGACCAATCAGGGGCACTTAATTTCAAATTGACATTGGAAAAGTTCAAGTGACCAATCAGGAGCACTTTATTTCAAATTGAGATTGGAAAAATTAAAGTGACCAATCAGGACCAATTAATTTCATATTGACATTGGAAAAGTTAAAGTGACCAATCAGGAGCACTTAATTTCATATTGACATTGGAACACTTCAATCAGAAGTAATTAATTTCATACTGACACTGGTTTGAGCCAATGATCACAAGGCTTAGATCCCATATACAGGAACAGTTTAATTCATACAGGAATTGTTGACCAATTGATTTTCTTGATTGAAAATATAGAAAATGTCCATTTTCACTGATTTGTAAATAATATTGTTAAGTTTGTTATTATGAAAAGAGACTTTACAATAACAATCACACAATACATAATTACTACACTTGTAACACATGGTTATTGATGTGAAAATGTTTACAGTTAAGTAAAACAGATTTCATTCATTGTTTTATGACTCAATTCTTTAAAATTTGTTTAAATCCAAGTATGAACTGATTAATCAATTACCGGTCATCATGAACAAATATGTGTATTTAACATATTCAATACATATATTTAATCATTTTTTACAATTTTATTTTGTGGTATGCTTTTTGACATAAGTAAAAACTAGGATAATAATATAAATTCAAATTATTGTATTAATATGACTTAACATTTATCAATTTGTACATATGTATAGGTGTTTTACAGTCCCAGTTTACAGTATACTTTTTCTCTTTTTTTTTCAAACAGCCCAACATCTTGACATTGTAATGATTTGTCGGTTATATTTCTTATTTAAAAGAAAATATATTTTGTTACCTCAGAACTAAATTTCTTGAATAGGTTTTAAAAATAATAATACAAGTGCACTGACAATGGTTTACCTTTGGCCAGTATATTGCAATATAAACATATAAGAGATCAATATGTGTTATATTTCCTTACTTAAATGCATATACACTCATGAAAATCGTCTATTTGACAAAGTAAATAAAATGACCATTTAATTGGATGTACCAGCAAATGTATTATACATAAAGTTGTTTTTTAAACATTACGCTACACAACTCTACATATTTTTTGATGACAGATTTTTTTTTAATTTTTTTTCAAGACAAGAAAATATTTCGTTCCCATAATTCCCATCGTCATTGTCATGTCATGATTAATCATGATTATTTGACAAATGATTAATCAGCAGTATGATCATAAATATAGGATCTGACATGAGTTGTCATATCATACCATATTTTATTTAACGAGTTCAGGAATGTTGTTAGTAAGCGAGCCTTTGGCGAGCTAACTATTGAATTTCCTGGACGAGTTTAATAAAATATGGTATGATATGACAACGAGTGTAAACATGGTTTTAAACTAAACAAAATACATCTTAATTGACCAAACAAATGCTGATAGATCTNACAAAAGTGCCGGACGGACGGATGGACGGACGGAAGGACGGACGGACAGCCGGACGGACGGACGGACAGCCGGACGGATGGACGGACAACGTCAAAACAATATCCCTCCGCCTCTGGCGGGGGATAACAAGGTATAGCATGTGATAATATTGATATTACAGAAGTTATTTTTCCAAACCATGCATAACTGACACATACATGTATGTTGTTTACATTACCAAGACAAATAGAATAGTTTGTGTGTTGTAAGTGGGTGATGAATGCTCAGCAACAAATACAATTCAGAGGTGTATGTGATGTATCATGCATACGTATTGACCTGGAGATGTATGAGATTATATAATTGCACAGGGTTGAATTTGATTTAATAATTACATGTGAAATGTTTGTGATGCTAGGATTTCGTTGATGATGTACCGGTATGTGATTATTTGAATGCATAGGTGATATATTGGATTATGCTTGTATGGGTGATATATGTGATGATATGATTGTATGGATTATGTATGTAATTATATGATTGCATGTGAGGAGAATGAAAGTATACAATTACAAAGGTGATTTTTGTGATTATATCATTGCAGGGGCAATTTATGTGGTCAGAGTTAGTTCTTTTTATGATTGATATATACCCATGGTTATAATGCGCTAGTAAAGTGTTGAGCAATATTATGCCTATCATTTTGAATAAAAATGGAGTACTAAAGGTGTTTTAAATAGTTAGATCTCCCAAACAATAATGTTAAGCAATCATAACTTAAATTATTTTCATTATTTATTATAAAATTTACTATTTAATTCAAACATCGCTATAGGAATTGACACACACATGCATGCTTACTTTACACTAAGCACCATGCTGCAAACCTTTAGAAAACAATCAATAAAGCAAAAAAAATAGTTTATCAGACTAATGTTCTACAAATTAAAATATTCATATTTTCTTATATTCTACACTAGCTAAAAATGTTAAGCAAGCAAAAAAATTCAAAGTTGCTGGTCCTTGCGTACCATCACAAGTTCTGTTTGGTGCCAAATGGTTTTAATATCGATACAACTATCGAAAGTATTTCACGTCCTTGCTTTTGCCGTCCTTATGAGTTATCCAATAAAAATAAGACGATATTGCTATGACGACAAGCCGTGCTATCAACGCCAAAACAACGGAACACAGGACTGAGGCTGGTTGGGAAGAAGGTAGCCATGGTAGCCAACAACTCAGCAACACTGTGGAAACAGAAACACACACATATATACCAAACAATGGAGAAAACACTTCACATGTTTAAGAAAACAGGGTTAAATGCATGTGCTTAAAGTGTCGTCCCAGATCAGGGACGACACTTTCCATCTAAACTCGATTTTTGTCAAGAAGAGTCTTCCTTTAGACGAAAAATACAATAAAAGCGGAAAGTGTCGTCCCTGATTAGCCTGTGCAGACTACACAGGCTAATCTCAGACTACACTTTATGCACGTGCATTCAACCCCCTTTTCACAGAGCGAGCTCAAATATATATATAAATGTGTTGGAAATTGTATTGTAATTGTAAATCGCTTATTAATAAGAAAAAAATATATGAATAATAGCAATAAGAACAATAAAAATGATGACGTCTACTGAACGTGACTATTCATGGCAATGTCACATGACGTCACGTCATATTTACAGCAAAATATATCATTCTAAATGCAGATACCGAAATTAGATAAAACTTATGTTTCACATTTCATTTACTGATGACTGTGTAATTTTGAATCAATGGAGATATAATAAATAGCTTATCCCATTAATAATAACGTCTAACATATGAAAAATTCTTCACACTAATAGCTTTATATAGCAATCTCATAATGCTAAGAATGGCTGAACTTCAATAAACCCGATCTGAATTTGGACACCAATCAGGAATCCAAACACATGAAGGGGAAAAATTGATCACTGACAATATAGTTGGTATGCAAAGGCATTCGACTACCCAAAATAACTTTTAATATGAGCAACCAAATGACAAGAGTAATGACCTTTTATATATAGAACAAACAAGGCTTGTCACCATAGGATGACATATGCACCCTTTTTCCACACTTTTCTTAACCTAAATGCGGAGTTTTTTTCCACATTTTTCGAAACCTAAACGCAAAGTGTGACGGAATTTCAGACGGACGGACAGATGGACAGTGCGATCACTATATGCCCACCTTTGGGGGCATAAAAACAAGACATGTGTCCATAGGCCACAAATGCCCCCATATTTGACGTTTGTCTCAAATCTCCACTTATTTAAAAAAAAAACAAGGTTATATTTTGAATGTAAAGGTCACAGTGACCTTGACCTTTGACCTAGTGACCTCAAACCATGTTTGATTGTAGATCTCAATGAGATGCATGAACATGTGAAGTTTAAAGAACATAGACCCAAGAGTTTTCATAATGACAGACAGACAGACAGACAGACAGACAGACAAACAGACAGACAGACAGACAGACAAACAGGCCAAAAACAATATACCCCCTGATAATTCGATCTGGGGTCTGGGGGGCATAAAAATCCACTAAATGTTGCTAAAAGATCTACAAATTGTATCGCAAGCAAATTAAAAGCTACTGAGAATTTTACACAAATAGGAACAAAGCGATACATAGGATTTTTAGCAAAAGTTAACTAAGTCACTAAAATGATTGTAATTTTTATAAAGAACTATTTTCACAAACTTTTTGTCAACTATTAATTTCAGATTACTTTAATAAAACCAATATATTGTTGTATTGCCAACATTAAGTAGCATAGTAGCTTGTGTTTATATCTGATGCTGTGTTCAGTATTCTCTGTATTATAATAACACTCACTTCTCTGAGAACTAAAACATCATTATTAAGTTCATAAATTGATTGTGAACAACATAATATTGCACAAAATAGCAAACACAACTGAAACAAATGCAAACATAACAATGAAATACAACAGATAACATGGAAAGAAGTATTCATTTATCATTGTGACTTCAATGATAAATGCTAATTAACATCAAATCTTGAAAGTCAAAATATCTTTACACTTGTGTAACATTCTATCAATTATTAAGTTCTAAATAGCAATTTTCTTCATAACTCTACAGAAAATATATTAAATACTTTACAAAGTATATTGTGACAGTGTACTCAGTGCATTCTCACAGCTTCACTTAACAACATGACTGGGTGCATTCAAAAACAATTAATGATCCATGCTCTGGGAAAACCGGACTTATTGCATGTGCATAAAGTCTCTTCCCAAATTAGCCGATGCAGTCAACACAGAAAAGTGTTGTCCCTGATTAGCCTATGTAGTCAACACAGAAAAGTGTTGTCCCTGATTAGCCTATGCAGTCAACACAGAAAAATGTTGTCCCTGATTAGTCTATGTCATTTAAGCACATGCATTAAGTCCGGTTTTCCCAGAGTGACCCTCACTTCAATAATAACTCTGCTTAAACATGAAGTACACTATTACCCTAAAATTCTTATTTTAAACTAACAGTCTAATTTAAACGGGCACCAGTAACTTTTTAAGACACAATAATGTGCCTGCTGGCAAGAAGGGTGAGTCCATCTATGTGTCTAAAAAAGTTTCTGTGAGTGACATTGTACCATTGATGGGTAAAATTATTTGACGCCTACCCACCCAACCCAAACAAACTTCAGAACGCACTAGAGGGCCACAAAGTCAAAGTAAAAGCTGTTTTAAAGTAAACACTTAAGCATACCTACCACAAGTTTGCAGGGCGAAAAACACAACACTGGAGAGGAGGATCATACGGATCACATCCCTGTCAGAGGCCTGCACCGTGCTCCAGTACATCACCGCTATCGCTGCAACCAAGGGCAGAGAAATGTGTCATAGATATAAAGTTGGATGCCTTAAACTTCCGATAAGACAAAGCAAAAATCTTCTTAATAACACTACGAAACGATTGCCTAAATGACACACACATTGCCCGTATATACACACTCCTGTACAGCTATCCTGTGGTTACATCCACATGCAAAAATCTTCAAAAGTACACTAAGACGGCATAAATACATACCTACCGGTATGTACCTTATGTTTATTGCTAATTAATCATTATTATCATTATTTCAACTAGAGCTGTCACTAAGGGCCAATGCAATAAAACACAAGTATAACAAATTAGCATGGGATATTTAGGCGCAATAATGATCTTGTTATAGGGATTAATAATCTTTATATTACACATTATTAAAATCCTTTAAGACATTTAGTTGAGTTGTAGTGAATCACAATATGAGAGAGATTGACTTTCACACAATTGTGAGGACAGATTGACCAACATTCCAGAATCCTTCAAAGCATTTGCTCTGGCACAGACAAGAGAATGCTTCAGTGAGATCGAAAACCAAGATGTACTTACAAATAAGGGCACAGGCGTACAGTCTTACAGGAAAGGCAAATGTGGAGCCATCAACATCATACATCGTGGAGAAATAGTGGCTTGGAAACAGCAGCGCCTGAAATCAGTGAGTTAAACTGATATCATTTTGTTAACATTCACACATGCTGCTCAATTCAACCAGAAACTTGTGTTACTTTGCTAGACTGAGAAATTCGGTTTGGACTTTGAGTTTAAGTCAAAGTTTTGTTTGTTTTCGTATTTGCTTTCTCTTAATGAAAAAAAACAACAGAAATTCAAGCATCTCAAATAAATCTGTAACAAATGACATGAAATCATTCCCTACTGCGTAGAATGTTTTACTTAACTATATAAATTACTTCTTGACATTTTCTAATCTGATAAGGCAACACGATACTATAAGACAATTTCTGGAACAAATCAAACTCAAGAGAAGTTCTGGGTAACAATGCAGTATAATTACATTCCTTGACAGCCAACAACACATGCAATGTCCAATTTAAAAAAAAACAGCAATTTAAAAATAATGTTATGTTTTGGATATAACATCAAAATGTAAGATATCCCTAACCAAATAACTGTAGCACACTTTCTGGAACATATCAAAGTCAACAGGAATTCTTGGTTACAATACAGTATAATTACTTTTCTTGACAGACTTCTGCTCATGGAATATTCAATTTGAACAACAACAAAAAAACAAGTTGAAAGCAATTTTAAAAATAATTTTATGCTTTGGATATAACACCACAATGTAAGATATCTCTAACCAAATATATGTTGATAGCAGTAGAAATCTCACTTCATTTTCTGTATGCAATAATGAGTGAAATACTCTTTAACCTCTGCAGAAAAATCTATAAGCATCAATATAGAGAAAGAAAGTCTAACAAGACCAAAATAAAATGCTACTTCTGGGATAGGTGGGGGCCATCTAGTTTGTGTGTGCCTATGTAATTGCTGTCATATATTCATGAAGTCCACCTTTAGATGAAAAACCTGGTTAAATATTGTGTATCTTTCACTAAGCATGACCAAACTTGATCATGATCACTGGCAGACAGACAGACGACAGACAAACCAATTGAAATCAAATGTACATAAACAGACTGAACATGAAACAATCAATGTCAAAATGTGACACACCAATCAAATGTTACACACATAATTTAAGCGTACTATTGTCCTAAGTATCAGCAATCTATTCAAACGATAAAGGGATAGCTTGGTTTTAAAGTTATTAGTATACAAAGAAATATGGTCCATCTATAAAAGATATTGTACTTATATGTTTGCAATGTTTCTACAGAAGTTTGCCAAACAAAAGTGTACCAAAGATTGTTAATATGTTTCATCCAGATAACAAACAAGAGCTATCAGAAGACAGCGCGCTCGACTTTTCAAGTGCTTGACAGTATTAAGTAAGCCATCATGGAGAAATTGTTCATATTCAATAAGGTCAAGGTAATATAGTCATATTCTATCTGGAAGAGGACCATAATTGAAACATATTGATCGCTTATGTTTTAAAGAAGTGGTACATTATAGACGATTCTGAGTTCAGGTATATTTTCCACAATCTATTGAACATTTGTAAAGACGTAAAACAAACTAATAAGATTATATTTCAAGTTTGATAGCAATAGCTTGGGTGGGATGGTTGGACGGTCTTTCAAAAAAAAAGTTTT
>VMBQ01001473.1:0-72319 GCA_007657795.1 Dreissena rostriformis
AGAGAAGATGGGTCAATGTGACCTTAACATGAATGAGAGAATATCATGAACATAAATTTACCGTGTTAATGACGGATATAGATACATATTTCAAATGTAATCATTAGCTGTGGAAGAATTTCTGAAAAAGTTTCCTTTCATTTGCGGTTCTTATTGCATGTGTACACAACACAATCATGTTGTAACATACTATAATGTTCCATTCGTGGTACATTTCTACACAATTTAACTCATTTCTGTTGGGTTGTGTGTGTATGTGTTCCCTTTGTTGTGCCTTACTTTAGCAATTAACAGTACAGCACACTGTGAAAATTAAAAAAAACTTGATGAGGTTAATATGGATAGATGTGTATTTAACATTAAACACCCGGGCTCATTCCAGATAAAATCACTTATAATTACATTTGAACACACATGTAATCCATGAGCAAAACATCAAAGCGAGAAAATTTTACTTGTCGTTATATTAAAAATAACAAAAATTAAAATTAGTATTCATTGAATCTGTTAATAGTACCACACAGCAGGGTGCAGTCTACATAAACGGTTGGGTTCAAACGCGTGAAATGTAAACACGCAAACAAAACGCAAAACATGTTATCATACGGATTCTAAACTATCATAACCAGTGGAATTCTTAACACATGTAACATCTGTTTATATTTTAATGACCAACGTGTTATTTGAACTAACTTGCATGCTATTGAAACGATAATTTATAACTTCTTTTCCATTTATAGATATTGATATCGTCTATGATTCATGTAAGTGTTCACAATTTGCTTGACTGTTAAAAAAGACTGAAAGACAGCACAAAATTAGTGAGATATTTACATATGTGTGTTGTAACAGTTACCTTTATGACTGTCCCTGCCACTAACTTACGGGTTGTGTTTCCGTATTGAGTTATGCATCATTCGAAATGTGTTCAGATAAGATGAATCGATGTTCTTGAATCACTAGATGAGACATCTTTCACTTGGGTCAGCGTTTAAATACTTGCAAGTATGTTTTAAGCACAAATGTCTAACAAATGCACTTATGGCATATTAAAACGTTAGTTTCGCGTGCTTCTGGTCAGAATAACCACATACAGACCCGCTTTAAGTCAAATGTCGAACGTGTTTCGCGAGATAAGTTGCTATGTTTAGTCGTTATGTATAATAACTTTATAACAAATCAGTCAACAAATGATACCATGATATACTATACTATAAAAACGTTACAAATATCGTTGTCCCATTTTTTTTGTATCTTCTTATTGCGCATAATACACTGTTTTTATAGAACTTACCCGACAAAATTGGCTTTAAACATTATAATCCAGGTTTTTCCTCCTCATTCAATGCAATGTTGCCTTATAAGGCATTTAAAAAATAGGTCTCCTGTGTTGCTTAAGAACTGAAGAATGTTTTTACTAGGTATAACGTCATCCGACCAATATTGTATTATCATGAACGTTCGTTCGATCGAAAATTGATTCGAACTTTTTCGGGGGCTGCGAATTGTCAGCCGTAGTGTATGTCGTTCGACCGTGATTTGGGCTGAATTCGAGCTAAGCTGGTATTGGGGCCAGATTTTCTGATTGAAATCAATGTGAAACGTGCCCTACTTGCACTCTATTTCTTCACATGTAAAACTGAGTGAATACGCTAGAGTCTAAACATCAAGCGGTGTGTTAATCAAATTAAATTACTTGTTTGAAATCTCTCCTCAAAACGGTTGTGACATAATTATGTAAAACTGACTTTAATACATATATTTATTCAACGACAAAAACAAAGCAAATGTTAATCCAACACACTTTATTCTCCTAATGGTTTTCCATGTAAATGCCAAGGCTGTGGCGATTTGTATTAAACAGATTCCCCCGATAACGACGGGAAATAGAATACATAATGTCTATTTCTAGTGACAAGCGGGAAGTTTGTTCATCGAAAATATGCCTATAAATATAATAATTTGTTCTCCAACACCGGTTCATTCAATAAAGAATGATCCTGACGTCTGGGGCAGTATTCTGTAGACTATTTGACCTGACCGACTGACGGTGTTCCAATGTAGGCTTCTAAGCGAGGTCGTCGAACACGCCAACACTTAAATTTGAAAACATCTGGCAAGCATCGCGTTACTATGAGTAATTAAGTGGGAGGGGGTGGTAGATAGATAGATAGATATATTTATTTCAATATTGTGCAAGTAACATGGTAACAATAATGGTAACAATACAATTAAGATATAACACGTAGATTTATAAATATTAAAATAAAGTATACATATAAAGATTATAAAATAATACATTAATAAATAAATGTTTAATAATGTACCATATTAATCACATCAATAT
This sequence comes from Dreissena rostriformis, assembly GCA_007657795.1. Lineage (NCBI taxonomy): Eukaryota > Metazoa > Mollusca > Bivalvia > Myida > Dreissenidae > Dreissena > Dreissena rostriformis. The sequence continues at coordinate 2,348 of VMBQ01001473.1, forward strand.
CAAGGATAACACAAGAAAGGAGAATACACCCCTTATTTCCATTGTGGTCCTTAATAGTGGTCTGACGTAGAGAGGTATAAAATAATTTTACACTTAAGTGAAAAATGATATATATGGAGCAAAAAGCACATATACAATTTCTTCATTAAAACCATCAATTAAATTACTAAAATGAAATACTTAAATGACTACNTATCTTGTTCATTAATCTGTCATTAATGTCTTTCGCCGTAAGGTTTTCCATATTTGTAGTACTGTACTTGTTATCCGCGTTAACCGCTGCTACGCTGTAAAGCTAAATAATAAATGACGCAGTTAAACATATGCAGGATATAATTCTTTTTCGACGAATCCTGTTTAACAAGAAGAAAACATTTTATTGGACGCTAAATACGATAAACTTAAACTAACCCTTAAGCGAAATCAATTCAGTTATTCATGATGATGATGATGATGATGGTGTTTTTTATTTTACCTTTATTCAGTTTATGTCAGGAACTGAATGCAATCTCTTCATTTCGTTTTAAAATTCAGTTCGTACCGTTTCATACACCCCCACTCGAATATGGTGTCGTCCTGAAAAACAGCGAATATAAATTCATGTGACTAAAGACGCAAAAACAATGGTTTTCATTCATAGCGAGATTTTTACTACCGGATAAAACAATGGTCATATGATAACATTCGCATTGTGTTTATGAATCATCCACCATCCACCACACGTACACTAAAACTATGTGTGCAGTATTCGGTTCAAGCGTCACGTTTTTGCATTCATTTTTTTTTTCTTCATTTTCTGTCTGCATTGTTACAATTGATTCAGATCGTTTTAGACGCATTTGGTGTGTAATTATTGTTAGTAAGTGTGAGGTTCGGCTAACCCTAAAACTGGTTTTAACCCCGGATTCCTTGCATCGTCCGTTCCTAGGCGGTTATCAAAGTTTAAATAACTGTTTGTTTACAGTTGGTGTTCTTTTCTAAAAGTAGTGGATAAGAACGAGATGTTAGCTCCAGATAGTTTCTGGAGTTTCATTGTTTGCTATATTATTACGTACCTTACTGATATAGCGAAATAGGCATTTACTCATAACGACCGAGAGCGTTGTTATGAAATTAATCTTACAAACGCTCGTTAGAAAAATACCCCACGGAAAGTATAAAATAGCACGACGTATTTAAAAACGCCTGTCAAAGCGGATCCGTAGTTTTATGGTAAAACACTGGTGCCAAAACTCATGGGTCACTGGTTCGATCCCCTGCTTCACCCTAACTCTCTTAATAGTCTTTCGCACGAGACGAAACCCCGAGTTTCAGTGTACTAGTTGCTTCATACAGGGCACTAAAAGACGCATGCTTGTCTATGGAAACGGGCGTCTGTTGTATCTCGCACTAATGCCCGTAACCCATGTGTCAAGTGTTCTGGTTGCGATGGTCATATGGTAAATTTCCGGTGCACTCGATAAAAACAAACTATATACATACATACACAAACGCCATATGTGAAGTGACGCTCAATGAGGAAAGATCTCGAGTTGTGGTCGAGCTGTGAAGACGATTACTAGCGGTCGAAATATCCGCAGAGTAATTTGCACAATAAAATGGGTTCTGTTCAACAGATAAACCGACAAGCTCGGGTCACAGGAAGAGGAAGATAGCAGCCTTAATAAATATGGGTGGTTAAATGTCTGTTAAGAATAAAAGGGTACAGTACAGATGATAGAAACCTCGATTATGATAAATAAATGGCTAGGTTGCTGCGAGAACAAAATCAATATACAGAGAGTGTGTGGTTGATAAACCACCGATAGTGATAAACAATTAATATAAACCAATATCGAGCAACATAGTATAGAAGGAACTACCGCCATCTAAGTCTATTGCACATCATGTATTTTGCGTTGAGTTTAAACCGATATAGTTTTGAAAAATGCCGAACATGCAGTGAAGATGGGCCGATATCGGCTTTCTTTTCTGACATGCCAGATACTGGTTTGTTTGTGGCGCTCGATCGTTTTCACGTGCCGTCGTTAACTGAGAATGACGTCGTAAGTAACTTCAAAATGACCTCCGTGTCTCGTACGCTTAAGGTTTTAGCAGAATGTTATTATTCGATATAAAATGGCCAAATTTATGAAAATGATGACACATAAATCAATAATATATTAAAGTTTTTGTTTGAATCTATTTTTATAACTCCCGCGCAGAGATTTAATTTGACGCCGTAACACACCATGTGGTGATGATCGATTAATATATCTGTGTTATTATTTATGACATAAAATATATATTATTAATTTTATTCTACATGTTTGATTTTTGAATGTATAATAAAGGGTCAATTATGAAGGAAATAACACGATATTGAATAACTTTTTAAACTTTTTGTTTACCATTTACCCACATGGGAAGTAACACTGCAAGGAGGTTTTTTTCTAGTGTCCATTTAGCCTGTACGATATTATGCTGGTACTCGCACTTGACCTTACCATACAGTAGTTGTGCGACATCGATGAATTATCGTTCGTAATCTATAGGCCATCGAAACAAATGGTAAAACGCTTCAACTACGTGAACCGGATCGCAAAAAAAAAATCATCGTTCTGCCGGATAAAAAATTTGCATCTGATAACATTGTGTTTCTGAAAGTGTTTTAGTTATATTGTACATATTATAAACATGTTGCAGATCTAAACTGACGAAGATTCAACTCTATCGTATGTGCATTGTTTTGTGTACAGGAACTTTCATAAAAACCTAAAGTAAGCTTCGATTGTAGCTCGACGCGAATAATTGTTGAAACCTACGTAACTATAAAATCCCACTAGGTGTAAATTAACATTAAAATAAAATATCATGTCGTTATGCTCGTTCGTTTTGTATCTTATATATTGTCGCAGTTTCCTTTATTTGTATTTTTAACCACAGACCACAATTTCTAAAATGTGCCATCCATACGGCCCTAAAAGTAAGGAATCGAAGTAAACTATTTTGAATGACAAAACTGTCCCGTTTTGGTAAAGCTTGGCTTATTTACGGTTAGAACCAAATCGCTTTGTATTTACCATATCATTTACCATATCATTCACCATATCATTTACCATATCATTTACCATATCATTTACCATAGCAATTACCATATCATTTACCATTTCATTTACCATATCATTTACCATTTCATTTACCATATCATTTACCGTAGTATTAACCTTATCATTTACCATATCATTTACCATATCATTTACCATATCATTTACCATATCATTTACCATATCAATTACCATATCATTTACCATATCATTTACCATATCATTTACCATATCAAGGTGGTGACCATAGTTTAAATTGTGTGTGTGTGTTATTTGAGTTGATGCCGAAGAACTTACACGGGCGTACACATCTTCAATGTTGTCTTATTTTAGTTTGCAGGTGCCGAAATCGATTTATGGGAGATAACATGTTTAAGACATTTTTTACACAGATTTGTATACATGAATATAAAAGTAAAGTGCTAACTCGATAGTTTATCGTTTTATACTAAAAACATAGTATCATACCATCAAAAGCGTGTTCAAAGCTTCACCGACACTCGGACAGTATAGTATATTAAGTATATGATTCACGTTTTGCGTTTTGGCAAGTTTTCCGTTTCTGTCTACAACTCAACATGAGATAAAGATCATTTATGAAACGCAGTTCCTGTCCAATGATGTATTTTCTTCCTGTCAACAAGGATTCGTCGCAAATGATAAATAGCATGCATATGTTATACTGCATCATTAATTATCGATGTTTACGGTGGAGCAGTGGTTAACGCTAGTACAGTATTACAAATATGGAAAACCGTACGGCGCAAGACATTAATGACAGATTGATGAATAAAATAGCATGGGTATCTGTTATTGTTGGACTTGAAATAGTATTGGGATTTATAGGAAATGTTGTTATTATTTACGCGTTTGGACGCCGTTACCATCACTGTACTTTCCGGTATTTCGTGTTGTGTATTGCTCTAATAGACCTTTTAAGCGTGTTAACTGCAATGCCAGCAGATATTGTGAGTCAACTCTATTGGTACGTCTATCCAATGGGTAAAGCATTCTGCAAGATAAAATCCTTTCTCAACATGTTTACTGTACAATCGGAGACATATTGTCTATGTGCTGTCGCTGTCGATAGGTGGCGAAAAATGTGCCGACCGCATGGATGGCAGATTCGACCAAGACATGCATTTCGAATATGTATAGTCATCGCTCTTGTAGCGGCTGTGATGTCATCACCAGTCTTGGTCCTATGGGGTCTCTACAGTTACCAAATCGAAAACATCACAGTTACTGTATGTGAAAAGGACGAACAATATATTGGTAGTAACAGTCATCAGATTTATATCTCTGTTAATACCGTCATCCTGATATCGATTATTGTGGCTATGAACGGTCTGTACGCTGCCTTATACATAAATATTTCCAGAACATTGTTAAAGAATACTCATCATTTACGAACGAATGCTTCTAGAGCAGACGAGCCAACAGCTAAACCTGAAGAAGACACGCATTCAGTTGATATAATAAGTAAATCCTCACGTTCCAACATGATGAATCCGAACCTCAAAGAACCAACAGCGGAATGCACAGAGCGTAGCAGCGGTTCTCCGTGTGCCCTATCCAAGAACACTAATGATGTATACATAGTAACGAGTCCTGTTACTGCAAAAGGTCTTGGCTCAATAAGCAAATCTTCTAGTACAGACAGCATAAACCTGGACTATAAAGAACCAATAGCGAAAGGACCTGAAAGCAGCACCAGCTGTCCTTGTGTCCTATCCAAGAACGCAGAAATAGTAACGATTCCTGATTCTGCCAAAGGACGCGATATTAAAAATCTGAAAAATATTCGAATAAGGAATGTTACAAAACTAGCTCTCACACTCTGTTTTATATTTAGCACCACGGTTGTCATTTCTATCGGACTGCTACTATCTATTGGATCAAATAAAAACAAGTTCCATGATTTGTCTGATAACAATAAGGCTTTGTATGTGTTCGCGTTAAAACTTGTATTTATCAATCACGTGATCAATCCGTTTGTTTATTGGATTATGGATAAAGAATTTAGAAGTATATTGTCCCACGCTTTTTATCGAATACGTAGAAATACTCTTTTTAGCGGAAAAATACACTAAGTTTTTTGTCTTTACGTACCTCGCTTGATCTCTGTATATTCCTCGTTTTGTAACTGGTTTTGAACATGCACATAGTGCTTTGGGTGTCATTCTTAAATTATTACAATAATCGGATGTACATAGAAGCATTTTATCGAGAATTTCCACTTTAATAAATAATTACACTGCCACACATGCCAGCATGGTGAAATCTTACCATGGGTTTATGTTTAATCATATTGAAAACATATATCCATATGCCAATAGTACGCCAGCTACACCAGAAGTATAGAAACCCCAATGTTATTATGAACCGCAATTGAATAGGACGAATGCAAAAAAAAAATGTATGCAATACAAAAGATATGTGTTACGTATTTTCAGCATTGACTTAATATGCAGAAAAAGGAATTGTGACGTTGACTTTTTGACTTTTTGGTTTTTGTCTTTTAACTCGTGTGTGTTTGAATGTGTTTAATTTCAGGCATATTGTATACGTAATAGTAATATTATGAACATATGCGCGCATTTCATGAATATCCATCATGGTCTGCGACAATGTGTTTTTCCTGTTATGGGACAGTGTATGCTTTTCTGTATGCTAGTTTAACTGTAAATTAATAGATTATCGATGTCGCTCTTAAATAAAGCTTGTACACTGCATACATGAACTGTGTAATGTATTATGATTAGTTTCTTTATTTCAAAACACTTTTGTATAAATATGTCACCTTCCTGATTAAGTAAATCAAATCTTGTATATAATTCATATTATGGGGGGGGGGGGTGGGTGCTTTCGCACCCATCCTTTTTTGACGAGTAAAAAAATATTTGAACTAAAAGTTGCACCCAACTTTATTCGACGCAAAGGTTATTTTTCTTTTCCCGGAATCCAGTGAGTCTTCGTATTTAAGCGTTACAATAATGTTGAATTCAATAGGCTACCGACAGGTCACCACATAATTAATTTCCCGATTAAGTCATTTCCAAGATAGCGCGTGATTTTAATTCACAATGTTTTACCGTATAATTGTTAAAATCAACAGAAGTTTTGCAAAAAAAATCTTCTATGCTAAAGACATGATATTTTTTGTGTTGTATGGCAAGAAAACAAAATTAATCATTTCTACAAAGCAATGTAGTTTTTTTGTAGTTTACCAACACTTAATGGCATCTGTTCTACTCCACATACAGAAATTTCCACAATGTTTTAATTATGTCAAACTTGACACTAGGAAATATGTCCTACTCTTTAACAGTTGTTATAATGAATTTAAAACGTTTTAACAAATGATCAGGTGGACGTTAACGTTTAATGTTCATTAACTGTGACGGATCTTGGGCATTTTTTCAACGTCCTGGTATACATTGTTAAGGACTTTGAGACCATCGTGCCAGTAGTTTGTGGTTATAGGGTCTTTATGGGGCATTAATTGTTATATGTTTCTGAACTTCGTTTAGAAAAAGATAACTAATTTTTTTTAAAATAGTTTTACAAATAAAAGTAACCAGTAATACCATTTTGATTTCTGTTTAGTATCGATGCAGATTAAAAAAGATCCAGTCTTGTTTATCAGTGTTTATTGTACAATACACTATTAGCACGTTTGAAGCAATGCTAGGCCTCTGGTACTATCCATAGTAGCAGACAAACAATTGTTTTGAAAACAAAAGTCAAACATTTCCTTTTAATTTGCTTGATTTATGGTAAAATTTTGGAATGGTAAAATACGAGAATTTTATCAAGATTCCAAGATTCCAATAAATAGTGATATTTTATACCGTTCTTATTGTTGATTTTACATTCTATAAATTTGTTGTTGCATTTGTAAACCAAGTGTGTGCGCGCATACTAGTGTCGGGTTAAACACCGTATAAAATAATGTATTTCCGTGACTGATCGAAAAAGGTGGTTATTGAAAAAACGGTAGTGGGGAATACATGTATGTTATATCATATTCATAACGATCAGTCACTGGGTATGGTCTGTCAATGAAAGTGAAATTCAGGATTTTACGTTTCATTTTCAAACTTTTCTAGGGGGAGGACCCCACCCCCCCCCATGAACACCCCTCCCGCACCTACCCACTTCGCCACTTCGTTGCTCAATAACACTCGTTGATGGGAAAATTCGCTACCCTTTTTTCAAAACCCTGGCTACGGGCATGTTATGAAGCGTAAAGCCAACTCTTGAAACATTGGATTCTTTATCCGGGTGTGTGTATTTAAACACTCCGTTTATAAGATGCATCTCAAGTTTTCGCCATATTAACATTTCGTTGTGATTGTCAGTTATCCTGTTCATAATGCGGAAAAAATATATATTAACAAGCCTTAAAAAATCCGATATATAAGTGTGTACAAGTAGGTGTGACTATCACTCGTATTTGTCATTTTATTAACTGTTATCAGTACAACGTATCTACGTACATATCTTCATGTTGTCATATTTCAGTCAATTTTTGTTATGTTGTTAAAACCTATTTTCGATCTTTGTTATACCTAGTTTGTTTGACAATTTTCTATTGATACATTGCTATATTGATAGTTTAATAATTGATGGACCATATTTTATGCAAACTAATAACCTAAAAACGTATCCGCCAATCGTTTTAATAGATTTCCGATACTAACATCCGCCACACGTACACTAAAACTATGTGTGCAGTATTCGGTTCACGCGTCCCGTCTTTGCATTCATGTTTTCATTTTCTGTCTGCATTGTTACATTTTATAAGAGCGTTTTAGACGCATTTGGTCTGATTATAACTAAAGTAAGTGTGAGGTTCGGCTAACCCTAAAACTGGTTTTAATCCCGGATTCCTTGCATCGTCCGTTCCTAGGCGGTAATCAAAGTTTAAATAACTGTTTGTTTACAGATGGTGTTCTTTTCTAAAAGTAGTGGATAAGAACAAGATGTTCTCTCCCGATAGTTTCTGGAGTTTCATTGTTTGCTATATTATTACGTACCATACTATTGTAGCGAAAAAGGCATTTACTTTATAACGACCGAGCGCGTTGTTAGGAAAAATAAGCTCACAAACGCTCGTTAGAACAATACCCCAAGGAAAGTATAAAAAAGCACAACGCATTAAAAAAAACGCCTGTCACAACGGATCCGTAGTCTACTGGTAAAACATTGGTGCCAAAACTCATGGGCCACAGGTTCGATTCCCTGCTCCACTCTTACTCTCTTACTTGTCTTCAGAACAATACGAAAACCCGACTTTCAGTGTACTACATGTAGTTGCTTCACACCGGGCATTAAGAGACACATGTTTGTCTGTGGAACGGGGCGCCTCTTGTATCCCGCACTCATCCCCGTAACCCAATTGTCAAGTGTTCTGGGGGAGATGGTCTTATTGTAAATTCCCGGTGCACTCGATAAAAACCAACTACATACACACATCGTCATATAGTTTGATTGCCCATCATTTATTTTGTCGTTGAAGTTTAACCGATATGGTTTTGAAAATGCCGAGCATGCAGCGAAGGTTCGCCGATATCGCTTTTCTTCACTGGTTTGTACTGGTTTGTTCGTGACACACCATCGTTTGCACGAACCGTCGTTAACTGGGAACAGCACAATGACGGCCGCGTCTCGTACGCTTAAGATTTTAAACCAGAATGTTGTTATTTGTATTATAGGACCAAATTCATGCAAATGATAATACAAGTAATCTACAATATATTTAAGTACTCGAAATAAGTGTTAATGGTGTAACAAATGTCCTTTTCAGATTTTATAATTTGTATATTCGTTATCCGGTATAAATAAAAACATAATATATATGCATATATGACAGCGCATTTGGTTACGTCAGTTGTAAAGAATTTTTCCTGGCAGCCAATTAGTAAAACGGACCATTTGCAAACTCTCCAAAGAAATTAATTAGCATTTGAAAAAAAATAGCGAAGATTTGTTCTAAATGAAAGGCCCAAAATTAAATTCTTGCTTTTTCGCAAGGTTTCAATATAGCCACATTAAGAAATCTGCTACATTTCCTGGCCGCAATGTTTTAAACCGACCGGAGCCATTTTCGAACTCGCCCAAAATATCATAAAAACAAAAATAAAATCTCAACAAATTAAATGACGAGCAAAGAAATGTGACTACTAAAGTGTTCTAAAGCTTGTTTAAGTTGGCATACTGAAATAGATTTTGACCCCATGTGACCAAGTATTAATGTTCCGACGAATTTCAAATAGGCAAACATGTGTCCTCTACAATGTTCACAAGGTAAATGTTGATGACGGACATGCCACTGCATAAATAAGACGATCAGAACATCTCGCTTTGATGAACTGAAAGCTTTTGTTTTAGTTATTGAGTTATCACAGAGCTCTTTGATCTATTGCAGACAAAAACATACATGCAGCCAGATCCTTATGTTTAACATCTGGTGCAACCAGTTGAGGGAATAAAACTTTCCATATAATGAATAAAAAAACATAAACATTCAATTGCAATGCACATAATTTTAAATAGTTGTTGATGACTAAAAATTATTCAATTACCCCTTACCAACACAAAATAATGTACATATACATAGGTAAACCAAGTGTGTAGTTCAGTGGAATAAAGACGCACCCAACTCGTAGAACTGCTCATTGAGATATAATTTGCAATTTAACACTACGCTTTTCAATACACAAAATATTCTAATTAACAAGATACATGCGAGACCATAACGGGCCCCACGACAACAAGGAAGTGTGAAGCCTATTTCTCCGGCTGTCTGAATTGTACAGTAAGTCACTAGATTTCAGCCAAGATATATACTACAATATTCAACGGACAAGTGAAGAATACAACGGAAATGTGACGAATGCAACGAAAATATGACGAATGCAACGGAAATATGACCAAAACACTAGGAAATCAACCACTGTTATGCAACACTTCCGTAAACTAACATGTATGATGGCAAGATTTAAGCTCTGAAATAATCATTTTATGCTCGCGGCGTATTTACTAGAAAATATCACAAAATTAAACACGGAGAGGCACACACTGATTGACGTTTTAGACTTAGGGCAAAGAAATCTTATCTGTACATAAATTAGTCACTGGCCACGTTTCATACATGTATACTGTTTAAATATGTTATCAAATATGGGTTATTACGTTTCAAACCTTTGGGTTTAGAGTAGACAACTCTTGTTGAAAAAAGCCAGCGGTTAGCCAGACAAATAAGTTCAATAGGTCACACGTAAATTATAAGACTAAAAAAAGATATCATCCTCATCATCATCATCATCGTCGTCGTCGTCGTCGTCGTTGTCGTCGTCGTTGTCGTCGTCGTCGTCGTCGTCTTTGGCGTCGTCGTCGTCATCATCATTATCATCATCACCATCATCATCACCATCATCATCATCATCATCATCATCATCATCATCATCATCATCATCATCATTATCATCAAATACAACTTCAACATCCCACTATCAAGCTATCACGTTAATAAATGTAATCATCTTCAGAAAGAAGCAGCATCAACTTGTGATGAAATGTTATACTTACTTCAATTTTACTGTAACATCCCGTGGCAATTTAATGTTTCAACCGACCAGAAACATTTTAACTCAGCTGAACTATCATAATACCAAATTTCTCAACAAGTTTCATGAAGATTGCATTAAAATATAACTTCTTGAATATTCAAAATATGTCACTATTTTAATATAAGGCAAACTGCCCCGCCCCATGTCGGCCATAATTGCCAATGAGCCGGAACCATTTTCTAACTCGGCGACTATGTCATAACATCAAATGGGCTCAGCAAGTTCCATGAAGATCGGACTTTATATGACTTCTAGAATGTTTACAAGATGCCGCTATAACCAGATAATGTAAATTGCAATATACACATGTTGAACTCATATTCTTATAACATGTTGTACATAAATGAAAGCTACAATTGGAATGTCAGTTACTTGTATCAACCCCATTTAAGGACTTGCGTCTACAAGGTGTATGTGTGTTTAATGTAAAACCCTTTTTAAATGGGGAAACAACTGAATTGATTTCAGTTAATGTTAGTTTACTGTAAGTTTACCATATTTTGCGTCCATTAAATATTTCCTTCCTGTTAAACAGGATTCGTCAAACAAGAATAACATCTAGTATTTGTTAAACTGCATCATTTATTGTCTAGGTTTACAGTGAGGCAGCGGTTAACGCGGATGACAAGAACAATATTACAAATATGGAAAACCTAACGGCGAAAGACATTAATTACAGATTTATGAATAAGATAGCATGGGTATCTGTTATTGTTGGACTTGAAATAGTATTAGGATTAATAGGAAATGTTGTAGTTATCTACGTGTTCGGACGCCGTTACCATCACTGTAATTTCCGGTATTTTGTGTTGTGTATTGCTCTCATAGACCTATTCAGCGTGTTCACTACAATGCCAGCAGAAATTGTGAGTCAACTATATTGGTACGTCTATCCAATGGGTAAATCATTCTGCAAGATAAAAACATTTCTCAACGTTTTTACTATATCCTCGGAGACATATTGTCTATGTGCTGTCGCCGTTGATAGATGGAGAAAAATGTGCCGACCGCACGGATGGCAGATTCGACCAAGACATGCATTTCGAATATGTGTAGTCATTGGCATTGTATCGGCAATGCAGGCATCACCAGTCTTGGTCCTATGGGGTCTGTACAGTTACCAAATCGAAAACATCACCGTTACTGTGTGTGAAAAGGACGAACAATATATTGGCAGTAACGGTCATCAGACTTATATCTCTGTTAATACCGTTATCCTGATATCGATTATTGTGGCTATGAACGGTCTGTACGCTGCCTTATACGTAAATATTCCCAGACTTTTGTTAAAGCCTACTCAACATTTACGAACAAACGCAGCAGACGAGTCAACTGAAAAACGAGGCGCAGACACGTATCCAGTTGATATTACTGATACCGATGATGGTGAAGTGGACTCAGTAAGCAAGACTTTAAGTATCGACATTATAAACCTGAATTTGAAGGAACCGAGAACGGAAGACATTAAACGTGGCACCGGTGTCATTTCAAAGAACCCTAGTTCTTCTGACATAGTAACGAGTCCTGTTACTACAAAACGATCCCAAAACAAACATAACAAGACTATTAGAATAAGAAACATTACAAGACTAACACTCACACTCTGTGTAATATTTAGCATCACGATGATTATTAACACCGGACTACTTATTTATGTTGCATCAAATAAAGGGAAGTTGCATAGTATGCCTGATACCAGCAAGGCTTGGTTTCTTTTTGGGCTTAGACTTGTATTCATTAATCACGTGATCAATCCGTTTGTTTATTGGATTATGGATAGAGAATTTAGAAATGTTTTGTACCAGGCTTTTAATCGAATACGAAACAAATAAACTTTTTTAAAGGAGCAATACACTAAGGTAGTTACGAAAAATGTAAGGAAATTTGAATGGTTTTGAAGTAATACATTCCTTAAGTCCTTAAGTATCAAGTATTCTGTGTGTTATTAGTTTTAAAAGAAGAACACAAATGCTTTGGGTTTAACTCTTACATCATCATAAAATAACTGGATGAACTTCAGAGAATTTTATCTGGAATTTTCTAAAAAATAAAATTAACAGCATTGTAAAATGTTATCCTGGTCTTATGTTTAATCTTATTGGGAACATATATTCATACGTCCATTTCGCCAGCTGCACCTGAAGTCTAGCTTCATTTCATTATGAACCGCAATTTAATTTAGAAAAATATAAAAAGTAACTTATTTATAAATCACAATATAAATTTGTTTTGCATGCTTAACATTTGTATAATCGGTAGAGTAGGCAATTGTGACTGTGTCTTTTTTCTAATGACTCGTTCAAAGTATGTTTTCATGTGTGTAATTTCATACATAAGTAATAATAAAATAATGTACAGATGTGATATGTTCATTTATATCTTCAAATGTGTTTATGTAAATTATTTTTACTATCGAATGGCTCTGATGAACATTAGTATATTTATTTCAAAATAATATGTACTGATGCAATAGGTCTTCTTAATCAAGCCAAAAAAGTGTGTATACATGTATATTTTTTATACAGAAACTTGTTGTTTTAGAATTGTTTATGTCTATTTATCTCATTTAAAACTGTACAATGGACAGTGTATCCTGTTTATGTATAAAACAATCTGATATACGAATCATATCCCACAATACATGGAAAGTAGTATCCGGTTGATGTATAAAACAATCTGATATACTAATCATATCCTACAATACTTGGAAAGTAGTTAAGTTTTCCTCATTTAAACAAGCCCACGCCATTGTCATTTCACGTGTTAATAATACGGAAATTAAATATGTTGGCAAGTGTTAAAAATAGGATATACTTATTTGTAAAATAGGGTGTGCACATCATATTGTAAATTGTATTAGATATTATTAGTACAAATACATATATCATAAATGCCTTTTCACCAAATACAGAATAATAATTTTGGAAAAAAATACACATATGTCAGCACAAGCGGACTGCGGGGTCGCATACTAATATATAAATTATATAAAGTGTATTCTTATCTTAATGATTAAAGCACATCGAGTTAGTATCAGAACTTTAAATTTTGATAATAATGTAGCATATATCATTCTTTTCGTTAAGCGTGGTTTAATGATGATATTAAATATTAGTGCATGTTAACGTAAATCGTAATTCTGCACATAATTGCATATTTTAAGTTTTACTTGTTTGTAAATGTGTACAGATTATAAATAATATATAGTATACATTTGGATGAGATGTCTGTGATTATGTTATATAGGAATTAATAAACTCAAGAAACTATATTACGAGATAAATTCCTGTTACCATNAACAGTACTGTTTATGTTTATAAAGCTTATATCAAACTCTTTAAATTAGACTGTTTATCCCGGTTTTTGTTGAAACACTCTGGTATAAGAAGCATATCATACACTAATCGGAAATGAGTAAAGATTTTCTCATCTTAACATTACGTTGTGATTGTCAAGTAAGGTGTTCATGATGCGGATATTAAATAAGTTTGCAAGTGTTAAGAAATCCGATACGTAAGAGTGTTAAAGTAAGTTTGAATACCATATTGTATATTTCATCAGCTATTATCAGTAGAACGTATGCCCCTTAAATCTTCAATGTTTTCATATTTCAGTCTTCCAATGTTGTAAGAAGTATAGATAATCTTTGTTATGAGCTATAAAAATATGTACGGTCTTTCTTACACTATTTTTTTTTTATAATTTTCTGTAGATATATTACTAACTTGGTATTAAAAAATTGGATAATTCCAAGGACATTGTGCTGAAAATGAAGGAAAGCCAGTGTTAAGTGTTACTGTTATACGGTGTTTTTGTAATCAATTGCAGTAGCAGTTGTTCACCAAAATGATTGTAAAGTGCTTATAAACGTTTCCAAGCGCTCTTTCACCAAACGTTTGTTATTAATTATATATTCATAATTAGTCCAGCTAAACATTCATAATATTATATATTTAAGCTATGCTATACAAAGATGGACATATTGGAAAAATAATTGATTAAATTAATTAACAGCCACTGATTGATCATAATATGTGTGTTTTGTTTCTATATATTTGTTTTACAGCCATTTTCTTTCAGAGTGCAATACCAATAGAAATAAACGGAAAATAACACCGAAATCATAAGCTCCTACACCAGCAGTTTAAAGTGATGAGAGAAAAAGAACACAGTTCATTTAGTACATACTAAATGAATTTATCAACGTAGGTTGTACCAATTTATCCTCGACATATGTTGTGTCGTTACGATAACCATTTTTTGCGTCCATTAAAATGTTTCCTTCCTGTAAAACAGGATTCATCGAACAAGTATAACATCTAGTATTTGTTAAACTGCATCATTTATTGTCTAGGTTTACAGTGAGGCAGCGGTTAACGCGGATGACAAGTACAGTTTTACAAATATGGAAAACTTAACGGCGAAAGACATTAATGACAGATTGATGAATAAGATAGCATGGGTATCTGTTATTGTTGGACTTGAAATAGTATTGGGATTAATAGGAAATGTTGTAGTAATCTACGTGTTCGGACGCCGTTACCATCACTGTAATTTCCGGTATTTCGTGTTGTGTATTGCTCTGATAGACCTATTTAGTGTGTTCACTACAATGCCAGCAGAAATTGTGAGTCAACTATATTGGTACGTCTATCCAATGGGTAAATCATTCTGCAAGATAAAAACATTTCTCAACGTTTTTACTTTATCCTCGGAGACATATTGTCTATGTGCTGTCGCCGTTGATAGATGGAGAAAAATGTGCCGACCGCACGGATGGCAGATTCGACCAAGACATGCATTTCGAATATGTGTAGTCATCGGTATTGTATCGGCTATGCAGTCATCACCAGTCTTGGTCCTATGGGGTCTGTACAGTTACCAAATCGAAAACATCACCGTTACTGTGTGTGAAAAGGACGAACAATATATTGGCAGTAACGGTCATCAGATTTATATCTCTGTTAATACTGTCATCATAATATCAAGTATTTTGGCAATGGATATTGTTTACGTTGCCTTATACGTAAAAATTCCCAGACTTTTGTTAAAGCCTACTCAACATTTACAAACGAACGCAGCAGACGAGTCAACTGAAAAACGATGCACAGACACGTATCCAGTTGATATAACAGATACCGATGAAGGTGAAGTGGACTCAGTAAGCAAGACTTTAAGTATCGACATAATAAACCTGAATTTGAAGGAACCAAGAACGGAAGACATTAAACGTGGTACCGATGTCATTTCCAAGAACCCTTGTTCTTCTGACATAGTAACGAGTCCTGCTACTACAAAACGATCCCAAAACAAACATAACAAGACTATTAGAATTAGAAAGATTACAAGACTAACACTCACACTCTGTGTACTATTTAGCATCACGATGTTTATTTACGCCGGACTACTTATTTATGTTGGATCAAATAAAAGGAAGTTGCATGGTATGCCTGATTCCAGCAAGGCTTGGTTTCTTTTTGCGCTTAGACTTGTATTCATTAATCACGTGATCAATCCGTTTGTTTATTGGATTATGGATAGAGAATTTAGAAATGTTTTGTACCAGGTTTTTTATCGAATACGAAACAAATAAACTTTTTGAAGGAGCAATACACTAAGGTATTTACGAAAAATGTAAGGAAATTTGAATGGTATTGAAATAATACAATTCCTAAAGTCCTTAAGTATCAAGTATTTTGTGTGTTATTAGTTTTAAAAGAAGAACACAAATGCTTTGGGTTTAACTCTTACATCATCATAAAATAACTGGATGAACTTCAGAGCATTTTATCTGGAATTTTCTAAAAAATACAATTATCAGCATTGTAAAATGTTATTCTGGTCTTATGTTTAATCTTATTGGGAACATATATTCATACGTCCATTACGCCAGCTGCACCAGAAGTATAGAAATCTTCATTTCATTATGAACCGCAATTTAATTTAGAGAAATATAGCAAGTAACTCATTTATAAATCACAATATAAATTTGTTTTGCATGTTCAACATTTGTATAATCGGTAGAGTAGGCAATTTTGACTGTGTCTTTTTTCTAATGACTCGTACAAAGTATGTTTTCATGTGTGTAATTTCATACATAAGTATTAATAAAATAATGTACATATGTGATATGTTCATTAATATCTTCAAATGTGTTTATGTAAATTATTTTTACTATCGAATGGCTCTGATGAACATTAGTATATTTATTTCAAAATAATATGTACTGATGCAATAGGTCTTCTTAATCAAACCAAAAAAAAAGTGTGTATACATGTATAATTTGTATACAGAAACTTGTTGTTATAGAATTGTTTATGTCTATAAATCTCATTTAAAACTGTACAATGGACAGTGTATCCTGTTTATGTATAAAACCATCTGATATACGAATCATATCCTACAATACTTGGAAAGTAGTATCCGGTTGATGTATAAAACAATCTGATATACGAACAATATCCTACAATACTTGGAAAGTAGTTAAGTTTTCCTCATTTTAACCAGCCCACGCAATTGTCATTTCACGTGTTAATAATGCGGAAAATAAATATGTTGGCAAGTGTTAAAAATAGGATATACTCATTTGTAAAACAGGGTGTGAACATCATATTGTAAATTGTATGAGATATTATTATTACAAATACATATATCATAAATGCCTTATCACCAAAAACAGAATTATAATGTTGGAAAAAAATACACATATGTCAGCACAAGCGGACTGCGCGATCGCATACTAATATATACATTATATAAAGTGTATTCTTATCTTAATGATTAAAGCACATCGAGTTAGTATCAGAACTTTAAATTTTGTAAATAATGTAGCATACATCATTCTTTTCATTAAGCGCTGTTTAATGATGATATTAAATATTAGTGCATTTTAACGCAAATCGTAATTCTGCACATAATTGCCTATTTTAAGTTTTACTTGTTTGTAAATGTGAACAGATTATAAATCATATCTAGTATACATTTGGACGAGATGGCTGTGATTATGTTATATAGTAATTAATAAACTCGAGAAACTATATTACGAGATAAATTCCTGTTACCATACACTAGACTTTTATCGAAGGAAAGTGACCAATGCATATACAATACTGTTAAGTATTTAGATAATGCCTCTACGCCACGCCTTCTTGTAAATGAAGCGTAGCAACACCCCGCCCAAGTTCTATATAACTGCATGTTGACCTCTGATCTTAGTTCGTTGTTAGTAATTGATTGCTTCTATCGTTCTTATAATAAAAGTAGCCACTGAAATAATATGCGTTACACTTCGTTTGTTTACCAAAACACAACAAATACATACAATAGAACATTCAACATCTAAAATAATATGTGCTCTTGTTATTTTGTATTTTGGAAATTATAAGTCACTAGTTTCATGCAATGCAGCCGGTCTTGTTTTACCGATACCAAATAGTTCAATTAAACCTCCAAAACATTATTAAAACGTATGTACTTCACCAAACTATCGAATATATTGCCATTTTATAATTAATATTAATCAGTGTTATTATTTTCATGAAATAAAGTGTAGCACACAAGATATTTACCCGTAATACCTGTAATAAAACACAAACAAATTATAAAGTTGGTGTATTGTGCTGTAGTAAATAGTTTGACGATTTGTCATATGTCATAAACAAAAACCTCGTCCTGTAGATAACGACAAAAACTAAAGGTGTCTACTAGATCAATTAATATTTTGTTGAGTACCAAAGTTGATTGACATCAACGAATAAATTTATATGGGTAATGTGTGTAAATAAATGAATCGTTCATCACAGTACATTAGCTAATGAAAATGCATGAATGATGTAATCTTTACTCATGTGTAAATTAGTGGATTTGTTCTGCTTTAAATCATATTGTCAATATTTTACGAAATTGTGTTCAAAATTATATGATAAATACCATAAAAAAAACGTATTGATCTTCTTTCGAATTTTCTTAACTTATTTTTTGAATTGCAATGTGTAATATAAAACCACGTGTCATTACTTTAAAAAATGGTATGGTATGTACACATGTATAAGTCGTAATACACTCTCTGTTCTTTTCTGTTTTTACATGAAGATTTACATTACGAGAACTATTTTGTAAATAAAGCCGACTTTGTGGACTTCTTTTGTAAAACGGTTACATATAAATTCCGGTGAGTAATAAATTGTTCAATATGAACTCTTTGAACCATGTCTTTTTTTCTACCGCATTATTTCGTTGTATGTAGACACTATTTCTTGACATAAAAAGTCGCAATAATGTGTTTTTGAAGAAGGTATGTGTCCGCATGAGGCTTAGTTTATAGATCGACTGGTAAAATACACGAAATTTTGTTAAAACTAATGCCACCTGACGCAGTCTGAGCTTAACAAAAACGCACTGGAAGACTTTTGTAAAATAATAGTCATGGCTAAAATTCAAAGATTCATCAATGAAGCACACGCATGAATGAAAATCTATAATTGGTCACATATGTGAAAAACAATTACCATATTTACTACAAAGACTAAAAACTAATGATGGATTATTTCTCGTTCATCCATGCTAGAGCGCGGAACAAAATAGCGGAACAGACAGACTAAGCGAAGTAAATTACAAAACAAAAATGTATATACTCCGCTTTCCTAAGTAAGGAATATTTATCGTAAACAAATTGAAAATTATTAACAGGTGCAGTATAAAAGTAATATGACCTTAATCGTGAAAACTTTGCAATAAGGTATTATGTGCAAAGTCAATATTTAGAATTGCATTTGTAATTCTATTGATTATTCGCAAAAAAATGTCTCCAAATGGCTAACTATGGTTGCCTAAATAAAGAGTTTTATGAGTAATACCTCTTCAAAACAGATACAACTATAATGCGTTAACAATCAGGATACAAGTTAACCAGAAAATCAATTATATATGAGATTATACAATCACTATTGATTTTCTTGTGTAAAGTCGAATACTCAATCATGTACGAACGACATGAACACTATTGGAGACATTGCACGTATATTGTGCAAATTAGGTCATGGGATGCATAGATGCAATATTTTGTTATACAACAACAACGAGGACTGGTATTGACGTACATATGATTGTTTCGAACAGAACAGAAGTACATAACGTTTGAGTTATAGTACCATTATAAGTAGGTAAATATATTAAAATTAACATTCTTCGTTCACATTCATGTTTTGGTTAACGATTCTTTTTTAGTTTATTAAATATTTTCATTTGTTTTAACCTTAATGCAATAAGGTTAATACGAAAAGCGTCACTAATTTGTTTTTAATTAAACGAATGATAGGAAAATCAGCAAAACATGCGTATGTCTATGTACCTCATGTATAGGAATCAATATTGTGTATAAATAATTACTTATAGAAGTGAACACTATATGTTATGACAAAGTTGATCATATTTAACATAAAGAATCATATAGATTAGTGTGTTTGGTTATAACAGCAATGTATATAACTATGTAGAAAAGTTCAACAGTTACGTTTCAATGTATTCGATATGAATAATTAGTTTTCCATGTTACAAATCTGCTCAGATATTTTTTCTGTTAACAGAAATCAAAATGTGTTTCCTGGAACTGCTAACAGGAACGTTTTGTTTATTTATACAGCAAACAGCGCATGGAATGATTGTAAACACCGAGTCATTTGTTTAGCATATGGAGTGTGTTGTGTGTTGGTGCATGGTTCCGTGCATTGGGCGCCGAATAGCGGCGTTCTACATGTACTAAGATTTTTATATTGCCCCTGTTAGGAGGATTTTTACTCCAAATGTGTTACTTTGATTCGATATGAGTTCGTTTATCAAATAAAGAGGACATTGAAACAATTCATACCATTAACGAGAACTTANACTTTGAAGGCAAATACATCGATGACCATTTCGTAAATAAAATACAAAAACAAATTATATTCACATTAAGGGTATCACGTTTAAACGTTTAAACGGTCGCGTTTCGTGTTTTGCTAAAAAAAACGTTTACAAAAACAGTAAACGTTTAAACGACAGTCAATATCAACAGTGACCATTTTAGTTCATTACGTTACGACGTTGCAAAGCTTATTAACAGCTGCTGAAAAAAATCGTAGTTGTATCACGTGCGCCAGATGGCCCTTATTCACAATACTGTAAACATAACAATACACCACGTACAAGACGTCTTCTGAAGACAAGTAAGAGAGTAAGAGTGGAGCAGGGAATCGAACCGGTGGCCCTCGAGTTTTGGCACCAGTGTTTTACCAGTAGACTACGGATCCGTTGTGACAGGCGTTTTTTAATGCGTTGTGCCTTTTTTTATTCTTTCCTTGGGGTATTGTTCTAACGAGCGTGTGTGAGCTTATTTTCCTAACAACTCGCTCGGTCGTTATGAGTAAATGCCTATTTCGCTACAACAGTGAGGTACGTAATAATATAGCGAACAATGAAACTCCAGAAACTATCGGGAGAGAACATCTCGTTCTTATCCACTATTTTTATAAAAGAACACCAATTGTAAACAAACAGTTATTTAAACTTTGATTACCGCGTAGGAACGGAAGATGCAAGGAATTCGGGGTTTAAACCAGTTTTAGGGTTAGCCGAANAAAACGTAAAATAGACAATTATGTGCAGAATTACGATTTGCACTAAAATGCACTAATATTTAATATTATCATTAAACCGTGCTTAACGAAAAGAATAATATATGCTACATTATTAACGAAATTTAAAGTTCTGATACCAACTCGATGTGCTTTAATCATAAAGATAAGAATGCACTTTATATAATTTATATATCGATATGCGATCCCGCAGTCTGCTTGTGCTGACATATGTGTATTTTTTTCCAAAATTATAATTCTGTTTTTGGTGATAAGGCATTTATGATGTATGTATTTGTACTAATAATATCTCATACAATTTATAATATGGTGTTCACACCCTGTTTTACAAATGAGTATATCCTATTTTGAAAACTTGCCAACATATTTAATTTCCGCATTATTAACACGTGAAATGACAATTGCGTGGACTGGTTAAACTGAGGAAATCTTCACTACTTTCCAAGTATTGTAGGATATGATTCGCACATCAGATTGTTTTATACAAAAACATGATACACTGTCCATTTTATAGTTTGACATGAGATTTATAGTCATAAACAATTCTATAACAACACATTTTTGTATAAATTTGTTACATGTATACACATTTTTATTGGCTTGATGAAGAAGACCTATTGAATAAGTACAGATTATTTTGAAATAAATATACTAAAGTTCAAAAGAGCCATTCGATAGTAAAAATAATTTACATGTACACATTTGAAGATATTTATGAACACTTCACATCTGTACATTATATTATTATTACTTATGTATGAAATAACACACATGAAAACATACTCACATGTACGAGTCATTAGAAAAAAGACACAGTCACAATACCCTACTCTACCCATGATATAAATGTTGAACATGCAAAACTAATTTATATTGTGATTTATAAATGAGTCACTTTTAATATTTCTCTGAATTAAATTGCGGTTCATAATGAAATGAAGGTTTCTATACCTCTTGTGCAGCTGGCGTATTTGACATATGGATATATGTACCCAATAAGATTAAACATAAGACCAGGGTAAGATTTTACAATGCTAAGAGTTGAGACATTGTTACTTGTTGTATTCAATTTTTGCATTTATTTTATGATGATGTAATAGTTTAACCGAAAGAATTTGTTTTATTCTTTTTAAAACTAATAACACACAAAATACTTGATACTTAAGGACTTAAGGAATTGAATAATTTCGATACCATTCAAGTTTCCTTACCTTTTTCGTAAAGACCTTAGTGTATTGTTCCTCTAAAAAGTTTATTTGTTTCGAATTCGATAGAAGGCCTGGTACAAAACATTTCTAAATTCTCTATCCATAATCCAATAAACAAACGGATTGATCACGTGATTAATGAATACAAGTCTTAGCGCGAAAAGAAACAAAGCCTTACCGTTATCAGACATACCATGCAACTTGGTTTTATTTGATCCAATAGATATTAGTAGTCCGGCATAAATAAAAATCGTTATGCTAAATATTACACAGAGAGTGAGTGTTAGTCTTGTAATCATTCTAATTCTCATAGTCTTCTTATGTTTGTTTTGGGATCGTTTTGTAGTAGCAGGAATCGTTCCTATGTCAGAAGAACTAGCGTTGTTTGACAGGACACACAGAGCACCGGTGCTACGTTTAGTGTCTTTCGTTGTCGGTTCCTGCGAATTCTGGTCTATGATGTCGATACTTAAAGTCTTACTTATTGAGTCCACACCACCATCATCGGTATCAGTTATATCAACTGGATACGTGTCTGTGCCNACATTTTATTGGACGCTAAATAAGATAAACTTAAACTAACCCTTAAGCGAAATCAATTCAGTTATTCATGATGATGATGATGATGATGATGATGATGATGATGATGATGATGATGAGATTGATGATGATGGTGTTTTTTATTTTACCTTTATTCAGTTTATGTCAGGAACTGAATGCAATCTCTTCATTGCGTTTTAAAATTCAGTTCGTACCGTTTCATACACCCCCACTCGAATATGGTGTCGTCCTTAAAAACAGCGAATATAAATTATTGTGACTAAAGACGCAAAAACAATGGTTTTTAGTTCATAGCGAGATTTTTACTACCGGATAAAACAATGGTCATATGATAACATTCGCATTGTGTTTATGAAAGTGTTTTAGTTATGCTGTAAATATTATAAACATGTGGACGATTTCAACTTAAGTTGCTGCAACTATGTATGCATAAACGTTAAATTAAAAAAGAGTCGCGCATTGACTTCAATGTTAATACATTTGTAAAGAGGTCTGAACAATTAAGAAATATATATAATATATATTAAAAAAAGTACTAGAAAAGGCTTTATAAATTATACATATTAAAAGTTTATGTGCATGGTTTTATGTTATGTAGCATACGAAACTTAATACAAATCTAAATTAGGCCTCTATTGTAGCTCTTATATGCCTACGCAACAATAAATCCCACAACGTGAGAATGAACAGTAAACTAAATTTCGTAAGTTTCGTAATATCATTCGTTTTATATATGTCGGCTGTCTTAGTTTCTTTAATTTATATTTAATGCACAGTCTACGGTATCGAAAATGTACCTTGGACACGGTCCCGAATTAAAGGCCTAAGTATTTAGATGGCCAGAACATTCCCCTAAGGTTTAGCTTGCCTTGATTTTAAATTCAGCAATTCAAGTCCTTTCTAAAATGATCTCAATCTGAAGTTTATGTTAAGACAGAAAATGAAAACTTGCCTAAACAAGTAACGCGAATCATATACAATGTACTAAACATACTATACTGTCATGTTTCGGTGAAACTCTGAAAACGCGTTTGAGGGCATTATACAAAGCTTTTACTATAAAAGAATAGGGAATATATGTAAAAGCTATACACTATCCAGTTAGAGTTCTACCTGTTTATCCAAGTATTAAAATGTTTGTACAAGAAAAGTAAAAAAAAAAAAGTTTTTAATGTAACCAATAGCTAGTATTATATTATAGAGGACAGTATATTGAATAAAACAACTTTAAAAATACGAAAGCAGAAGAAACTACCTTGGACTGGTCAATTCAAAGCTTTGCGGTTTTTATCGTTTGAATATTTAACCCATAAAGCTTAGACATGCAGTATATAATATTTCCTGAGTTGCACGACGAAACGTGCATGTTTTGTGAAAAATTACGGAATAAGTTTGAAGTTTTTAAACTGTTGAAACCCCAAAAGGTATTTGGTCTGTACAATGTTAATTTATTGTATACTAGTACTCGTGGATGCAAAAGACACGTTTAAGGCAAAATGGCAAACACAGTTTCAGAGCTGTCAAGGGCCCTAGGTCTCCGAAAGGTTCCAGAAACTTACTAATGTATCTCGGCAACCGTAACACAATTCATCGGAGCTGTAACGACGCAATATGTTTAACAAGTAACACCATTTATATCGGTGTTGTGGTGAAATTTACTTAGTTACCAACAATAATGTCAATGCGCTTATGTTTATGTTGTATGTTTTTCAAATCTTATTGTAAGTAATAGAGAAAAGACTTAAATAAGGGCTGTTACTTAAATTATAATCAACAATATAATTTTCAATTGTAACACAAATTCGAGATCTCTTCCATAGTCAACCTTCCCATACGTCTATGCAACTTTTTTCATTGCAATGGCAATACGTATTTTCAATCCCATTGCGAGGTGTATGGGTGTATAATGTACCTTTAATCCCTTCAAAATGGTGTTACAACGGAACTAATCTCGGTTGGGGTCAGTTAAGGTTTATGTTATTGCGCTTTAAGGGTTTCCTTCCTGTCAGACAGAATTTGTCGAATAAGAGTAATATATTGTACATGTAAAACTGATCATTTATTATCGATGTTAACGGTGGAGCAGTCACTGTGGTTAACGCGGGTAACAATAACAGTATTACAAATATGGAAAACCTCACAGCAAAAGACATTAATGACAGATTAATGAACAAGATAGCGTGGATGTCTGTTATAGTTGGACTTGAAATAGTATTGGGACTTATAAAAAATATTGTTGTTACATGCGCGTTTGGACGCCGTTACCATCTCTGTAATTTTCGGTATTTGGTGTTGTTTCTTGCTTTCATAGACCTTTTAAGCGTGTTCACTACAATGCCATCAGAAAGTCAACTATATTGGTACGTCTATCCAATGTGTTAATTATTCTGCAAGGTAAAAGCCTTTCTCAACCTGTTAACTGTGTCCGCGGGGACATATTGTCTATGTGCTGTCGCTGTTGATAGGTGGCGGAAAATGTACCGACCGCACGGATGGAAGATTCGACCAACACATGCATTTCGAATATGTATAGTTATCGCTGTTGCAGCGGCTGTGCAGTCATCACACGCCTCTGTTCTATGGGTTCTCAACACTTACAACATCGAAAACATCACTGTGACCGTCTGTGGAAGCGACGAAAAGTATATTGAAAGTAAGAGTCATCAGATATTTATTTATGTCAATACCGCCATCTTGATATCAAGTATTGTTGTTATGAATGTTGTTTACCTGGCCTTATACATTAACTTTCTCAGAAAGTTATTGAAGCACACTCATCATTTACGAACAAATGCTTCAAAGTCAGACGTTACAGCGGCAAAACGAGAAGCATACACGAAATCTGTTGAAAAAAACTGATACTATTGGTGACGTTGTTGGTTCAATAAGAACTTCTTGAAGTATTGACATCAAAAATCTGAACTGCAAAGAACCGACAGCGAAAGGAACTCAAAGCAACACTGACTCACCGTGTGTCTTATCCAAGCACGCTAGTTTTGTGGACATAGAAAACATTCCTGTTTCTGACAAAGGAAGTGAAATTAAAAATCTGAAAAATTCTAGAATAAGGAATATTACAAGACTAACTCTAACTCTCTGTATAATTTTAGTGCCACGATTTTCAAAAATGGCTATTGGAACAGAGATAAAGAAGTTGCATACTATGTCTGATAACAATAAGGCTTGGTTTCTTTTCGCGTTAAGACTTGTTTTCATCAATCACGTGATCAATCCGTTTGTTTACTGGATTATGGATACAGAATTTAAAAGTATTTTACCAAGGTTTTTTTTATCGAAAACAAAACATATACACTATTAATGGAACAATACATTAAGTTATTTATGAAAAATGTAACGAAATATATTTTACTTATACAATTTGTTAAGTCCTCAGGTATCTGCCCTGTTCTCTGTATACCCTCTTTTGTAGAGTGCAGAGTGATTTGGGTTTCACTTTAAGATTATTATAAAATAAGAGGATGTATTTTGGATAATTGTATCGAGAAATCCACTTTTAAATTTATAACATTCTCTTGTTTTATGTATCATCTTTTTGGATGCATAGATCAATATTCCAATATAAGACCAGGCAAACCACTAGTTTATAAACCATTATTTTATTAAGAAAGGCAATTGATTCAGACAAATGCAAATGATAATGTGTTTATGCAATACGAAGGCTATCAAAATTTGTTTCGTATTTTCAACATTGATATAATATGATTAGATTGATAAGAGTTAGGTATTGTGACGTCGTCTTTTGTTTGTGTCTTATAACTCATGCAGAGTGTGTTTAAATGCTTTTAATTGCATGCATATTGTATATGTTATAGTAATATGATTTTAATGTGTGAGCTTTTTATAAATATCTGACACTGTCTGTGACAATATATGGTTTTTATGGTCTGTGACAGTGTATGTTTTTTTGTATGCTAGTATAACTGTACTAGTATAACTGTAAATTAAGGGATTATTAATTGTTCTTTTGAATAAAGCTTGTACACTGCATAAATGAAATGCTGAATGTATAATGTTAGTTGCTTTATTTAAAAACAACACTTGTTTATACAATATGTCACCTTCCTGATCAATTAAATAACATTGTGTGTATAATTCACATATTGATGTTTAGTTTCATAATACTGTAAATGTTAATGAAGCGTACATCCAACTGTTTAGACATGGATTCTTTATCCTGGTTTGTATATTTAAACACTCTGTTATACGTGACATCTCATACAGTAATCGGAAATGAGTCAAGTTTTCCTCATCTTTACATTTCGTTGTGATTGTCATTTAACGGGCTCATAATTAAATCCGATATATAAGTGTGTACAGGAAGGTGTGATTACCATATTGTAAAATGTATTAGCTGTTATCAGAAAAGCGTATCCCCGTACATATATGCATGGTGCCATATTTCAGCCTTCTAATGTAGTAAGCAGTAGTGAGACCTATTTTTGATATGTTGTTGAAACGTATTTTCGATCTTTTTTTACAACTAATTTGTTTGACAATTTTCTATAGATACATTGCAAGCTTGGTAGTTAAATAATTGTATTAGACGGACCATATATCTTTGCACAGTTATAACTTAAAAGCGTATCCGCCAANGTGCGTACGATGTACTTTTGTGATCACGTGATTCCCCGCAGTGGATACGTTTCTATTGCCTGATGTTATTTAACACGGTCCAAGTTCAAAGGACATTAACTAATTTACTACAGCTTATCTTATTTTTACGCAATATCACGTCAAAATCTCAAACTTAATGTACATAAAAGAATGAGCAAATGCAGATGTGTGCCTTACATTTTAACTTTACGATACTGGTAGTCGACATGTACTTCAAGACATTATAACAACCTTTTTGGTATTTTTAATGCATCTTTTATGTCATATTACATAATCAAATTGTATTTAATTTCAGTATTGTATGGTATTAAAACAGACGAAGTTTCGTAAGTTATAAAAAATATTAAATACATTAATCCAATTTTCTTATAGTAAAATTGCATCGGCAATTTGTTTATCCTTGTAATTCAAACGATGTATCGTTTGATAAAATATGTAAACATTTATTACTCCACGTCTTGCATACCCACGGAAAACTTTTAGAATAGAGAACACACTATTTGTTGATAGCAATACACAAACGCATTATAATGTTACATCTACAATGTATTGGATTTATGTCTTTTTGACAAAATCGGCTGTGTGTATGTTTTTTCTCGTTATAACAGGTACGAACTTCAAATACATGCTTACATGATATTCTTATACTTTTTTTGCCCCTTATTTCGTTAACAATTACAAGCACATTTTTAATTATATCGTTATTTCGTTTACAATTACTAGCACATTTTTAATTATATCGNTACTATCAGAATAGCAAACAGTTTGGATCCTGATGAGACAGACAGACAGACAGTGCGGACTACACAGGCTAATCTGGGACGACACTTTACGCACATGCATTAAACCCCGTTTTCCAAGAGCGAGGTTAATATATATATTTTGTCGCAATTAATCGGAATATTACACCGTATATTTGTATTATACATAACAACCAATACAAGACTTATGATGGTGTTTTTTTTCTTCAATATTTAATATTGCATGTAATATGCATGACTGTTCCTGTTCATTGCTGCAGGTATTTATTTCGCAATAATTTTAGTTCAGGTAATTTTCCATTTCGAAAATTATCATTTTTTATTGGTCTTCATACTATTATTCTGACCAAGGGACTTAACTTAAGGTCCACTCTCCTTACTGCAGATGATTAGTTATGTCTCGTAAATATTATTCGTTTTACAATATTTTAATATAAACACTTTCGCTTGAAATATAAAATCTATTCAATACACTGCTTATAGGTATTACATCATAATTACAGTAAACAGTTAAGTTCAAAAACGTGTGCATATTGTTTTGTGTGGATTGGCGGCGAATCACCGGATGATTTTTTTGTTTCTCGTTACACCACATACAAATGTACGTCATTAACGTCAAACGTACTGTTTAACGTAATCCGCCGCAAAATATATGGCTACAGAAAGGAAAGCCAGACCAACAACAGAACCGATGACGTAGAACGCAAATGCCAACTTCCCATAATTCATAGCGCGAGTAATGTTTCCTTTCTTAAACTGAATGTCTGACCGCTGCATAAAATGCACGGCCGGCAAGCAACACAGGAAGAAGAAAAATAGAAAGCACGGACACTGAAGCGTGCTATGAAATCTCTGATTTATTTTGTTATGCGGGTTCGGGATGATAGCGCACTTGTTGATCTGCGAGCCGGACGTTGACGAAAACAGGAAATGAAACGGGAACGGCTCGACCTGTTTTTCTGACGAGTTGGTCAGGTCTAGCGTAATATCGGGTCCTGGTTCACTGGCGGCGTAACCGGAGTTCCGTCTGCCGTCGGCGTCAACGTTTTCTGCGTCTTTCTTCGCGCCCATGAGCGGGCTGGGCGGGCAGCTGATCGACTTCGCTGGCCGGATACTCTGAAACTGTTCCCATTCCTCGCCCATTTCGAACTTACACTGACGAGTGGAAATATCCTTCGCCCGGATTTCCAACACAGGACGTTTCAGGCTTCCGCCAACAGTGTATATAGAGGTGGGCGTGAAGGGAGACGTCGGAGGTGACGTCGGAGGTGACGTCGCACTTCCCTCCTCGTTATGTACATGAATGTTATCGTATTCGTTTTTGGATAGTTTCATTAAACCAACAAGTTTCCGTTTTAAAATAGATTCGTTGTTTTCATTTTCGTTCTCATCGAATTCGGACTTCCGGTCTGACGTATGCGCATGCGCCTCCGCTCCTTCCGGCATGTCGACAGCGATGTCATTGTTCGGCAAGTGGATTTCACCATGTCCTGTAAACGTCACTTTTAGGTGGAGTTCACTCGGCTTATCAGAAGCTGGGCGGCTCGGAACCTCACCTTAAACACGGATTATGACATGGTACACGTTTAATTGAGCCTCGTTGTGGGAAAACTGGGCTTAATGCATGTGCGTTAAGTGTCGTCCCAGATTAGCCTGTGCAGTCTGCACAGGCTAATCAGGAACAACACTTTCCGCCTACTCTTGATTTCCATTAAGACTACACATGCTAATATGGGATGATACTATACGCACTTGCATTACGTCTTTTTGATTATAGACAAATTGCTAGACCAAACTGTGCTTAAAGGGGCTTTATCACATATTGGTATAAATAACAATGTTCTATTAAAAAGGTATATATTTCAACATATTTTATTCAACCATTTTCCTTCATATTATAATTATTTTTAATTATTCCAAATAGCTTTATGATAGTAACGTGAGAAAGTACACCTAATTGCTTTCTTTATATAATACGAAAATCTGCGAACAAGACCTTGAAACAACCCCATTAACAACACAAACAGAAGTCCTATATCATGAGCGCAACGTAGTTCAATATGAATTGCATCGTGCTACAATGGGCCTAAGGACATATCCAAACAGTCAAGCTCGATATATGTGTCGCGTTCTGAGAAAACTGGGCATAATGCTTGTGCGTAAATTGTCATCCCAGATTAGCCTGTGCAGTCCGCACAGGCTAATCAGGGGCGACAATTTCCGTTTTCATGCAATTTTTCGTTTAAATGATGTCTCTTCTAAGTGAAAATCCAGTTTAGGCGGAAAGTGTCGTCCCGGATTAGCCTGTGCGGACTGCACAGGCTAATCTGGGATGATACTTAACGAACATGCATTTTGCCCAGTTTTCTCAGAACACGACACATATGCCTCTGCAACCGTATAATCTGATGAAGAGTCAGTATATAAGTTAATATGACCTAGACACATAGCGTGACTTTATAGCGGACAGGGAAGCTTCTGACCAGGCTGTGCGATTGGACAGGCTGGTCTGGAGCTATGCTTGTCGAAAATGCTATAAAACCCATTATCACACGTGCCCAAATAATTCGTATTTTAAATTAAAAAATAAATAAAATAATTGTCAGTCAGATATGTCGACATTTGTTAAATTGCTATGCACATAAAATTTATGTTATACGATCGCGTCTTTTACCTTAAACTAACAACCAAATAATAAATATGCTTAATGCACTTATTTATTGTTATTTCCTGTAAGACAATACGCCCTAGTTACATAAATGTACTGGGGAAAAAATGTGACCAACTGATGGTGACTCCGAACCTGAAAACTACCTCCACGATTAATGATTATATACTGATTAAGACGATACTCGTGTTGCAAGTGTGAGCGATGACGGTTATGATGATACCTACGATTCGAATGCAGAAGATTATGACGACGATGACGACGATGACGCAGACGACGATGATGATGATTGTGATGGTGGTGGAGGTTGTGGTGATGATGATGATGCTGGTGCTGATGATGATGCTGATGATGATGGTGGTGGTGATGATGATGACGATGACGACGACGACGACGATGACGACGACGATGACGACGACGATGACGACGACGACGCAAACGACGACAACGACGACGATGACGACGACATCGACGACGACGACGATGACGACGACGACAAAAACAACGACGATGACGATGACGACGACGAGGACGACAACAACAACGACGACGATGACGACGACGAGGACGACAACGACGACGATGACGACGACAACAACAACGACGACGACGACAACAACGACAACGATGACGACGACGATGACGACGACGACGATGACGACAACGATGACGACAACGACGACGACGACCAAAACGACGACGGCGACGACGTAGACGAGGACGACGGCTACGACGACGATGATAATAATGATGATGGTGGTGGCGGTGATTGTGGTGGTGGTGGTGGTGGCGGTGGTGATGATGATGATGATGATAATGACGACGACGACGACGATGATGATGAACAAAAAGGATGCTCAAACGTGAACGTTTAAGTATACTTTCTATGTCTGATGATGTAATTTGTAGACTGTTGATTGATGTTCACCTTTACAGAAGAAAATAGGGTAGTGATAGTACGTCGACGACAGCAGCCATATGCGCAAGATTTAATACTTCATGAAATGCTAATGATATTATATTTGTGTCATAAGTGCTTTATTTATTAACAACGAACGATCACGTCGCGGAATGCGTTACTGCGCCTCTCTTGTTGCACGTAAACTACCTGTTTTTTACATAAATTACATTGGCGGCGCAATCAGCCATGACGACGTTGATTAATTAATTGTTTCACTCCAGCCAGTGACGTTACATCTTTGTGTTTTGCGTTATTCTACGCCATTTGCGCCAAAGGGCAAACTGTTGTTCAAAATACGTTGTTTTTCATGGGAATCATTGCATTAACATTTCGTTAGTAGAATTAACCTTATTAATCATCTCATACAATTTTTTTCTTCTAAAAGTATACAAAAATTATAAGATGAATAAAAATAACATTGTCGGTAAGTACACAATTTCCCACTACTCACACACAACAAACATCAATACACAAAGTAACTGTTTTACAATAATCCCAATTCTTGGTTAAGTGGTAAGGTGTAAATTATAATGAGCCTCGTTCTTGGAAAGCTGGGCTTAATACATGTGCGAACAGTATCGTTCCAGATTAGCCTGTGTAGTCCGCACTTGATCATCGGGACGACACTTTCCACTTTTCTGGAATCTGTCGTTTAAATGAAGTCTCTTTTAAACGGAAATCCATCTAAATCGAAAGAGTCATCCATGATACGCCCGTGTGAACATCACAGGCTAATCTGGGACGACACTTTATATACATGCGTTAAGCCCAGTTTTCCTAGAACGAGTCTCAGAATGATAACACTGAAGATGAAGGCATTTCGATGATGACAAAGATTATGGTGTGAATGATTACATTTTGATGATGTTGCATTGTTGGTGATTTTGATGATGAGATGACGATGGAAGTGTTAACTGCAACACTCGCTTTGATGATTTTGATGATGTTTCGTTGGTGATGATGATTATAAACATAGTGAAAACGATGATAATGATGATGATGAGGGTGAGGACGGTGGTGATGGTGATGATGATGGTGATGGCGATGATTATGATGATGGCACTATTAAACTATGATAATTATGATAACGATGATGATGACGATGATGATGATGATGATGATGATGATGATGATGATGATGAGGAGGAGGAGGAGGAGGAGGAGGAGGATGAGGATGAGGACGGTGGTGATGGTGATGATGATGGTGGTGGCGGTGATTATGATGATGGCACTATTAAACTATGATAATTATGATGACGATGATCATGATAGTTATGCTTGACGGTGGTGGTGGTGATGATAATGTTGGTGGCGGTGATTATGATAGTTATGCTTGACGGTGGTGATGGTGATGATGATGGTGGTGGCGGTGATTATGATAGTTATGCTTTTTTTAAGGTAAATACCTATGGCTATGCTGATGATATAAAATAGAAGATGTTTACGTACATATAGTATTTAAAGGATAATATAATAAGTAAAATATTAAACGAATACAATAGGGAATCCCCTATCAGATGTCCCCTATAAATGTTTTGTTCATCAATTACATTTTTAAAAGAAATCTTTAACTAAAATTCATAATAATAAACGAATTATCGTAGTCTACCTTGAAACATACTTTCCTTTACAAGTTAAAGACAAATAATTATTTTGGCTAAAAACGGTGGTGTCCGAAAATTTAGAGTGTTCGAAAACGTAGAGTTATTACGGTAAATGACATTTGTATTGCTGATGCTATTATATAGAAGATGTTTACGTACATATAGTATTTAAGGGATAATATAATAAGTAAAATATAAAACAAATAATCATACCTTGAAACATACTTTCCTTAAAAGTTGTTAAACCTTCACTGCCGTTCGCGTTAACGTAAAGCAACGTAAAGCAACACAAAAAATGGGTTGGTTAATTTACCATGCTATATGATTGATCCACACCTACATACCGTGTCAGGATACGGTCGACGGATTTTCAGCGAATTTACGTCAACGTTAAAGGATGAAACTCACGTTGGGAATCTCGGATACACCGTTGTTTATTGTCCTTAACCAACGTCACACTGGTCTGGCGTTCTTACAACGTTCTTAAGCAATCTGGATCAGAAGCCGATGTATTGCATTCCGGAGATAGCCGATGTATCACGATTGGTTCTTACGGTGACCAATTACGTGGTAGGATCGCCCAGAACGCCTTGGGTTCCAACTTCGTCGAAAAAAACTGAACAGAATAGTTTATTTTTACTAAAAGCATATAAAGGTCATCGTCATTAACGTACATATACAACAACAACATGCGTTTATACAAAGTAAATAGAAAACATACATCATTTCGAAGAAAGATCATTAGACAGGTAATAAACATGTTTTCTTGGGAATGTCACATGGATGAGGTTAATACAATTAATTTCAAATCGCAATAATAATTACATTTGTCTGTACTTGCTTTCAATATAATTATTTTTGCTCCATATATATGACATTTCATTTTTATTTTTAAGCATTTTAAATTAAACATGGCTAGTTTTCTTAACACTATTTTGTTTGAGCTTTTAAGCAATTCGATACAATTTAAACATATTTGAACATACTATCGTACGAACGTGATAAGACCGCCGGTGTGACGCTGATTTAAGACGAGGTCAAAACGCAAAGAACGTCTGGGTCGACGACCTTATGGGGCCTACCTTAGATATTCAAACTACCGGTAAACGCCGATGCTCTGCGTTCGTACGAACGTCATAGTAGGGTGGTGCGGTAACACTCTGGCCTACCATTCCAGAGGTCCCCGGTTCAATTCCTGGCCGGGGCACTGGAAATTTCATAAATGCTTCAAGTGTTTCCCACCCAACTAGAGATGTACTGGTATGAAATCCAGGTAATTCTCGCGTGTATCGGTGCTATACACTGAGCACGTAACAGAACCAAGGGATCTATTCGCAAAGAGCTAGGGTATCGCACCCGGATTCCTTGTATCTCAATACTGTCTCTTCTGATTGCTGTCTCTTCAGCAAAACCATAGGACCCCATTGGAAATAAGTGCTTGCACTTTCATGGGTTATCCTTGACAGCAAGGTCAAAAGAAATACACATACACATAGTTTCAAGATTCAAGATATTTTTGCAACATTTCAGAAAGCCAATGGCCCATGTGGACACAATTTAGTACATGCAATATGCTAAGAACATTAATAAAATATTCGTTTAAGTACTTAAATTATAAGTAAGCGAGGTTGCTAAACATTTTAAGTAATACATGCATAACTAAAATCAATCAATATTTAACAACAAATTATAAATATTATAAATATAATATTATAATATCGCCCTGTTGCGAAGAAGCAACCCAGTGCAAACGTAGAAGACGCGTCAAGATCGCAGTGTCACGTGGCCGAGGACCAATTTGCAGACATACAATTATCATGTGCGCGGAAGCTGAGCCTTTCGTTCCAGCCGATCAGCAGACGGATTTCTACAAGGGACTAAGGGGCGGGACAATTAGTGAACAACGGTGTTTGAATTTACCACAACCCGAAATATTAGCATTTTCTTATAGTGGCTTTCCCATGGACTATTCAAATGCGTCTGGCTCTGTGAAAAGGGGGCTTAATGCATGTGCGTAAAGTGTCGTCCCAGATTAGCCTGTGCAGTCCTCACAGTCTAATCAGGAACGACACTTGCCGCTTTTGTTGTAATTTTCCTTTAAAGGAAGACTGTTCTTGCCGCAAATTCAGTTTAGGCGGAAAGTGTCGTCCCTGATTAGCCTGTGCGGACTGCAAAGGCTAACCTGGGACGAAGCTTAACGCACATGCATTTAACCCCCTTTTCACAGAGAGAGGCTAAAATTTATTCGGAATGTTGAAACAGACATTGAGTGTAGGGTGCAGGACAATCCCTCACGGTCGAGTTATGTGATTCTCGACGAAGTGTCGAGGACTGTGTGGTTTTACATCCTGAAGAAAGGTATCTTAGGGCTAAACAAATGTTACTCAGTAGCTATGGTAAACCTCATTAAGTAGCTAGAGCCCATGTTGAACGTCTCACAAATGGCTAACCATGAAAACACATTTTTTTAAACGTTTATTCAGAAATTCATATAAACATACACGCATGCATACTATGTATAAAGATATAACAGTACCATCATATACCAAAATTGTATATATAGCATGTAATGGTCATGAACAAAGGTACACGTGGGTAGTTTTCATTGTGTATGCCTTAAATTCATTTCTTGACAAAAATGGTGAGAAATGAAAGAAAAAAAGAAAAGTTGCACACAGACAAAAACCTAGACAAAGAAGCAAAATACCGATGTACGCACCGTAACCTATTTTTCAGTAACAAAGATATAATGTATGTATAAAGCCATCAGTTGTGTATGCTAACAAGGTTTTAATTACTGACCAGCGTTAAACAATTGATGTCACTGGGTTAATGAACCTTTTGCTTGACACGGAGAGATGTCAAATAACATTGTGTCATTGTCTAATTGAGTTATAAAGCAGACCTACATAAAAGTCCTACATTTATACCATAACTTATAATAACATTGTAGATTTAACCATTCTAGGAGTTCCCTGTCCTTCCTATTCAGAAATTATAATTGTGCATTGCTTTGTTAAATACTACATTCATGCTATGCAATAATAAAAAATCATGCATAATAAAACACACCAAATAAATGCCATGTTTTTATTTTATATTAAGAACATGCACGAGCTAAATTTTATACATTTCCATCGCATATTGTAATCAACGTGAGTCGCGCTCTGTGAAAAGGGGGTTAAATGCATGTGTGTAAAGTGTCGTCATAGATAAGACCGTGCATTCCGCTCAGGCTAATCAGGGACGAAACTTTCCGTATTTTTGTTTTGTATTTTTCGTTTTAACTTTAACCCATTTATGCCGAGTAGACTTCTAAATTGGGTCAATTTATTTCCAAAATTAGAGATGTCTGGTATATTTATTTCTATTTTTAGAATATTTCTCACAGAAATTCCTTTAAGCAAACAGCGTAGACCCTGGTCTACGCTGTTTGCCTAGGCCTTTTTTGTAGACGCTAGGCATAAATGGGTTAAAGGAATACTGTTCTTGACGAAAATCCAGTTTAGGCGGAAAGTGTCATCCCTGAGTAGCCTGAGCAGGCTGCACATGCTAATCTGGGACGACACTTTACGCACATGCATTAAACCCCTTTTCCACAGAGAGAGACTCACGTATGTTGCATTTTCCTGATTAAACACATTGTTTACATATGAGCTTCTGTAAGTCGGCTGGTGGTGATTGATCCTTTTTGCGGTGTACATGATTACTGAAATCAAATGGATTGTTTAAACTAGTTTGAAATATTCGACATAGTTGAACTAACTTTCTTGTACCTTTACGGCCAACGTCATTTTAGTTTGGGTCTCATTTCATTTCAAAAGTTGATAACCGTTTTAAATGAATTAATAACAAGTGTAAGAACAGGGTAAGTATTCAAAGCTTTTTATGTACGCTCCGAGTATTATTCCTACCTGATATTTACAAAAAACATTTGTAGGGAAAAAACGTGCATGTTCATTTAACGACTGTTATTTCTATAGGTTGAGAAAAGCGATTAAATGTCAGTCGTTGTAGGATAAATTGTGTTTAAAGTAATAATGGCAATTACCCTCTTAAAAAGTATATATTTTCCCAATAATCTGAATTTCCTTATCAAATAGATATATGCGAATATTATTGATGTATGAATTATTTTTCTTTAAGCAATCTGATTGGAAAAATAAATGTGTCATAACATGTGTCGGTTAATAAACCATTGTATTTGAACACATGCTCGTTCCGCACGTGCAACACGTGTATAGCATACGCATATCATCAGACAAAACGAACTTTTGGTCCTCTATCAAAGTCATCCGATCAAAATATATTTACATATTTTGTGTCTATTTTTGTGACAAGCTGAACTAGTACAGACACGACATGCAACCCTGTGTAGCATACGCGAACTTTAACAGGCACGTATTCGGGGATGCATAAACACTAGCATTCAACATACTAGTATATTATGCGTTCTCAGTGAGATATGTGTCGCGTTCTGAGAAAACTGTGCATAATTCATGCAGGGACGACACTTTCCGCTTTTAAGACATTTTTCGTTTAAATGAAGTCTCTTCTTAGCAAAAATCCAATTTTGACGGAAAGTGTCGTCCCTGATAAGCCTGTGCGGACTGCACAGGCTAATCTGGGACGACACTTTACGCACATGCATTATGCCCAGTTTCCTCAGAACGCGACTCATATATGTGTTAGCCTGTCAACAGAGCATTGAGGGCACCAACACAATACTTAAAACATAGTACGAGACCAGTACATCAATAACTGGAATGTAAGTGCAAAGATCTATCAATATACATTTGTGATCTGTGGTTAGTGTCAGATCACCTAGCTCAACGATTTTATGAAAAGAACTGAAACCAAGATCATCGTACCTTGAAACGAAAAAAAATATGAACTACCCAAATAGCTCAAACACAATAGTATAAAGAATACTAGAAATGTTTGGTTTAAAATGCTAAAAAATACGAGATAATACGAGATAATATCATATAATTGAGCCTCGCTCTGTGAAAAGGGTTGTAATGCATGTGCGTAAAGTGTCGTCCCAGATCAGCATGTGCAGTCCACACAGGCTTATAAGTGACGACACTTTCCGCTTTTATTGTATTTTTCTTTAAAAGAAAAGACTTTTCTTGACGAAAATCCATCAAAATTGACATTTATCCATCACCATCTATTAACCTCATCCATGTGACATTTTCACGAAATCATGTTTATTTGATATGTAGTTAAATTGATCTTTCTTCGAAACGATGTATGTTCTGTATTTACTTGAAACGCATATTATTGGTGTATTGTTGTATACGTATGTTAATGGCAATGAGCTTTTATTATGCTTTACTTTATTAAATCGAACTGTAGTTGTAAATAAACGGCTCTGCTAACCTTGGTTTTTCTCTTTATTTTCTCATATTTGAGCCGCGCTCTGTGAAAAGGGGGTTTAATGCATGTGCGTAAAGTGTCGTCCCAGATAAGCCTGTGAAGTCCTCCCAGGCTCATCAGGTACGACACTTTCCGCTTTTAATATATGTTTCTTTGAAAGGAAGACTGTTCTTGACGAAAATTCAGTTAACGCGGTAAGTGTCGTCCCTGATCAGCCTGTGCTAATTACACAGGCTAATCTGGGACGACACGTTACGCGCCTGCATTAAACCTTCTTTCCACAGATTGAGCCTCATTTTGATAAGTCATGAACCTATTGGGTA
Organism: Dreissena rostriformis; assembly: GCA_007657795.1. NCBI lineage: Eukaryota > Metazoa > Mollusca > Bivalvia > Myida > Dreissenidae > Dreissena > Dreissena rostriformis. The sequence goes on from VMBQ01001473.1 coordinate 41,805, forward strand.
AGTTTAGATTGTGGGGAGGAAAAAAAGGAAAATAACTTTAAATAAAACAGTGGACTTTCATTTGTTAAATCAGATATTTTATATGTTTAATGTACCCAAAAACTAATCAGTATGTCACATCCATTTGATGTTTTATTATAGGAAATAAATTATCAATTAATCTTAAAAATGTGTATACAGATATACGTTATTTTCAACAGTGTTCTCACTTAGTTGCTCAATTCGTCCTTTATAGCACATTTCTGAGGTTACCCAAACGTTAAAGCCCAATAACAACTCAAAATCAACGAAAATTTCGTACAATATTTCGCAAAATAAAGTTAAACAATTAAAATTCAGTGTTCCTTGTGGCAATCGCCAGAATTTCAACGCCAGATGCGATCTGGTAACATAGATTTTTGTAGATACAAAATGCTCGTTTTTATTTTTTTGTGACACAATAAATTCCATTTTAATTTCCCGCAAATACATATATATTCATACGACAAACGAACACTAAAATGGTACCATGTTAGTATTCATGTGTCGTATGAATAGATATCGTTAAAAGGAATTAATTCTACCGAACAAAAATAAAAACGAGCATTTTGTATCAACAAACATCAATGTTACCAGACCACATCTGGCGTTGAAAATTTGGCAATTGCTATAAGGAACACTGATTTTTAATTGTTTAACTTTTTTTTGGCGTAATATTGTACGAAATTTTCGTTGATTTTGAGTATTAATGGGGCTTTAAATTAGTCATGTTGTACAAGGCCCAATTGAAAAATAAACAACTCTTTTGACCTTGACTTTTTATTTCATTTAATGTCAGCAAAAGATGGCTCTAGCAAACTATCAAAACATAGCAAATTTTGTGCGCAGCAAAAATAATTTTAAAACTGCCGCGGACGTCCATAAAGGCTGTTTTGTTAATCAATAAACATTAATGTTACGCTAGGGGTGGTCTTACATGTAATTCAGTGTTTTATTATTAAGCATGTTTTCGAGTTTTATTTAACATTAAAACCTTATCGATTTCAATTAAACGCATTTAGTTTAGAGAAATACCTGAACCTGTGTATCCCAATCAATCTCAATACTCAATCTGGTTCAAATGAATTATTTAAAATCTCGCATTGTGGCACATAAATTTCCCGCTGCAAATAACATCATTTCATCCATTATGTGACCGTTCATTAAGTTGTTTCAATATTTTTTCCAAGACACCGAACAAGTTTCACTCTTTCCTGATTATTTCGCCTCTAAAGGGACCTTTTCACTTCAAAAAAAATGTTTCAGATTGGCATATTTCGTTGTAGTTATGATATTTGCGAGGAAACAGTAAAACTGAAAATTTTACATGCTCTAAAATATCCATTATATGCATCTTTTGACCAATTTAAAACTTAAAATTTATAAAGCGTAACAAACGCGAAACAATTGAATAATTCGGAGACTTCTAATGTTATTGTTATAAGTTTAGACATTACGAGGATTGCTTATATGATGTATACAATGCACTGTATGAGCTCGGATGGCCGAGTGGTTTATGTGTTAGACTTTAACTCAAAGGGTCAGTGGTTCGGGCCCAGTTGAGGATTAACTTCTTTCGTTCTTTAATTGTATTCTTGTTTTTTTAACTGGAGCTGTTAAGATAAAATATTTGCAAATATCAAATTTAAAGTGTTTAATGACAAACTTGCAAATACATGCCGAAATCTGTTAAAATGTCCCTTAGGCTTTTTCAAAGTTTGTTTTTACAAATTGACTACAATTTGTTACGTGGTTTCCACTATATTCGTAAACACGCACTTTAAGCACTTTATCTTATTTTTACATCAAAAACATCACACAATGGTGTCTTAACTACATTATGATCAATCAGTTCGTAGATACAACATCGATCTGCTTTTTTAACGACAATTTCATCCACTAATAATAGTTTTCCGTGGACTGTTGCTTAACATTTTATACGCTTTAGAATAAAGTGTTGAAGTGTTCTTCAATGTAAGATGAATTGTGTGACATGAAAGGTATCGCTAGAAGGCTCTCGATTTCAGGATAGACTATGAATATATTGAAAACTAAAATTAATTTCCTAATTAAAATGGTCTTAGCGTGACCTACTTTTATTTGGCATTGGGTTGTGTGCATTTTATAGTTTTTTAACAGCCCCCCCCCCNGGACAGCACGTTGAGCCTTCTGAGTACCGCCGTACTGGGAGACTTCCATAAATTAATTTTTATTGAAGCCACCCCCTTAAAGTCCTGGTCTGCATCTATGCCCCATGTCCGCCCGTCCGTCCTCTGCTGTGGGACCTCCGCTTCTCCCGTTTCTTGTCTGACCAACCCTCCGACTGTTTGCATTCAGCCCGGCCGGTCTTTCAAAGTTCTAGGAGTCAGCGGAAGAAGACGTTCGGCTCGAGGGATGATGGTACTCGCTAAAATCGCAGAGCCGCCGGCAAAAGCTCCCATATCCGACTTGTGTGGTTATAAAAGGCAAAGCCGGTAGTTAGTTGAAGTCTTCAAGAAGTTCCTCTGCTGGTGACTCTAGCCCCGGTAGCGATGTGCACGCCCCAGCTTGCTGACCGAGGTTTTGGCACTGTAATGGCGTGACATACTTTTATTGTGATAACTGGAATCGCGTGACCAACATTGATTTCGGAACTGGAATTGAGTGGCAAACCATTGTGAAAGAACTGTAATGGAGTGACCTACTTTTAGTTTAGGAACTGGAATCGCGCGAATAAATTTAATTTATGGAACATGAATCGCGTTACCTTATTTTGTTTAGGATAGGGGAGCTAGTGGCCTACTCTTATTTAACGGACTGGAATCAACAGGCCAATTTTTAGTTAGGAACCAGAAAAGAGTGAATATCTTTAATGTAGAGAACTGGAATCGTGTGACCTACTTTTTATAAAGAACTTGAATCGCATGACCTACTTTAATATAGATAACTGGAATCGTGTGACCTACTTAAATATACGGAACTGTAATCGTGTGCGCTACTCTAATATAGGTAACTGGAGTCGTGTGACCTATTTAAATAAACGGAACTGTAATCGTGTGACCTACTTTAATACAGAGAACTGTAATCGTGTGACCTACTTTAATATAGAGAACTGTAATCGTGTGACCTACTTTAATATAGATAACTGGGATCCTGTTACCTAATTTAATACAGAGAACGGGAATTGTGTCACCTAATTTAATATAGAGAACTGGAATTGTGTCACCTAATTTAATAAAGAGAACTGGAATCGTGTCACCTAATTTAATAAAGAGAACTTGAGTCGTGTAACCTACTTTAATATAGATAACTCGAATCGTGTGACCTACTTTAATGTAGAGACCTGGAATAATGTGACCTACTTTAATATAGTGAACTTGAAACGTGTGACCTAATTTAATATAGAGCACAGGTGACCTACTTGAATAAAAAGAGCGGGAATCGTGTGACCTACTTAAATATAGAGAACTTGAATCGTGTGCCCTAATTTAGTATAGAGAACTGGAAATCGTGTCACCTTATTTTATATAGAGAACGGGAATTGCGCCACCCAATTTAATATAGAAAACTGGCATCGTGTCACCTTATTTAATATAGAGAACGGTAATTGTGTCACCTTATGTAATATAGAGAACTGGAATTTTGTCACCTTATTTAATATAGAGAACGGGAATCGTGTCACCTAATTTTATATTAAGAACTTGAGTCGTGGCACCTACTTTAATATAGATCACTTGAATCGTGTGACCTACTTTAATATAGAGACCTGGAATAGTGTGACATACTTTAATATAAAGAACTTGAATCGTGTGACCTTCTTTAATATAGAGAACGGGAATCGCGTGACCTTCTTAAATATAGAGAACTTAAATCGTGTGACCTAATTAAATATAGAGAACTGGAATCGTGTGACCTACTTTAATATGGAGCATTGTAATCGTGGGACCTTATTAAATATAGAGAACGGGAATCGTGTGACCTTCTTTAATATAGAGAACCGGAATCTTGTGACCTACATTCATAAAGAGAACGGGAATCGTGTGACCTACTTTTATGTAGAGAACTGGAATCTTGTGACCTACTTTAATAAAGAGAACGGGAATCGGCGTCGGCTTATATTGACAACGCCCTTGTATGTAGGTCAAGCCGTTTTCAGATGCGAAATCGAATTTTGCATCAGAAAACGGATTGACCTACTTGTCTTTTTTAACTAAGCAATTTCGGCCAATCGGAGCCATGCTTTAAAACAATGGACAACGAATGGTAAAGCCTCTTCTTCCATGTAGTTAGGAAAATATAGTTTCTCTCAACGTCGAGTTTTTTCCTCTATTATGCGTTTATAACGCTTTTTCGCACAGTATTTAACCATGCAAAGATATTTTTAAACAATTAGATTTTTATTTAAGCAACGCACCCACTCTGCAAAGTCCCTATATTTATATGGCTCAGCCCAGTATAATCGGGCTGACCACTGCCTTATTACCGCAAAGTTTTATGTTAAGCAGAGTGCTCGGAGAATGGTTTTTTAACCGAAGTCCGAGGGTAAATAAACCAATCAATCGAAAATCGTGTGACCTAATAAATATAGAGAACTTGAATCGTGTGAGCTACTTTATGTAAAGAACTGGAGATTAAATAATGGAGCACATTTTAAAACTTTGTGATGACAGCGAAATAAACTAAAATGCTTTTGTCTTAAAAGGGCGTGTGTTTCGAGAAAAGCCCCGCATTGATATCACAATTCACGAACACCATAAAATGTGTATACCTTAACACGGCAATTGATGGAGAACTTGTTAACCAACAGCTTGGTTATACTTGAAGAGTTTATATAGCTATAAAATCATTCAACGTCAGACACGTGGGTGGTTCGACAACTCACAGGCGTCAGGCGGTCAGGTCACGGTAAACGTCCAGGTCAGAAACATCTTCAGAGTGCCTACGGGTCACCGAAACCTGACACAATAAATGGTGTTGCCAAGTGATTTATCGTTTACACCAAGAGCCATACAATATGGCATCACAACTAAAAATCAAAACGCGGTTGACGTCAAGGTCAAAACGCACTTCAGAGTTCTTACGGGTCACCGAAACCTGAGAAAAATAAGTGGTCTTGTCATGTGAATTATGTTTCGCACCAAGAGCCATACAATATGACATCAAAATTAAAAGATAAAAGCGCTGATAGCATAGAATTACTACTGGCTAGTTGAGAACTAAAATCAATGCATGAAGAGATTACTTGTATTCCTTATTTATTCCTTATTTAAATCAAGTGACCTTTTTGCAAAATGCAATATATTTCTTCAAAATAAATATATTTATAAATAAATACACATTAACTAAAAGTATTCGTTCTTTAACTAGTAATGCAGAATTTGAACTAATTCAATGTGTATATCCAGGCCAATATTCATTCGTCTTTTGGATATGAAAACAGATTGAATACGTCAATTTTATTTAATTGAGTTGGTCTGAACTTATTGTTCGTGACTCCTCAAAAATTTCCTCACAATGGGGCGATGACTGGGCGACACCGAAGATGCAAACAAAACGATTCGAAAACACTTCGCAAGCTTTGTAAATATGAGCCTCGTTCTGGGAAAACTGGGCTAAAGGCATGTGTATAAAGTGTCCTTCCTTTAAACAAAAATTTGCATTTAAGCGGAAAGCGTCGACACTGATTAGCCTGTGCGGACTGCACAGGCTTATTTGGAACGACACTTTACGCACGTGCATTTAGCCCAGTTATCCCAGAACGAGGCTAATATTAATTACGGCAAATACCTTAACTGGGTCGCTCTATACGGCACACACAATAAAGGGACCTTTTCACAGATTTTGGCATATATTAAAGTTTGTCATTAATTGATTTAAATTTGATAAATGTTAACATGGGACCCAAATAGCTCCAGTAAAAAATCAAGAATAAAATTAAAGAAATACAAATCAGTAATCCTCAACTGGGCTAGAACCACTGACACTTGGAGTTAAAGTATAGCATTTGAACCACTCGGCAATCCGTGATCATACAGTGAGTGGTGTCATTTAAACATTACATAAGCAATCCTCGTTATGTTACAAAATATAACGATAACATCAGAACTCTCCAAATTATTTAATCGTTTCGCGTTTGTAATGCGTTATAATTTTCAGGTTTTTAAATCGTCAAAAGATGCATATAATGGATATTTTAGAGCATGGTAAATGTTCAGTACTACCGTTTCTTCGCAAATATCATTATTGCAACGAAAATTTGCAAATCTGAAATATATTTTTTTTTATTTTGTCAATATACCAAACCGTGAAAAGGTCCCTTTAAGTAATCTATAAACATTTAAAGCAGATGAAACGTAGCTAATGACATAAACAGAATCAATCCCGTGCAATACTTGTTCGTTCTAGCCAATGGGTTTATTTAAATAGTTTTAAATAGTTTGCAATACGATATTTTATCATCATCATTCTAAAAGTATTTTAAACTCCCTCATTGACATTAAAGTTTGCATTTCATTTAACAATGTTCGCATTAAGTGATCGATGGTTACAAATATTACTCAATTTGCTACAAAAAAAAAACTTTGAGGTGGATAGCTTCTAGTATTTAAAAATGTCATAAACCTACATTTACATAACTATATTATTTGTAATTATGAAAAATAGTTTCACAATGAAGTGGAATAAAACAGTTGAGCCTCGCTCTGATAAAACGGGTTTTAATGCTTGTGCGTAAAGTGTCGTCCCAGCTTAGCCTGTGCAGTCCGCACAGGCTAATCAGGGACGACACTTTCTGCTTAAAATGGATTTTCGATAAGAGACTTCCTTTAAACAAAAAATACCGTACAATAAAAGCGGAAAGTGTCGTCCCTTATTAGCCTGTGCGTACTGCACAGGCTAATATGGAAGGACACTTAACGCAAATGCATCAAACCCCGTTTACCAGAGCGCGGCTCATGTTCATTGGCCGGTATACAAACTCTAGTTCGCTGGGAGAAAAATAGAACGCGCACCTGACGGTATGCATGCATTTTAACCTCTGTGATAGTACAGCACGTCGTTTCTCCATTGTCGGAGAAAAGCGTCACAAACGGGTTATGATTGATGATAAACAAAACGATATTTTAAGAATTTAAAGTAGTTGCAATAATCCAACTCCAAGCTATTGACCCTCCGGGTCGCTGTACGTATGTTCTCATAAAAGCTCAAAGCATTCGAGAACAACAAGTATTTAAAGTCATTATTGTTATTTCGGTTTTTCGATATGATGAACACTTTCTCGTAAGAATTTGTCCGCACGTTGATTCTTTATAGTATGATATTGTACAGGCCCACAAGATAATGTATCATCTGCTTTGATAAATTGAATCTAAAGCGTTACCGATATTGTATATGAGCCGCGCTCTGTGAAAAGGGGGTTTAATGCATGTGCGTAAAGTGTCGTCTCAGATTAGCCTGTGCTGTTCGCACAGGCTAATCATGGACAACACTTTCCGCTTTCATTGTATTTTTCGTTTAAAGGAAGACTCTTCATGAGGAAAATCCAGTTAAATCGGAAAGTGTCGTCAGTTTTTAGCCTGTGCGGACTGCACATACTTATCCGGGACGACACTTTACGCGCATGCATTAAACATCCACTTCACAGAGCGAGGTTCCTATATATATACTTTACAATAACTGTGATTGGTTTATTTTTGGTTTGGAATTCTTATGAAAGAAACATTTTCAACCGCTAAAACAGGGGATTATATTGAAAAATGAAATAGTCGTCGTTTTGGGTGATAAACATGCGACTGCTTTTTGGTCTCCTGCATGTTTCAACGGCCCACTCAATCTTTTAAAACCACGGTGCTCAATCTGTGTAAAAGTATGCAGCGGTGATGCATTAATTTATCATAACATACGTATGTCTGGTATGTTATTTTCCATTAAAGGGGCTTGTTCACAGATTTTGGCATATTTTGAAGTTTGTCATTAAATGCTTTAAATTAAAAAATATNAAAAAATCAGAGTTAATGTTCGGGTCGTCGTTAAGTCTTTACGACTACATTATGTGCGGACCTGATCATCCGTCTTCAAATGGGTTGCCATTTATTTTATACTTTTTATAACCATCCACGTGTTGTAACAAAATATAACGATAACACAAGAAAACGAAATTTTGTAATCGTTTCGCGTCTGAGACGCTTTTTAATGTTATCAATTTCTAAGGGTTATTTATTTTTCGTAAACGAAAGTGTTTATGGTATAAGTCTGCGGCATTAGCGTTATTTCGCACATTAATGTACATTGTTCATTTATTTCTTGAATCTGTGACAAAAAGTTGAAAAAAATTCTCATTTTGATAAACTGTGAACAAGTCCCTTTAAGGTACATATTTCTGATGTGTTCAATAACCTTTCTTTCGAGAACTACAAACAACGCGTTGATAAAGATAAAGACATGTCTTCTAGTAACATAAGTTTCCTTATAATATTTTGGTTTCCTAATAATGTTGCTGTGTGCAGGTCAGCACTTAAAAGTAGCTTTAATCTTACAAACAGTCAATGACAATACATGAGAAAAGGGGGTTTAATGCATGTGAGTAAATGTCGTCCCAGAATAGCCTGTGCTGTTCGCACAGGCTGATCAGGAACGACATTTTCCTCCATAACTGGATTTTCGCTGCGGACTGCAAAGGCTAATCTGGGACGACACTTTACTCACATACATTAAGCTCCCTTTTCTCAAAGCGCGTCTCAAATTAATGACCTAACGGTTTTGTGACAGCCGTGATAACTGGACTCTGGTTAGCCCGGTGTACTGCGCATACTCGAAAATAGCATAACGATGGTCAACGTGTCCACATTGTTTGCTAGCTTGATAAGTGATACGCGCTCTGAGAACAGGGGGTTTAAGTATGTGCGTAAAGTATCGTCCCATATTGGCCTTTGCAGTCCGCACAGGATTATCAGGGACGACACTTCCGCCTTAACAGGATTTTCGCTAAGAAGATACTTCCTTTGAACGAAATATACCATAAAGCGGAAAGTGTCGTCCCTGGTTAGCCTTTACGGACTGCACCGGCTAATCTGGGACGACACTTTGCCGCATGAATTAAACCCCTTTTTGCACAGAGCGATGATCATATAATGAAACAAAACTCTGATTTCGTGCAAACGCCAGTTTCTTTAAACAACGAGAAGAACAATGCTGCAATAGAACATGCATATCTTTCGGCATCCAAACAAATTGAAACCATGCATTATTTTACGGAATGTGCAGTCCGGTCGCCGATAACGGGACACTTTAAATTTTTGTTCTATTTATGTATTTTAAAAAACTTTTTTGAGTTTAACTCGAGTATGAATTGAAGCAGTTTTCTTGCTTTTTCACATGCACTAAAAGTTTATTTATTTAGCACGGCTATCTTTTCAGAAATTAGCTTAAACTTTGTCAGCAATTTTGCCCAATAACGAAATGTCTTTTCTCATAAGAAAACACGTGCCATCATAGTTGTACACACATGTCATGGGTTTTGTAAAAAAAACATTGTGTTACACTGTAAATGGGTGAAAACCAACTACCGGTGCACGAAGGAAATAAAACATTCATGCTGATTTTTTTGATCGAAAACAATTTTACAGAGTATGATGAATCGACATAATACACATTCATGAATAATTAACAAAACTCATTTTTTGTCACCACTCACATTGTCGATATCATTACGTGTATATATTTTACACAGTAATATTCAAAGAGACATACCAGAACCCACCGAAACACTAATTAAAACAACACTTTCTGTGAAAGTTCAATTGCCTTGTATAATGTACATGTACTTTATATTAATTCATAATGTTAGAAAGATGTGCCCTATATTTGCATGAACTGACAACACCACCATATTCTTCAGGGGCTGGTTTTTTAAACTAGAATTATTTTTCTATAATGAGATTTTTGTTTTGAATACAAGTAATTATTGAAAATGTTAACAATAATCTGACAATATCCATATCCAATTCAATTTTAGACTGTATATTTAGATCTAGTCATCTACACTGCATCTTCTTTGTTGAAAATTGAGGTCCTAATTTAATTTAATGTAATAAAAATGACTCATTAACCCACTTATAGTATATCATGCAGTATTCCTTGTTTCAACTGTCTAATTCAGTCTAATTCTGTCATATCCAATTCAATTTTAGACTGTATATTCAGATCTTGTAATTTAATGTAATAACAATGACCCATACACCCACTAATAGTACATCATGAAGTATTGCTTGTTTCAACTGTGTGCTGTGGTCACATGCGGAACAGAAAAATAAAGCTTAACACTTATCTGCTATGTCGAATCGATGAAAATGGGTTACAATGTACTGTTATCTATGAAAACACAGTGCTCAGTAAACCGAGTTATAATAAGTTACAGTTGCTTATTAGTAAACATCTTATTATTCAGTTATTTGGCTTAAATAATTATTATACTAAATAAAACTTAGTCAATATGTTTTTGCTTGTTTATGTTTTCACCTTTTCTTCGGAGCGTTGTAATTAACAGCTGTTTCCTGTAAATGACGTTGTAATTAACCGTTGTTTCATGTAATTGACGTGACTTTGTTATTTTGTTGTATAAACTTGTATTTGCTCATTATATTCACATATTGTGAAAATGTGCATCTTGTATAAATAAACGAAACGACGGTTCAAAACAATGTTAACACCTGAAAATTCACACATTAATGATTGTTGCTCGCTCTATGAAATGCATGTGCGTAAAATTTCGTCATAGATTAGCCTGTGCAGTTCGCACAGGCTAATCAGGAACGACACTTTACGCTTTTATTGTATTTTTCGTATAAAGGAGGACTGCTCTTTACGAAATTCCAGTCTAGGCGGAAAGTGTCGTCTCTGATTAGCCTGTGCGGATTACACAGGCTAATCTGGAACGACACTTTACGCACATGCATTAAACCCCATTTTTTTCAGAGCGAGGCTCATGTTGATTATTCTTACAAGTAAACGTTGATGCTTTAGTATAACTATCGCATTGTCGTCTAAAGAGCTAGTGAAACATATGCAAATCGTGGTTTACTATTAAAACCCATTTATGCCTAGTGGACTCTCCCATCCTTCTAAATTGGATCAATTTATTTCCAAAATTAGGGATGTCTAGTATATTTATTTCTATATTTAGAATATTCCTTACAGAAATTCCTTTAAGCAAACAGCGCAGACCCTGATGAGACGCCGCATCATGCGGCGTCTCATCTGGGTCTACGCTGTTTGCCAAGGCCTTTTTTCTAGACGCTAGACATAAATGGGTTTTAATTGCTTGAATCTGCCATTTAAGCCTTTAAGGATACAGAACATTGTTGAATACTTGTAAAAGTATGGCTTGTGTACTCTTATTTAAGCTTGGATAACAGTTTGACACAATGACATACTCATTTTTAATAAGAAAGCGACAAGAAAAATGTGGACAATGAACCATTTGTTCCGCTAAGGGCAATGTTTTTATTCGCTTCACAATGTGTTGCTTAACCAAAACTCAATCCTGAATGCACGTTTGTCCTTTGAGTTTTAGTAACACTTTAATGAATATAAAAAAATCTCATTTTAATATCACAACACATTTTTACCAACGTTTTGAACATAATTATTCACGCCATAAATGGGTACACAGTTGCACGCTGAAATACCAAAACTAGCTTGACTGAAAGAGGTAAATTAACTCTTAAAACTTTAACATGATTCAAGATTCAAGAATTATTTACACAATTTCCAGAAGGCCAAATGGCCACATTTTAGTACATACAATTGATAACAACATTAATACACATATATGCATATTTCAGACAAGTATTATGAGTAAGCGTGGTTGCTAAACATTTTAAATACTTCATACATAAATAATATCAATCAATCATTAAGAGCAGTTTATAAAACGTACATTTACTCATCGCACCAAACCATAGTGAGACGAAAACAAAAACTAACACAAAACTACTGAAAAAACAGGAGACGCCGCGTAATACAAATCCCATAGCGCATTGAATTCCTTTAAAATTAACAGTTATAGGAAGCGCAATAAATGAAATTTAGAAAGAATGTATTAAATCTAATAAAAGAACAAAGTACGCGTTTATTTCGCTACAAAAACATATGGTAGATAACAGAGCAACATTTGTCAGTGGCAGCGTTATGCGTGTTTGTATCGTGAAGCATGAGGACAATATCTGAGGATCCCATATATAAAGCCCCGGATCAAGGGTTTCAACAGATTTCGAAATTTATATAAACAGTATACGAAGCCTTTGCACGGGATAATCAGGCGCTTTGAGTAGCATAGTAATTGGGCATCTTTGCTGCAATTTGTTTCATCAAGTCGAACAAAAGACGCACCAGCTACCAGATAACCTAATTGATTATGTGACCGTAATCGTTTGTCTTGACTGCATATGTAAACGAGAAGCTTAACATAAGTGCATATGAGCCGCGTCTTGCGAAAATGGGTCTTATGCCACATGCGGCCAGCAAACCAACAAGCCCAGTCTTAGCATTTGAGCAGTATGGCCTTGAGCTACCCTGTCCACCATAAAGTCACGCAAGGTTTCGTGGTTTTATTAGCGGACTGGTTAGCTTATGACCATGCTGGCATCATATGGCACTAGGGCATCTACATAAGTTCATATGTCACTTTGGAATGAGTGATTTTCTTTGTGTTTTTTGTCATAGTAACGAATACGTTGGCATATTATCACATTTTTGTAAAGATGTTTTGTCTTCTACGTTAGATGTTATCTTACACTCCGTGCAATGCAACATCCAGGTTCGGTAAAATGATATAGTTTTAATCGGAACCAATCATTTCTGTTATACCTCATGATAAAATAAGACATTTCTGCAGTTAAATAACAGCAGTGAAAAGAACAAAATTGTTCTTTTCACCGGTGAAAAGAACCAATTTTCGGAATTCCTTTTCCTATTTTTAGATTATCATATCAAGATGTACTTTCCTTGTTTATATCCTTGTTTATATTTTTTCTATGATCACGAGTGAAATAAAATCGATATTCCACCGAATCCATCAAATGTTCTTTGGATTTTATGCTTTTTTTTACCGTTTATTTACAGTGTGGAAGAGTTTAATGGAAGAATTTCCCTGGAATAATGACGTCATTTTGTCAACAAAATGACGTCATTTAAATGTATTGAGGCACGCCATGGGAGAGAGGGTCACTTTTCAGCGAAAGGGAAATTATTATTAATTATTTTCTTGAAAAAGGGGCATAAAAGAAACAGAAAATATGTTCATGTCAGTGTAAGATCGTTTGTTATTTCACTCGTGATCATAGAAAAATAATATTTTCACTCGTGGCGCAGATCGTTTGTTATTTCACTCGTGATCATAGAAAAATAATATTTTCACTCGTGGCTGCGCCACTCGTGAAAATATATTTTCTATAATCACTCGTGAAATAACAAACGATCTTACACTGACATGAACAATAATCTCTATATCTCTGTGCACATGTTGTTTTTTTTATCAGAAGGCTCAACTTCAAGGGAAGCGACTCTATGTGTTAGATTTACTAAAAGTTTACTCAATGCCCTCCCCTGATTACGCACCGATTATTGGAGTTTTTAAAGCGATATTTACCTAAAGTTTTTCCTCTCGCATGAAAGAGAATGGTTCACTGATTGTGGAAATTAGACAATCTTTAAATTTATTGTCTGCAATAAATTCAATCGTTGGAATAATTTAAACTAACTATATACGAGTATGTACTTTGTAAATTTAAAATAAAGAGAATATAAAAAGCGGCATTTTCCGGGATTCGAACTCACCCAAAGTCTCGAACAAGCTTATCAAGTCGCCAATAAAAGAATTAAAATGATTTAAGACCATTTCTGTTTTATCTTTTTTGGAAAATGTGAAAAATACAAACTGATTCCCGGAGAACCCTTGAATTAACAGTAAACATATTATTTGTTTTACATTTTTCGAGTTGACCAACTTAGAGGGCTATCAAAACAAGTTAGACCCTTTGAGAATATTCCTTCATTCACTAAAACGTGCACCGAAATTGGAAGAGATATTGTTTGCCAGCCTCGATATACAGTAGGTTTATCCGGAACGTGTTTCTGACTTTTCCACTCTCAATAAAATGGAACAGCATACAAATTATAGTCTGATCGGGCTAAGTCTACGTTATTTGTCCTGTCGTTTCATTATTGGAAAAGTTCGTCGAGCAGACAAGATCGTTTCAACGTCATGACATATAATGCAGGGATGTGTTAATGGTATTTTCCCATTTGAAATAGAAGTATGGTTGAACTATAATAACACAATATTTTTTACTACGTTTTACAAAATTTTATAACTGTGTTGTTGTTGTGTTTTTTTGTTTAAAGAAATATTTCGGCTCGTTTAGTCCAATTTGATAAGATACACTGAATCGCTTTCATTTATCTTTAACAAACGATTCTAGTGGCTGGTACTACGCCTGTCCATTTGTATTGCGAACAGTATATCGAAAGGTTATAAATACATGCGAAGACCCGGATATAAATCGATACATGAAGAGTCTTAGTGTAGAAAGAGAGACAGAGAACTCTTCGAGCGTTTCAAATTACTTTATTGACATACGGATTACAATTCTCGGGCAAATACTACGTGGTAAGTAAGTTGTTTCGAGGGATATTCGTTTACGTAAAGACATTTAATATCTATTACATATGTTAATGTAAAGATTTTAGTAGTTTACGTTTAAAGTAAACCATACTTACATAACATTATGAAACAGATCGAGCGTTTTAAATCAGTCGGCGAATAAAGTTTATCATATAAACCATATTTCAGTTCAGATAAGTCGCTATATTATATTCGTAGACATAATGCTGATGAATTCTATATTTATTACAACTAGGCCCTATGTTCCAGAAAGAACACACGATCTAAATATAGAATGTGTGTTTCCCGTTGATCACGTGCGTTGTACTAAAAGCCACGTGGTCATAGATGAATGAAATATCCAACGTAGTATTTAGCGTAAAGTGTAAAACAAAGAAAGAGTCGTATTAAATTCAATTACCATTCTGTTTTATGGTATTAGTGTTGGTCTAAAAAACTTACAATTTTGTTTATCTGAACTCGGGGAACTAATTTATCACTATTGTTTTTCAAATGTTCACAAAGTCATTTGGTTAGCCATCTTTATGAAGAGCTATGCTTAAATAGAACTAGTCTATAGTATTTTTATTGTGATTTATATTTCTCCTCATTCAAAATATAAAAACTGAACATGTTTTATTCCTTCAAAATGGTGTTAATCCGAATGATTTTGCCTGTTAAGTAAGTCTGTTAACATTAAAGCAGGTTAACTTATATACCTTTTATTTTCTTCCAAGGATCAGAAGTCCTTTGAATACCATTTACCAGTTACCGGTATCACAGATTACTAAAATAAAACAAACACTCCCGACTGTACTGATATTTGAACTTTTCTTTTTACTTATTTGAGTTTTTATACGTCAGGTAAGGCTACTCACCGTATCGTTCGATCTTCACTTAAATCTTGTAAATGCATTCATGCATGCATGATGCATGCATATTGCATATGCGTGCATCAAGTGCATCGATGACTGCGTTTACCTTAATATTATTCTTAATTTGTTTGGATTCGGATATTTTACAGTTCAACTTGCACTGACACTCGTGATAATATTTCAACACTGAAACATTCTTGGCCGTCTTTGTCAACTTATTTATCTAATGGAATTGTATGAGGTAAGCTTATATACGTCTTGTTACGTTAATAGGGTGACTTAACGATTTTTATATGTGTTAAATTTTTATATATTACAGGGTTTTTTTTGGCCCGATTTTATAGCCGAATAACGGCTATGTTCCCAATGGCAAAAGGTATACTTTTTAACCAAAATTTGGAGAAAAAAAAATCCCAATTATTTTTTTATTTTTTTTTTAAGTAGTGTCTAAGGATTATTTTATCACAACTTTATTTCAATTACATGTAACAAAGTACATTATAATGATTTATATGATTTTGATCTTTTAATTTCAATTATTATACAGAGTTATATCAATATATATGGTTGTATTAAAGTGCCACCAAAGAAGGCTACTGAATTCATTTTCCCAATTTCTTGAAAATGCCGATAACATTCCCAATTCCAAAGCCATGGGCGATCTTCCCAAAAAGGGGGGAAAAAACCTGTATTAATAAAATTATGTTACGATGACACAAAATAGGCAATAAAAATTATACATTGAAGACGAATTTTATAAAATGCAGCAAAGACAAGTTAGCGCTGGTTAAAGCCGATGCCGACACTTTTACTCGTATTTGTTAGGAAACAAAATTGAACAAAATTGTGTCTTTGTGTCGTATGAACGAATCTGCACTAAAACTAAATTTAGATTCACATTTTACTTGCATTATATATATGCTGGCGAATTCGGCTGGAAGCCATTTTCAATTTCAGATTTAAATATCTGGCTTATTTCGCATTTTTCGACACATGTTCTTCTTAACTTTTATTTTAATTTATATTGAAATACATGTATATGTATAATAAGTTGTTCAGACGTTTTAAAAAAATTCATGAATATTTGACAAAATCGTACAGTCTCTCTTTAATAGGGTGGTCTATAAGGTGGATGTTTATATTTTATAGTTAAATATCAAAATAGAATTATATTTTGAAGTTTGCTGGCGACGAGGAAAATGATGTTGAAGTACGATGCGACTAAAATTAAAGGAACGAATTTGGTTATTTAAGTCAAAGAAGAAATAACACCCAGTGTTATTTTCTTCAGCTTTTTAGGAATGGGGCCGGATCCCTTCGGATAGGGAAAAATCTCGTTTATTTGCAATAACGCCATATGCCTTTTTGCATTAAAACTGCTAAATATCTACTTGACAATGTGTCAAAACAAAATATACCGGTTATCACTGATACAAGTCGAAACTGGCAAATGTTCGGTAGTTTGTAAGTTTGAGTACGCTAATTTATATTGAATTAAAACAAACATTATCAGTACAATGCATAATATTACATTAAAGTTAACAAATATTGTATTCACAATTTCTTTACAACAAATAAAACCGATAGAAACTTTACTTTTTCAACCACATATCAGAGATTAGATTAAGTTCTAAATTAAAGAATTCTTCTTAAATGCATCTCTCTTTATGTTGTCATAATAGAACAAGATTACAAAATGAAGGTCACCGTACTTTTTTTGGAATACAAATTTAAAATAAAGCACTACTCACAAATCATATTTTACAAAATACCAAAATTCCGCAAAATACCATGCACAATTTTGGGCATTGATTAAAACAACTTGAATAAACATCATAGTCGTTTACCGTATTATATTATGTTACAAAAAAAGAAAGCAAACCTTAACCATTAACATTAAATAACAAGTAGATTAAGAACTAGACTACTAGAAGTTGTTCTGTTTTTGCATATCAACATTTCAGCGGAAAAGACGATAATAAACAGTATATAACATCTTTTGATATGAATCCCCTTTCTTTCGAAATAAATCTACATTGACAAAACAGTTCCGAAATGTACTTGGAAAAACCAGAGACGTAGATCCGCACAGTAGCATATCATATTTATGCGGATGTGGTTGAAATATCATCGATAAATAAATATGGCGTAATCATTTGTTGTTTGCTTCCGCGTCCGTTTTAAAATAAACAAAAACCGGAGCTTTTCCTTCGACATTTAACCTTCAAAACTATATCCTTGTTCAATAAAACAAGAGTGTCAATTAATCTTTTGGTTGTTAGGCATCTTAAAGATACAAATTGAATTGCGTTTTAAAGGTCGTTTATTATGTTTGATATAAAGAAAATACTTGGTTGGTGTTGAATACATATGAGCAGCTCTGTGAAAAGGGGGTTTAATGCCTGTGCGTAAAGAATCGTCCCATATTAGCCTGTGTAGTTCGCACAGGCTAATGAGGGACGACACTTTCCCTCTTTATGATATTTTTCCTTTAACCCTTTGAGCGCTGGAACCGGATTTTGAAGGCCTTTGCAAACAGTTTGGATCCAGATGAGACGCCACAGAACGTGGCGTCTCATCAGGATCCAAACTTTTTGCCATTCTGATAGTATTCTTTGAAAACAAAATCAAAGAAAATGCTAATTTTCGAAATTAAGCAGACAACATTTTAGCAGACGACAAATTTCCCAGCATGCAAAGGGTTAGCCTGCCCTGTGCGAAGTACAGTGTATATATTCTAATATCAGAGGGTGGGGATTTTTTTTCATGGCTCTTTGTCATTTTTTTCTCTCATAAAACATGATTTTATATATTTATTTGAATATATTGGGCTCCTGGGCCCATATACTATCCAGGGTACGTTACTTCCACCTGTAATATCAGGTAGGTTTTTAAAATTCGAAAATGCAAACAGTACATTGATTCATCTATCGACTAAGATAGCGCACACGTGTTTGTCAGACATTCGTATCTTAATTAGATGTGTCGACTGTGTAAAGGTTTCGCGGAGTCTGTTCTTTCTGCATTCAAAAGTTAATGACAGGAGACATGGGTTATCATTTTACTTAAAACTTATATAACATTTTTCGACCAGCGTCTTCGGAAGTCCCACTCCATAACTTTTCACAGCGTAGCTCGCTAATTTTTACTGCTCGAACATCATTTTTCTGGCCACGCAGAATATACCTGACAAATTGACAATTAAAGCTACTTGCCCAGGCTTTACGTTGACATTAAGTGGAAATTATGTTGGTTCAAGTTAACATTATGTTCGGTTAATTTGTCATTTCTTTAAACAAAAAATGAAATAAAAGCGGAAAATGCCGTCCCTGATAAGCCCCGTTTCCCCAGAGCGAGACTCGTATTCTGACAACCAAAAAACTACTCTCAATTAAGATTGTTTCTATTATACTGGCATAATACATGTAATAAATAAGTTGTAACCGAGTTGTTTGTTTAATATTAGTTATTATTATTTACTTTATTTATTATATTATTATTATAAATGTGATTTGGCATGTTTGCTGACATGCGCTGTTGTCTCATCTTGTGTAAGTCGTTGATTCATGAGTTGAAGTGTTCCCACTATACAATCAACCTTTAAACAAGAGAACGTGACGAGAATAAGTAACACACGTGCGCTCATTTTATGTACGAATTTGGTTACATTCATTGCATACGATAAGGATAAGTTCTAAAATGAAACGAAAATACGTAAGTTCGAGTTAACTTGTTCTTTTTTAATGTGAAATAGATGAATAAATAATTCAGCAAACTAGTATATTTGTTTTACCCAATGTTATAACTTAAACAGTGTATATTTGTTTCACAAAATGTATAAACAAAAGACACACGTAGTTATAATACAAGAAAAACAAAACAGGTGTATGTCTCTGAGTATAAAAAAACAGTGTTATATTTGTTACAAAATGTTTCGAAGGAAGTCATATCTTTGCATACAAATATCACTATACGATAGATTTAACCTGGCCCTCCTGACCATGCTGACTAACCTGTTGCAATCTGCCGCAGATTCTAAATTTAGATAATACATACTGTGCATTTGTTGTACTGATATTTGATGACACATGTGCAGACAGACGACAGTTTGACTTTAACACATGGCCTAAAGGAAACTGTACAAAGTGATGCAGTGGTAGTTGTTTAATGCGAGATGCGATTCCGGCTTAGTTTTTTTATTCGATTATTTGCAAAAAGCCGCATTCACAAATTTTGCAGCGTATTTATAGTATAAATAAACTCGAATGGGTTATTTTGTTACACTGGTATTGAGTGTGTATGTGCATTGGTTATTTTGTAACTTTAACTACTTTTATATATACAATGACTTTAAAATAGAATAAAACAACATAAAATATATATTTCATAGTTAAATTCACGTGATATTATTCATGAACTATATGTATTAAATCAGTCAAAAAGAGTTACCATTTGAGAAAAAAAAAGAAGAATACAAAGCTAAGCTCTGAATTTTTCTTAGTTGGATATTATAAACTGTATTGAACCCACGATGAATACACGGAACAAACACACGGCGACGCATAAAAAAAAAATAAAAAAAAATAAATACATTAAAGTCGTGGAAATAAGCGAAATAACGGATATATTTCACACGCGACCCTGTGAACTGTACATAATCTTGAAGCCCATAAATTTAACCTTTGTTCAAACATTGTCAGTTCTCTCTTAGTTCAGAAAAGGAAAGCACTTAAATGGGACAACATTGGAGAGATAACGTTTTGATAATATGCGATTGTATTAATCACAAAAATACGGTGGAATTTCAAGTTGACCTAAATTCCATTTTTTTAACAGTTTCTTGTAAAATCGATGCACTCGAAAATGGTAAAAAAAATGATATTTTAAAATAGACTATTCGCATTTCTCTTAAATTATGAAGGCATATACTGAACCAGTGTCTGTTCATTATTGGTTTTATTAATTCTGGATTTGATGAAGGACCGCTTTAGAAATGGATATGGTTTGTGGTTTAAGTTCATTTTTTAACGTTACTCTGATAAGTATACGTTTAAAGCGAAGTTTAATATTACAAGTATACTGTGTACCATATGAAAACGAACGTATGCATATACAACATGGATATCTTGGGTACACTTTAAATTGTTATATGGTGTCGTTAACAAAAGTTTATGATATTGTCAAAGGAAGTTGTAATTCTTAATGACACTTGGGAATGTTTAATAGTCAGCACAAATGCGTCTTCCTGTCAAACAAAGCATCTACGATTGCAATGCTTTGTGAAGTTCATTCATACTTTGTTGTAGTAAACTTCTATATTTTAGTAAAATTGTATTGGTTGTTTATTACAGTACCTATTTAATATAGATTTATGAGGAAAGCCTTATGTTTGTATCTAAAAAAATGTGTTGTTTTTCTCCAAAAATGTGGTGATCCGCATAACACTTATTCCGTATGTCATCGAAAAGCGTCACATGAACGCGGTTGTTGTAGACATCACATGAACGCTGTAATTATCGACGTAACATAAACGCTGTAGTAATCGATATCACACGAACGCTGTAGTTATCGACGTCACTTGGACGCTGTAGTTATCGACGTCACATGAACGCTGTAGTTGTCGACATCACACGAACGCTGTAGTTATCGACATCCCATGAACGCTGTAGTTGTCGACATCACACGAAGGCTGTAGTTGTCGACATAACACGAACGCTGTAGTTGTCGGCATCACATGAACGCTGAAGTTGTCGACATTACACGAAGGCTGTAGTTCTCGACATCACATGAACGCTGTAGCTGTCGGCATCACATGAACGCTGTAGTTGTCGACATCACATGAACATTGTAGTTGTCGACATCACATGAACGCTGTAGTTGTCGACATCAAACGAAAGCTGTAGTTATCGACATCACATGTACGCTTTAGTTGTCGACATCACACGAACGCTGTAGTTGTCGACATCACACGAACGCTGTAGTTGTCGACATCACACGAACGCTGTAGTTGTCGACATCACACGAACGCTGTAGTTGTCGACATCACACGAACGCTGTAGTTGTCGACATCACACGAACGCTGTAGTTGTCGACATCACACGAACGCTGTAGTTGTCGACATCACACGAACGCTGTAGTTGTCGACATCACACGAACGCTGTAGTTGTCGACATCACACGAACGCTGTAGTTGTCGACATCACACGAACGCTGTAGTTGTCGACATCACACGAACGCTGTAGTTGTCGACATCACACGAACGCTGTAGTTGTCGACATCACACGAACGCTGTAGTTGTCGACATCACACGAACGCTGTAGTTGTCGTCGTCACATACACGCTGTAGTTAACGACGTCATGTGAACGCTGTAGTTATCGGCGTCACATGAACGCTGTAGTTGTCTTCGTCACATACACGCTGTAGTTAACGTCGTCATGTGAACGCTGTAGTTATCGGCGTCACATGAACGCTGTAGTTATCTTCGTCACATACACGCTGTAGTTAACGTCGTCATGTGAACGCTGTAGTTATCGGCGTCACATGAACGCTGTAGTTATCGACGTCACATACACGCTGTAGTTAACGACTTCAAATGAATACTGTAGTTATCGACGTCACATTAAAGCTGTAGTTGTCGTCATCACATGAACGCTGTAGTTATCGACGTAATATAAACGCTGTAGTTATCGATGTAACATAAACGATGTAGTTATCGACGTAACATTAACGCTGTAGTTATCGACGTAACATGAACGATGTAGTTATCGACGTAACATTAAAGCTGTAGTTGTCGACATCACATGAACGCTGTAGTTATCGACGTAACATTAAAGCTGTTGTTGTCGACAGCACATGAACGCTGTAGTTATCGACGTCACATAAACGCTGTAGTTGTCGACGTCACATACACGCTGTAGTTAACGACGTTACATGAATGCTGTAGTTATCGACGTCACGTGAACGCTGTAGTTATTGACGTCACATGAACGCTGTAGTTATCGACGTCACGTGAACGCTGTAGTTATCGACGTCACATGAACGCTGTAGTTAACGACATCACATGAACGCTGTAACGATCGACATCACATGAACGCTGTAGTTATCGACTTCACATGACCGGTGTAATTATCGACCTGCCAACGCTAGCTCGAGTGTTAGTATGTTTGAAGTTTATTTGGTCTTTCCGCGCACGAGGCTGCACTATGTGTGGACAAAGAGAGTGTCCTAGCACTCCTATCTAATTAACTTTCAAGACGATCGAAAGTTGGGGCGAATTTTGAAGTATAACTGTCATATCCAGTTATTTTGGTCTTGTGATGTTGGGGGCAGCCGGAGTACCCGGAGGAAATCCCATTATTCCACCTGTCCGGTATGGTTACTACCAACCAAACACACATGCTTTCGGGAACGGGGATTTAACCCGGGTCGTCTAGGTGAGAAGCGCGTGGGTCAACCACTTGCGCTTACCGGACATCAACTGTTAGTAAGCATAGGTACTCTTAAAAATAACGGTACGGTGAGCATATAGTTCTGTCTTCACACGGATTACAAATTCTCTGTTTACAGGAAATAGAGGTGATCTCGATGGAGGACGAAAAATTGCATTCGCGCGAAAACGGATGCGTGGAGTCGAATCACCATCCGGTGCGGTCAAAGCCGGAAGAGGAACCCGGGGTCGGCTCCGAGTGTCCACTCATATATAAGATCAGCGATCGGCCGCCAGCTCACCTGGTGTTCTTCTTTGGTTTTCAGGTATGGCTTAGTTGAGTTTAAACCGTTAAATTGTTGTTCCGTTCTATTGAAAGCTATGAAACTCTGTTGAACCCGTTTCCGCGGTAAAACCAGTACGTTGTGTCTTTTACGGAGAAAAACGTTGCCACCATTAGGATTGAACCCTGGACCTCCCAATTGATAGTCGAAAACCACATGCATAACTACTAGGTGTGCGTGTTTGCCATCGGTATATCGATATAAACAATTCACCGATCACTCGGATCAGGCACCATATGAGCCTCGCTCCGGTAAAAAACGGGGTTTAATGCATGTGAGTAAAGTTTCGTCTCAGATGTCGGGGGTTCGATCCCCGGCCCGGCCGCATAAATGTGTCGCGTTCTGAGAAAACTGGGCAAAATGCATGTGCGTAAAGTGTCGTCCCAGATTAGCCTTTGCAGTCCGCACAGGCTAATCAGGGACAACACTTTCCGCCTAAACTGGATTTTCGCTAAGAAGAGACATCATTAAAACGAAAAATTCCATAAAAGCGGAAATTGTCGTCCCTGATTAGCCTGTGCGGACTGCACAGGCTAATCTGGTACGACACTTTACGCTCTTGCATTATGCCCAGTTTTCTCAGAACACGACACAATTGTGTGGGGATTGGTCATGGCATTATTTTGTACTGCCATTCTCTCCATACGTCTGGATCAAGTGAGGGTAGTTGTCAGTTACTGGCATATGAATGTCCACCTAGTACTGGTTAACCAGCTAACCAAGGAAAAGAGTGAGTTGGTCAAATGACCGCCGTGATATGACTCAAATACTTTTGCAAACGGCTAAAACCCAAGAAAAACAAGTACAAAATAACGAACGAATTTTACAAACGCATGTAAAATGTATACATTGATGTTTTGCTATGATGAATAGTGAGATGGTTTCTCAATCGTTACTTCGTGATTTTTTGCTGGTATTTTTATAATAATAATACTCATCACCAAAGGATATTTATACATGAATAGTAAATCATATAACTCTTGCTTATCAAGTGATATAAAACGTAATGAATCGGGTTATTTCGTGTTTAAATATAGTTTTAAGCATCCACTCGAAAACGATCTGGAGATGTTTTGAGGGTAAACACTGATTTATGTGCCATACTTCGTCCACTTCATGTGAATCGTTCTAGGCGGAGGACTTTTTAACAAGTATAGCCATGTTAATGTGTGAAATAATCGTAAATTCTTGAAATAGAAAGTTAACCAGTACCACAAACACTTTCTTGAGTTTGAAGTAGATATTTTTATTAGTGTCTCGGTTACAAGTTTTATTATTTGCATATGGTTCCCTTATCTAAATGAGACGTGGTCTGAGAAAAGGGGGTTTAATGCATGTGCATAAAGTGTCTTACCAGATTAATCAGGGACGACACTTTCCGCTTTTATTGTTTTTTTATTTAAAGGAAGAATCTTCTTGACGAAAATCCAGTTAAGGCGGAAAAAGTTGTCCCTGCGGACTGCACAGGCTAATCGTGTACGACAACTAACGCACATGCATTTAACACCCGTTTTTCAGAGCAAATATATCAGTTTTAGCATGCATGTTAACTTGCTAATTTAGCTATAACTGATTTTAAAGTATTTCCGTGCATTGTTCTTGTTCCGGTAAGAAGTACATGTATCGATTATAAAACGGAAGTAATCTCGTAATGACCCATATTCGCGACGTTACATAAAACAGCATTTGATAAGTATTTTTGCAGAGCAGACCGCCTTGTATAATTGTTTGGTTACATATAATAACATGATATAACTCTTGTTATAAAACGAAGGGCGAAAAACTAAACTTTGACCCACATTTTGTCGTCTAATTGTAAACTTGGAATCTAATGTAAAACATTAATTCGTTGCAATTAAGGCGTGTCGTTTAGACTTACATAAGTTGTTATGATTGTATAATCCAATAGCTTGTTCTAAATACCATGTACATCGAATTATTAGACCAAATGCACGCACTAACGTAAATTTAACGTTTTACGTAAGCCCGCTACAAATTATCAGTTGTTCGACTGATTTTTGAGCGAGCGAACAACGTCGTTTTTTTCCAGTTTTATTTAACCGAAGGCGAGCAAATATCGCATTTAAATTATAAAATTCCAAATTTGTCCAAGTTAATTGAAACTTTCTGCCAAACGCGTTCATGACTTTATATAATGCAATAATGAACTCTTAATACAATCATCTGGCCCACGGTGTGTCCTTAATTGTGTGGGTGATTGTTAAAAACTATCCATTTATTGTGCCAATGGGCAGTTTCTATTATCACTGATTTATAAAATACTAAGGAAATAGTACATGTATATTTTGTTTAACCAGTTCTGCCATGCTGTAAGTTTGTTTTTTGGCCAATCTTCGAGTTTTTCTATCTATTAAATTATATTATATATACAAATAAATAAATTAATTAAACGTCATGATGTTGCAAAATTTGCCACAAATATAGTTTATTTTCGGTAAAATATGCAACATCACGAGGTTTAATAACAAAATCATCGCGAAAACACATTATTTAAAGGCAATACAGTATACCAAAAAAACTAAATATATTGCGAATACATGGAAACTTAAGCTGCGTTTCAAGAGATCTGTTCTAGAGATTACACTTATTTATATCAAGTGCAGCAATGCGTAATGTTTCGCATCGCAGTTTTATTGGGAATAAACATTATTAGTAATCACACGAGTTGCAAGAGAATTAGCTGAAATGTTAAATGCTTAATGCATAGACGAAAGGAATTAGACGTTGCACTACAGCAATACTAAACATGTTGCAGGTCGTTATACTTTTAACACGGTGTTAGAAGCTAGCATAAATATAAAGTAAACTGAGTTTCTAAACTGATACTTTCTGATTTTTCTATGAAAAAAGAACAGCAACAAAAACAACACAAGTCTGTTTGAGGTACAAAGTGATTTATAAATTAGAAACACGTAAAGCGCCTATCATAGGTATGCTGAGTTAAAAAACAATTACATTCTAAAATAACTGAACCTCATTCTGGAAAAACAGGGCGTAATACATGTGCGTAAAGCGTCGTCCCAGATTAGCCTGTACGGACTGCACAGGCTCATCAGGGACGACAATTTCCGCCAAGACGGGATTTTCGTTTAGAAGAATCTTCTTTTAAACGAAAAATTCATTAAAAGGCAGAAAATGTCGTCCTGACTGCACAGGCTGCACAGACTAATCTGTTACGGCAACGCTCGTGCATTAAGCCCAGTTTTCCCAGAACGAGGCTCAAATTGTCTCTTTATATCAGCAAGCCGTATCATCTATCGTGCTTCATTTCATATCACTAACACTACCGCTATAACAACCACTATTGGGCTTTTCCAAAGATCTGTCAATAAACAAAGATTAATGTCATCGCGAGTTCCCGTCAATGCTCGTGGCCCAGATAGTGTTTATTTATATATATATGTGTTCTTATCACTTCAGCAAGCTGTGATCTCCATCGCGCATCAGCTGGTGGTGTCCCTGCTGGTGGCGGAAGTCGTCTGCGCGTCCAACGACAGCGCCCTCAAGGCTCGTCTGCTCAGTTCCACGCTCTTCATGACGGGCTTTACCACGTTGCTCATGGTTACCATCGGCTCAAGGTGTGCACGTTGTCTGCGTTCAATAATAAGTATTTGAGCTTCGCTCTGGCAAAACGGGGCTTATTGCTTTTGCGTTAAGTGTCGTCACAGATTAGCCTGTGCAGTCCGCACAGGCTAATCAGGGACGATATTTCCGCTTAAATTGTATTTTTCGTTGAAATGAGGTATCTTCTTAGCGAAAATCCAGTTTAGGCGGAAAGAGTCGTCCAAGATAAGCCTGTGCTTACTGCACAGGCTAATGTTGGACGATTCTTTAAGCGCATGCATAAAACCCCGGTACATGTATATCAGAGCGAGGCCCTTATCTAGTACAACATAATTTTTTTATTTTTTTTTATTCATTTTGCTGTCTTATTTGGATGGCATCATTTGAATTACATTTTATCGACGTTATGTATAACTTTTTCTAACTGATGGTTATAAGTCATGGTTGGTTGCAATTGTTTATGTATTTACAAACTTGGGAATCGGTCTATTTTTTATGATTTAACAATAAATTAAACGAAACTTACTAGCACATCACTTTTAATTGTGATGATAGCATGCGATGACTTCAGAGTCTACTTTAAAGTCAATTATGTTTTTCAAATGTTTAAAGCAAATATCTATCTGTTAACAGTGAATATATCGCTGGTTTCAAGATGTGATTCCCTTATATTTGTAGATTGCCCCTGTTTCAAGGGGCCGCGATAGAATACCTCTCCCCTTTACTAATGCTGGGGTCCGTAGACTCTACATTCTGCCCTGTTGCTGGTAAAGTCGCGTGCGTTAATTCGACCAATCAGGCAGGTTTGTAAATAATAAATGATTCATAGGTTTGTAATAAATGATTCATAGGTTTGTAATAAAAAAATAATAATAGGTTTGAAATAAATGATTCATAGGTTTGTAATAAATGATTCATATGTTTGTAATAAATGATTCATATGTTTGAAATAAATGATTCACAGGGTTGTAATAAATGATTTATAGGTTTGTAATTAATGATTCGTAGGTTTGTAATAAATGATTCATATGTTTGTACTAAATGATTCATATGTTTGTAATAAATGATTCAAAGGTTTGTAATAAATGGTTCATATGTTTGAAATAAATGATTCACAGGGTTGTAATAAATGATTAATAGGTTTGAAATAAATGATTCACAGGGTTGTAATAAATGATTTATAGGGTTGTAATAAATGATTCATAGGTTTGAAATAAATGATTCACATGATTGTAATAAATGATTTATAGGTTTGTAATTAATGATTCACAGGGTTGTAATAAATAATTTATTTTCGTGTATATTATTGTAGATAGTGCAATTACCAATTACCCGGTATCTTCAGGTAAAACAGGTCTGCGAATAGTCAGTCTTATCGTTGTAACACTTTCTTCTTTGGTTTCAGCGATGTACGCGGTTGTCTCCAACGCAACTACGGTTATGACGTCACTGTCTAATATTACGTCAGTATCGGCATACGAGCGATCGATAAATGCAATAACGTCGGTAAGCATATTATATCAAGATAGTTTAACCAAACACTCACCCAAAGTCATTTTTCATGATATATTTTATGAAATAGTTACACGTATTTTGAATGAATGTTTATTTGTCAAAATATGTGCAGGTACTTATTTTCAATATGAGTACAGATATATTCTCAACACTACCATATATCAAAAATGTCTTCAATCAATTTCAATTATGTTTTATATGTTATATAATTGATTTGCTTTGCCCAGACGTTTTCTTACACTTGAATTTATTTAAATCATAGCATATACTAGTATTTGGATCCTCTTTATCATAGAACGGGTAAATGTATTAATGAGACCTCTCGACCCGTGTTCTAAAAATAACCCTCTTTCCAACTCATATATAACGCGACGTTTTCTTCCCAAAGCAGGTCGAACGCAATCTGTTCGCTTTCCTGGCCAATCCTTTGTCCGATGTCCCTCAATCGCATGCGACACTTATCCTGCATGCTAAATGTCACCACCGTAAGCTTTTCTTGGAAACATCCTGTCAAGTCTGTGCGCATGGGCGGATTTATGCTTACTGATTTAGACATGGCATCCGCAAAATAGCGCGGAAATTCTAATAAAGGTCTGATGGTCAAGACAGACGCCTTTGACTGCATAATTTGGAAATCAGCACGAAATGTTTACGTTGTAAATTGGGGAAACGTGCAAAAGGCGATGTGTTGCACTGTTTTGCTGGAAATGGCAGAAATTTACGACATATGAATCAGGCCATGCTATGATCATATTTCGATGTTGTACATATACATTTCATACATTAATAATACTTCTTTTTATAGATTGTATTATAAATAAACTGTGGTGTTTAATGGAGAAGCCACACTTATTATTAATTGAGTGTGCACATGAAGTAAAAATCCATACTTTGTGAATATTTCATGCTTTTCAACGGCTTGTTTTTTATTGTATCCATGATATGTTTTGCACAACAGGTTAATTATTCAAGTTTCAAAATGGTTGAATAATTTTTTCCCGACATGTAATATTAGAATGTCACACATGCATAAGCGACCTATGTGGGTGAAAGGATGCGTTATTCAAACCCAGCAACGAGTCCATTTAAGTTTTCTTGTCTGTTGTGACGCATGCTATCTCCTGTGGTTGCTTATTTTCGATATCTGTTTTACGTGTGAGAAATAATAGATGTTTACCAATATTGCATCGTTACATCCCGTTACGTGTCGAATTTCCATTTACGGTATCTTATTATTGCTTCCATATTTATCATTTCGCGAGATGTTGCTTGTGAGTCTAAGCATTTCGTAAGGGGAGGGGGCTATTTGTTCGATATTTAAGCATTTATAGTTCGTGAACAATGATATACCGGAGTAACGCATTGACTTTTTATGCACCCGGTAGGGTGGCATATAGCAGTTGAACTGTCAGTCCGTCTGTCCGTCCGTCCGAAAACTTTAACGTTAGCCATAACGTTTGCAATATTGAAGATAGCAACTTGATATTTGGCTTGCATGCGTATCTTATGGAGCTGCACTTTTTGAGTGGTATAAGGTCAATGTCATACTTCAAGGTCAAACGTAAAAAAATACAATCCAAGGGAAGTAATAAGCTTTAAAAGGGAGATAATTTCTTAACCTGCCAAATGATATATTGACATTTTATTTCAAAGCGGCGCGATATGGGCATTGTGTTTCCTCGGTCAGCTGCTGGAGCGTGCGCATCGCGACCGGGGCGAGAGTCACCCGCAGAAGATTTTCTTGAAGACTTGTCGGATAGGGGAACTTCTGCGGGCGGCTCTGCTAATCCAGCTAATGTCCTTTTAAGGACAACCAGGCATGAATTGTCTTCTAATTGTCTACCAGCGCACATTAAGGTCTCATTGGCCATCGTGCGCTGGTCTATTTGGATCTAAATTATCTCTTTGGCGAATACCCGGGCAGCCGGGGTAAATTTGACCTAATTTGGCTCAAAATTAAATATTTCCTCCTGAAAGGTCACAGGGGCAGGTCGATACCATTGAACTCGTGAAGAGGCGGAAACGACCTGTAACTAAACTCTTAAATACTACTAGGGCATTGTGTTTCTGACAAACACATCTCTTGTTCATCCTAAAAAGACGGAAACAGGGAG
>VMBQ01001473.1:74639-121457 GCA_007657795.1 Dreissena rostriformis
AGTGCACATAACAAAACAAGAAATCGTATTAAAATTGAGTTTTGTAACAAAGGTCTTGATTTAATTGACCTTCCTAAAATATTCAATGATAAAAATGTGCGTCGGTTGATACCCCCTTATTTCCGCAATACGAAATCACCACTTATTTGCTATAAATATAGTAAACCTGTTAGAAGTATCGTGTTTAATTATAATGCTATTACCACAGATAATAATGTAATAGAAAATTGTCCTACATCAGGTGACTGTTCTAGTTTAAAATATGTATATAGTCCAGTAGGTCATGTTATTACTGGCGATCTTAATTTTATTCAAAATAAAAACCTTAGAAATTTACTGCGCAGAGGCCCTTAGTATAGACTTCCTGTTCCAATTGATTTTGCTAACTGCGTTAAGGAAATTGAAACATATTTACAGGAATATTGGACAAAATGGTGCAGGAAAGAAAATGCAGAAATTACCGCACTCAATGAATGGATAACCAAGGTATTATGTATGGCCATGAAAAAGATATCTGTTTATAATAAAAATCCCTTGGCCTTACCACATTTACATAAATTAAATAAACAAAGTCTCTGTAAATCGCTGAAGGACTTACAATCTAAATTCGTCATAGTTCCTACAGATACGGCGGCAAATAATTCTATAATTGTATGACGAGTGTTTTATGTCCAAACCATTTCTGAAGAACTTTCACAAACTACATCATATTGTGAATACAATAAGCAGCCTAATGAACTAATTTCCGACCTTATTGCGGAGTGCAAAAATCTAAATGTAAACGTTGATATAAATAACAAGAAATTGCCATCACTTTACTGGATACGTAATTTACATAAAACGCCATATAAAAGTCGTTTTGTACCACCAAGCAATTATCAGTGTATCTAACATCCGCCTTTAGTGCTATTAGATATAATTTAGCTAAATATTGTAATAACGTTTATGGAAATAGTAATATAAACTTATTTTGGTCAATAAAAAACTCTTTAGAATTTTTTGATAAAATTGTAAAGAAAAAATATATAAAGGGTAAAAAATAAGCACATATTATTTTTCTACACTATATACAACGCTTCCTCACACTGTAATAACATCCAAACTCGTTTCCCTGATAGAAAAAAAACATTTGCAAGAGAGAAGTGTTCTTTTCTTGCTTTAAACACTAAAATAGCTTCTTTTACTAATCAGATATTGGAAAAATACATCATCTGGACATGTCTTGACGTTTGTGCAGCACTTACTTTTCTTCTGGATTACTTGTTTGTTGAATTTAATGGTAAAATATTTAAACAAATTATCGGTGTTCCAATGGGTACAAATGTGCGCCGCTTATAGCTGAGCTATTTTAATATTGTTATGAAAGGGATTTTATGTTAGAATTATCGAAAACTAAACCGATTTGATTCAACGTTTTAACCTAACAAGTATATACATTGATGACATACTGAACTTAGATAACCCATACTTTGAACAATATATTCACAAAATCTACCCAAAAGAACTTGTCTTGAATAAATCGTGTCAATCCAATACAGATGCTGCATATTAAGACTTACATCTTACTATTAATAATAATATGATCAAAACAAGTGTATACGACAAACGGGACGACTATAACTTTGAAATTGTGAATTTTCCTTTCCTAGATGGTAACATCCCTAAAGGTCCGTCCTATGGTATTTACATTTCGCAGTTGGTACGATACGCCAATGCATGTTAAATTATTAAAGATTTTAATGATCTTAACCGTATATTAACGAAGAAATTGCTAAAACAAGGTTTTTTGTATCATAACCTATGACGTAAATTTGCTAAATTTCACTCAAAGTATAGTGATTTAATTACAAAATATTGCGTTTCTTTAAAATGGCATCTAACTAATGGAATTTCCCAACCATCCTTTTATGGAGATGTTTTGAAGCGTGTTCGCAAATGTAAATATCTTAAAGCAAAGGTTATTAATAAACTTTTTAATTTAATTAGCTCCTTTTTATCAAAATAATATGATGCTGGCGTACTTAAAAACACATGCTTGATAGTTTTCGATTCACTATATCTTTCTTCTCTTAAAATTTGGAATTATTAATGTTATGACCCTTTTATATGTTTGCTTCTAGAATGCTCAATTAACACAGCTGGTTTTATTGGTAATCTGATTTAACAGTACTGTCCCTTTAATAAAATTTGATTTCGTTACTGGTGACGTCATCGTGTCATCGCTTCTGAATTACGTCATCCGATCTACTTGCACTCACTGTTTCAGCAACATGATAGGTCGTTTTTTGATCGATTTATTTTAACGCTTTTATTTATTTTGAATAATATACGCGTGTATAGATCACGTAGCTTTTTACCATTGCTAGTCTAATTTTCGTTTTAATATAGTATCGCCTCAGTTTATACGGTTATTCTTTTTAGGTATTACATTCATTTTCATTTATATTTATTTTCATAGTATATTACAGTTACATAAACAACCAAACTATATCATATGGATCTTTGACACCCAATATTGCTGCTTCATCCTGTATGTGCGCGATGATGATCTGAACTATTAACTATATGATGCTATATTCTTAAATATTTTTGTAAAAAGAAGGGATGTAGTTGATACGTGTTCGTTATTTCATTTCATCGTGCCTCAAAAAGTTGT
The DNA here is from genome assembly GCA_007657795.1 of Dreissena rostriformis. Lineage (NCBI taxonomy): Eukaryota > Metazoa > Mollusca > Bivalvia > Myida > Dreissenidae > Dreissena > Dreissena rostriformis. The sequence goes on from VMBQ01001473.1 coordinate 77,296, forward strand.
TACTCTGTTGCTGGTCTCCTTCCTGCCATTGAGTAATTTAATAGTAATTAAAATGAATGCGTTTTAATTCCCTTTTATTACTCTTTAATTTGAGTTGTAATGCTATGAGGTTAAATTTTATTTACACTTATATGTATCATGAATATTGCTGGGTCAAGTGTGAGGTTGAGCGCTCTATAACCGGTTAAAACCCCCAGTGCTTAGCATTGACCGTTCCAAGGCGATGACCCCAGTTTAATATTAATTTGTGTGTATGTTGTTTCGTATTGTGCCGTACTGCACTTTTTTTGGCAATTGGTCACTTGCCATAAATAAAGGACCACGAAGGTGTGCATTATAGGAATGCAATACTGCTGGAGCTTCTGGCGTTTACTCATTTATATTCAATGTATAATTTGACAGAATTGAGAAAAAGGATTGAGGCTTATGATATCCGTTTATTTACAATACACACAAGTAATACACATTTCGAAATTTACAGACATCTACAGTCTTATATGAACAATTTGCACATGACAAAGACCATGAGACAGTTGTATGAAATTATTGGGAGTCTCATTTTAGTGCGGACGTAAATATGGAATATTTTTTGTTTGCCCTGGTAGGGGGGCGGGGGCTGATTATAATACGAAATGACTGTTTTATGTATTTTATCTTATTTGTGTACTTTCACAATTTGCGTTATATCTTTCATTTACATTTTTTTTTTTGCTTGCGTATTAATGTTTAAATCGTGCAATAAATCGATCATCTAAGAATAAGAGGTCGCGCTTAGTGTTTTCAACATGATGCGAACAGAGTTCGAGACCGTTCAAGAAAAATACCTCGCTGGGCCAAAACCCTGAAAGGACTGCTAAATACGACAACAAATTCACGACATGGAAGCATATTCTTGATCAGACATACGTCTGCCATCTGAGATATATGACATCATGCTCAACAAACGGGCAAAAATTCGGATTAAACGATCATACGAAGGGTGTAACAATTGATGAAAACATATCAATTTGATTATAACACGGTCGTTTTTGTTTTCAAACAATTTAATGTCCGAGTTATTATGTTTACGTGCATGTGATATTAATTATTTATTTTTATTTTATTTGTTTTATTCCTTTCAAGTTAACTTCGATTCTTAAACAAAACACAAATATTTCTGAGTCATCTACATATAAAAAAAATATTAGTGTCATGTAGATTCATAATCAGATAGATATGTGTGGTTACTACACAAATACAGAGCAAATTGTATTCAATACTTTGTAAAACAAACATATAAAAAAAAACGTTTTTTTTACGTTTCAAAATACATTTCCTTTCATATAAATGTTATATTTAGACATCATATTTTGCCAAAATGTTTTATTTATTGAATTATAAATAATAAATAAAAACTATATATTTTTTTTAAACTTTCTACATGCTTCTATATTAATGTTACTACCTTTAAACACCAAGTAGGCGGAGTCTAAAGTGTGCAGGTGCGCACGACGTCACCCATCAATTCGTTTATTTCGCTGGCCTTCATCTACCTGTCTGTCCGAACATAACTGTTATTTCTTTACTGAACAGTGTCTACATTGTTGGTTTATGTATTTTGTACTCTATAACCTTTTTAGACAGATCCTACAGAAAATTGTTTAGTTGTAGTTTTTGTTAAGCTTCTTTGTTCAATAACTGCCAATTAAGATTAAACGGGGTTCAGACCTACTAACTTTATATCTGAACTTTCCTTAATAAGTAATCTGCATACGAAAAATCATTTCCGACTGAATTCAATATGTATAAACGGATAAAATAGGGTGCTTTAGATTCAATGTTGAAATTAATGTGCATAAGCAATATGCCCCAAAGCTCGATTCCGGGAATAAACCAGGTTGATCAAGATAGCATATTATAATTAATCGGGGTATTTGTGTTTTAATACATATCTTTGAGAAGTCCGTATTTATATTGAAGAGTCACATTTTATTAAATAATATTAATAGTATATAATAAAAAATGCGCCTCTATCCCGTGATTCATATTTTACTACAAAAGTTTTTTTTTGGCAGTAATGCGTCCACATTTGAAACAGAAGTATTGTTTACATTTAGATAACATTTGTCAACAGGAATGAAATGTGTATGCGCTGTTTGTCAATTATATATCAATAAAACCATGACGTTTTCATTTAAATGGTGATGGTAATGTTACAAGTCGTGCCCAGCTTGGACCCGTCCCTGAACTGTTAGAAGAAACGGTACCTCTGCCGGAACAAGTGGCTTTGAGGTGTCGACTCAGACTGAATGGTTATTCCCTTTAACCATTCATAAAAAGGAGATCCATCCATCCATATATCAGTTTCACTATGTTCTTCTTCATTTATACAGTTTCAAATTAAATATGAATTTTCTTTTACAGTTTCATATTAAATACATCGTGAGAATGACCAAACCAAGTTGCGAATTCCACATATCTTATTTGTGTGCATGAAATACTATAAAGTGAATATTTACTTCAGTACTGGAAAATTAGATTGGCATATTTATATTTCTAGTAAATATGTCCTTGATAAAAGTCAACTTTTACCTCAGTGGTATTATAGGCATGGGTAACACGTTTATCTATGTTGAGTTATCGATGACTGATGGTTGGCCTGTGTCTCCGGCTACTGATACAATTATAAGTACTATGGCTATTTTTAAAATGTAAATGCATTCGTGGGAATGATATTTTAAAAGAGCATTGAGTAAACACTTGGGCCATGCGTGGACATTAATTTTCTGTTTATCGGTCTAATCTGATACGAATAAATAATATGATTAGACTAAAAACAAGGGCGCTGAAATCCTTACCGGTGTTGCTTTGCTTCGCTTGCGAAAACTTTCAGATTTGATAGAAAGGGATTTCAATGTGTTAGGACAGATTGTAAGTATGGTTTATGTCTTAGCTTCTTTATGATTAAAAAAAATGTGTTTCATTTTGAATAAAGTTAGAAACACAAAATGTTAACATGTGTTTATTCCCTGTAATGTCCATTTGTAATATATCTGATATCCTTAATGATAATAACATTAATTAAGTATTGTCTTCACACTTATTTCAGAATTTACTCTTCCAACTGCAGAACTGTTTAAGAATTTCGATCGCTCATCTTCGTAATAATAAAAGTGTCAGTAAACTGTTTGTGTTATTATTGCAAAATTTCTTTTATTCAACGACTGTCCTACTAAAAAGGTGGTTAAACAATGCTGCCATTGCCAATGTTTGGAAATATTGAACATGGACTTAATAACTTAACACGCTGCCGAACAAATTATTCAAAATCGATTGTACCTGCCCCAAAAGAAAAAGACTGTGCAGACCTTTCTGAATAAAAAGGAGGAAATTCGTAGTGTTTTATTATCTACTGCTTACATAAATTATGTTGACCGTTTCCTTGCTCAAAAAGTGTTCGGGTTTCTTCTCAGAAACTTGTTTCGACGAGTTGTATTGTTTATGCTTAATAAACAGAAACATTTAAAAGTCAAAGAAACCTATTTACGTTTTGTTCATATGTCTTAGTTCAGAAGGTATTAAACACAAGTATAAATAACGTAATGCTTACAATTTACAGAAACATTTGAAGTTTTTTTTTAGAAATTGTTTATAGTTCAGTTCATTTTCAAATATGCGGAAAACATATTATTCAGACGTAAGTTTGAGTTGCGGAGCTCCTTTAAAACGGATTAAACCCCAACTGCTTTGAATTGACCGTTCACAAGCGGTGGCCCCTGATTTATTACTTCGTGAGTTTGTTGTGTACTTTTGTGGCTGGTCTAGTACATTAGTTTTGTGTTTCATTGCCATTGTTTCCTTGTCATGCATTAATTACTACCTGTTCAAATCAGGTTTCTCTCGTGCTGGCGATGTTGAAGTTTCACTATGTGTACATTATTTAATTATTTTTAAATTTTAAAGAGAGCCTACACGTGTCTTTTTATTAAAAGAATGGCTCATTTAAAAAATGAGTATTTTATGTTTAGATGGCTTAATATTACTTATTAGGACTTAATCTTATAAGTAAAGAAACAATACTATATCTACGTAGAAAGTGGATCATTTGCATAGTTTGGACAGGTTTTCGTTTAAATACATTTTATCTTTAGCTCATAACTATAACTCAAAGCAAACAAACAAACACTTCATAGAAAGGCAAAACATCTGGTCAATATCTATAGATACTATTTGTTTCTTGGTATAGATAATATGATTCATTTAGCTGTTTGTTGTTAAAAAAAAAATTGTTTTCAAAGATATGTTAAAATATTATGCAATCATTAAAAAAATGTATCTCGACCCTAAACAATATGAGTGTATGATTTCTTTATTTTTATGAAAACGAAATAATATTTTTATAATTTGCAGAAGACATAAAACAAAGTTTGAATTGGTATGTTACTATGGTTGGTTGGAGGACATAATATACTATTTTTAACGATAGCTATATTTTTGTTGCTTCTTTCCTGTGCATCGATTTTAATTGATACTTTAATTAAAAAACTAAACTTTGTTATTACTTACATCATAGAAATTAATACTACATGATGAATAGTTATAGGTTGATTATCTTGTAGATGATTAATGGAAACTGAGTTAAGTTACAAAAGTGAATAATTTCTGTGATTGAATAATTTATTTGCAAATACGCTCACACCTAATGTTGTTGTACGTGTGTGGAAATATAAACTGTAACATTAAGGTTCTTAAATGATTTGCATTAATTGTTTTCTTATAATTGTAATTTTGTTAATATTTTATTAATATTGTGCATTTTTGTTATAATGCAGAACAATGTACCATACTGGATAAATTGATATAAATATAATAACACTGTCGTACATGGAAGGAAAATGTATGCACATGTTGAATATATTGGATGTTTCTTATGCGCACATGATATTTCATCACAATGTCCATTCAGTTAAATAAGAAGCCTTTCGTAATTATCTAACTTGAAAATTGTCCACCAGCCCTTAACGTACAGCAATGTTATTGTAGACGATACAACAGCCCTGAATATGATTGATAGCTCTTCTGCAAAAAAATATATATTACTCTTACATATCCTTATACAAATCATAATATGTTTGCGCGTAAATCACGATGCAATATTTATGCTAAATTGTAAATGCATCTAAGACATGCATCCTTTATTATATCATTCTACGCGAAACCGTACACTTATGTGCGTAGAGGCACGATTCAACATAATGCAAACCAAACATTGTTTTATGTATTAATTTTGATATCTTATCTCTCAGTGTCTTATCGATCATTTCGTTTATGTTTTAACGTTGTCCTATAAAATGTCTTACTTTAAAACGTCTTACATTTTATATTAGAACACGATACTAACAAACTTTGTAAATCATGTATACTAATAACGACACACCATGTAGTTTAAACGTAAATTTCAGAACGTTTTGTAAAAATGAACATATATGCATTTGTCAGCGTATTTGTTTCAATATATTTTGCTTTCGACATTGCCGGTCTACAACACACTGTTTTATATTAACCGTAGTGTTGTAATTTATGTTAACTGTTGATCTTTTCGAACCATCTTCCTGAAGCTAACGCCTGCTTTTCTAAAGTCTTCGTTTACTATTAAATATTAAGTCAATTATTTAATCCTTTTGCCAGGTAAACATTGAAAATCCACGTCGTCTGCTTTGTTTGAACATGTTTAGCAACCGCCGAATGTTTACAATATAAATAGGCCTTGTATTTCTCCAGGGCTTTTTTCGATAGTATTCTATGAATGCGCTGTGTACATTATGTCGACCTGAAAAGCGTGTACTTAGCTGGTTATTTTTAGATGACTGAAAGGCAATTTATCTGATAGCTCACGCGGGTCATAAACATGAGACATAAAGGCGGTGTTTTACATACGCTCGGATCAGGGCCGCAACAACTTTACTGTGTAACGATAGCTTTATCACCCAAACACCAATTGTTCAGACTAGGAAATATTAAACCAAGATGGCGGCGATACATAAACTGAAATATTTATCGGCGTATCGATAGAATATCCACTTAACGATGTACACGTATAGGATTTTAGTTAAATGACGAGCGTAGCTATTGTGTCGAAGTTATGGTTTATTATTTAAGCTGAACACAAAAGAAAAAGCTGTTATAATATGCCAAAATGTTATGGTATTTGTCAGTTTATATTACTTTGCCATGGAAAATTAATCAATACGACATGAAATAGTTTAAACCTATTTATTTTTGCTCGATTGCATCGAAAGCCATAGGCTTATATAAACGCTCTCGAGTTCGTTTCCTGGGACTAGTAACAGTACTTGGTGTCTTTGGGGGAGATCAAAGGAACGCTCCCAGTAGGGTTCGAACCCATGACCTCCCGATCGCTAGGCGGACACCATATCCACTACGCCACGCCGATCTTAAATACGGCATGAAATAGGCTTGTGTGTTTAAATGTTGATGTTGTAATTGATTCGTCATTCTGTTCAATGACATGACGAAGAATAACAGATGATTTTATTAGCATAACTAATTTTTTCTTCGCAAAACATAAGACACATCTCTGTTTTACTTAGCAAAGCAAAAAAAAATCAGATTATGTATATTTATAATTGAATAAATTATTTCTCGTCAATAATATATCATTTGAATAACACTCAATTGATGTTGCATCTTTGAAACCTTATGTGGAAAAACCTCATTGTAAAATGTTCGTGATCTTGCAATCGCGTGTCTGCTAATATGAAAACCAATTTTATGCACCACACTTACTTAATAACAATTTAACATGACATGCCGATGTCTATTGACACCGTAAATATATTATTTTCATCGGTTTTATTGTTGTTGTTTTTTTGTAATATGTCGAGCATTGTTTCCACGTGATGTTTGTGTTTTGTAGAAACCAATCACGGAATAAAAAGTAAATCTATCAAGTTTGCTTTATTAAATTATTTGTCTTTCCATGGAAAGCGGACATGACTTGATTTTCAACAGGTAAATAAATGCCTGTGATGTATATCACATAGCAGGTAAAGGTATCTAATCGCACTTAAAGTTCAATCTATAAATAGATTGACGTTCATATCACAAAACGGTCGTTGTGACATGTAATATCACGCAACCCATATATTTTTTATCTTAAACATATTCTTCTTAAATAAGTGTTGTTGTTGATGTTGTATTCTAAAATAATGAAAGGTTGACACGTGTTTTATAACGATCAGCAATTGTGTATAGGTTCTTGAAAAGCTATCGTGTGCGCCAACATTCAAACTTTCTAAAATATTTTAAAGCACATTTGTCACCTTAAAAAGCGTCTTGGAGTTTAACACAAAGTTTTGTTATTGAGTGGATAATACATACACTAAAGAGAGGCATTATTTTTTTGCTTTGTTAAAGTGTTCCAAATATTTATTTAGTACACTTTTGTAATATTTATATATCAGCTTTCAAAACATGTATGTTTACAGAATCATCAAGTTTGTTATACTACGGATGAACGATGAAATGTATTTCTCTGAATTGATGATGTATATTCGACCATTAATCCACCTTGGTAAATAATTATACTTTTTAGTTTAAGTCTTACTATTTTAATGGATTGATAACACTGACAATTACTCGATAATTAACTATTTGGATGATTTTTACTTTTTACTTTATGTCTTTTGGCCTGCAACAAAATTTGACTGAACTATTTTGCTATCAATATACTGGTTGCTTATCAGGTATAAAGTGTACAATGATATAATTAATTTCGCAGAATTGTTGTCACATATCATCATTCTAGTGTATATCGTACAATAAAAAATAAAACGTATGAACTAAATAAGCATGATCATAAAACATGTTTCATATGAAAAATATGCGATATCATCGTACGTTTGTATTAGCAAATAAAACAGAGGAATTATATAACTGCAATTTACCGGATATAAATTACATCATTTCCTTTAAAGTAGCACATAACAATAAAGCTCAGCAAGATTAACCTTGCAGTGACCGACACATATAGTATACTCCGTAATAACAGAAAAGAACAAATCGTTCATTTCACCCAAGTATACAAAATATACAATAAGGGCAATATAAAAAAGCAAGATAATTTAATAAATTATAAACTTCCGGTAATATTAACAATAGGGATTTGTAAAAACGGAATGAATGGAATATGGAGAGGGGTTGTGGGTACCATGGGTGGGTAGTAGTAGTACTAATAGATTATGATTAAATAATAATGGTAACTCTTTTATTTATTTTGATGGAAATAATCGTATTAATTATAATAGTGGTAATAATAATAATAATTTATTTATTCGGGAACGTGACAATGTAGTTTACACGCAATGTGACAAAAACAAAAAAATCTACCATAATTAGTGGTTTGTGGCCGAATACATATTCGGTGTGGGGATGCGTTTTGCACACGGCGTACAGGCAGCAAAGATTGTTGTTTTCTTGGGAATATCGACAGTTTTAATTGTGATAATAAAACGAGGCATACAAAAGATTAATATATTAAGTTCCATTATGCAATCGAGTATAACTAAAAAAGCCACCATCAAATCACCGATATGTTTGCATTAAACTCAGAAAAACGCAGTTAAATAATTCCAACCGAGTATGAACAAAAATGTAAGCGTGCAATTTATGCAAATACATTTCACAAGTATCCGGTTAAATCTGGCGGTCTATAAAACGCCTATTTTTGTTATTATTAGGCCACCAATACTCCCTTTTATTTTAAGAATAATATCATGCATATAAATTCATATGGGCTTCATGAAAATGTCAATGCATTGCATATAAACATTTCCCTTCTGTACTATAAACCATTTTTTTCGAATGTCAATGATATTTACAATAACAAGAAACGTCTTTAAAAAGAAAATAGGCGTTTAAATTAATAGTGTTGTCATTTTGCCCTTAATATGAAACAGCATGGCAATGATGATTGGTTACGTTTTTTCTCATATCTCCGATTTTCGCTCCTTATCTATTGACGAGGCTTCTTGCACACTTACTTATTCGGACACCATGACCCATAAACTGTGATAATCAAGCAATATATTTTATTCCATTAGAGTAACACTAAATCATATTTTAAGTGTGAGGCAGTTGCTGATCTGTTCCCTTCAAATCTAATTTGAGGTGATACGCTTTCTTAAGACTTTTTTTATCTTGTCGCACTTTTGTGTTCATTTTCATTGTCAAATCTTATTTCATATTATTTTATGGCAGTTTTTATACCATAGGTTTTGATCAGTAGAAATCTCACAAATACTTTTAGTTAAAATTGTTATGTTAATTTGAATGATAACTTGTATATTATGTGCTTTAAAACCCGAATAAAAATCAATCAATCAATCATAATTTATTTAAAATTAACACAATAATTATTAATATCTGTCCCGTGAAAAATGCCATCATATTCCAGCCCATATTTTCGTCAATGAAAAATTACCCTAATGCGACCGTACGGTGAATATATTTATGAATTATCAAATTAACATTGTTTGAAAATAATAGCGATAGTAAATTTACCAGACACGCGTGTTTAGATAAAGAGATAATACGCGCCATTTGTATTGAATATTGTGTATTCTTACCGGGAGCATCAAGTAACCTGCATACATTCCAGCGAATTTATACATATAAAAAAGTGAAACTTCAGCTGCATCAGAACGAAAGAGTCCGTTGTTTTATTCCGTTGTCCTTTGTTTATGGCAGGCGACAAATTGCTCAACATTTCGACACAGCACTAAGAGCACAAGGCACAACACGCACATAAGCAACAAAAACACACACATTAATAAAAAATGTATTAACAAAGCTTATGTCACCACACTTTTTTTTAAGAAATGTGTTTAACATCATTGATTGAATACCGTATATCTAAAACGGTTATATAATATATTATATCTTTAAATATAATCGACATTTTCGAATTGTTTTACCACTTGGATACTTATTTAATCCCGACTCTTGCCAAATCGAAGCACCGACCTTTTGTTATAATCAAAATGTTACGGATACTTTTTATTTTATGTGTTTGTGACAATGCAAGCGCAAAAACGTTTATGTTATAATATCTTTTTATTGACCAGATTAGCATTATGTATTTGGAAAACAAATTTTGATTACGAAATATATACATTGTTATCGGGAATGTTTATGGACTGTGTTTAATAATATGCATTATTTGCGAAGTAAACAGATAAAAGCGACACCAAAATATGAAAACATACATCAAATTATAACAATGCCAACGAACAGATTGAAACAGACTAATTTAAGTATTAATGTAGAGCTTTCGCATGGTCCTGCTTTTAACTGTCAACCTCTATAGTGGTATACATGTATAAGGCCTCCGGCCAATACAAAAAATATACAACAAATGAATATGCAGTCCAGACGGTGATGATTATTTAATAAACAAAATGATAATATTGTGCATAACAGCAAAGGCAGCCGAATAATAGAATGGACGGAGTGAATAGATGTACATATCAACAAAATGCAGACATGGAGTGTCGAAAAAATTATTTAAAGTAGTTGTTAAAAATATGTTATATACACGTATAATGTATATCATACGAATATGCTTATGTTTACACACATTTTTTTCGTGTCACATACCTATTGTTAAACCATTCAACACAATAGTGACTTTACGATGCAATACACGTAGTAATAATTCAGATTTAATAATAAATTCCTTATACAGACCACTGCTATCCGTAGTATCAAATATATAGTATTTTATTACAAGGACGAAAGGTTTAGAGGTATAAATACTGATCCATGTGATTATATAATTTAAGAACATATTGTTCCCTCAAACCAGCATCTATCTGTTAAAAGGAAAAAAAGAAACATTCGAAGCACACTACTAAAAAAGTAGATCATGTAATGATACAACGAATTAGTTAAGTAAAGTACATTTTGTCGTATCAGAGCGGCGACTATTAGTGAAAACTTAAAAATAGAAGCCACCAGATGTTAATTGCAAAATGTTCATCATGTACAACATAAGTAAAATAATATTTAAGCCAATTAGAGAAACGTTTATTATTGCAAAATATACCACGAATATACCAATACGCTGCAAGAAACAGCAAATGGTAACAACTATACCTAGTTAAACAATATATTAGGGACGACAATTTCCGCTTTTATTGTATTTTTCGTTGAAAGGAAGACTCTTCTTTACGAAATCCATTTTAGACGGAAAGTTTCGTCCCTGATTAGCCTATGCGGACTTAACAGGCTAATCTGGAACGACACTTTACGCACATGCATTTCAACCCCAATTCACAGAGCGAGGCTCGTATAAATGAGTGTGATTATATAAGGCGTGAAGGACAAATCTTCAATACAATTGAAAACATAAATTGTCTTCGTTACTTTTTTTCACGAAAACGGCTGTACAAATGCATTTTTTTTAAGCAGCAAACGAATACTTTGCAAAAAAATTCAACTTCATATGGATTTTTGAGCCCTAAGATTAAGGAGATCTATTAAAGTGCTATTGTCTATTTATCTACTAGTACAAATATTGCTTTCGGAGTACAATGGACATACCATAACATCAAAACAAAGTTGAATTCATTTTTCCAAAGTGTTTCACTATGCATACACGCTCTAAATTCTCTTAGGATATTATAATACCTACCTTTCTCAATCATCGGGTTGTGACAAGAGTTTCTTAAAGACAATAAGGGACTTCTTTGTTTGGTATTATCGATCCAAACAAAAAAATCATGTTTAAAGGGATTTTTTAAGTTAACGCAATGAAACAGCTTTCTATTATCCTGAAAGCAAGAAAAATACAATTGCTTATACGGATCTATTAATCTTTTGACATATTGTGATAAAAAACTGTTTTTGATTGGAGAATACACATTTTGATTTCCTAAAAAATACCCACAATAATTGAATAAACAGATTTTCTAACCAGAGTTGCACAATTGTATGTGCAAGTCTTTTGTAATAAACGAGCATTTCTTAACATTATCCGATTTACCGATCACGACTTGCTCTGAGTAATCGTAACCAACATTTTTTTACAGCGCTTAGCTGCAGCTATAGAGAAAAGAAACCGACCTGTATTCACGAAAAACTGCATCATCGCAAACATTATAATTCCATTTAGAAATCGCTTATATGCATATGCACATGATCTACAAAGTAATAATTTGCTAGGCCCCAAATCTCAAATTAATGTAATAAATTAGAGCACATCTTAGAATCAAGTCTTTGAAGAACGTTTTAAAGGGGCATATAACAACTAACAATAGGCCATTATCAATCACACAAGAAATATTTCACCCATATTGGCCATGACTTCTGCACATTTTTGCAATGATAGTCTATTTGCAAAATTAATACCGAAATATTTATGTAGAGTTCATTCTAGTTGATTATTTTTTTCAAGCAATTATTGATCTTAGCTTTTATTTAATTTATAATAAAATTGTAGGTTTATTAGACGTATTGGAATCATTGTATTGGTACCTTAATATATGTAATAATATCGTACACAAACGCACATATACTTTTTAGTTCGTTATACTAAGTTTAATTTATATACGTGAAAACGTCAATTTCATAAAATTTTACAAATTATCATTCGACTTTGAGTTTCGCTGATGACTGGTTTCCGTGCAGGCAACTTATAAGCAAGAAAGTTCAAATTGGAACATTTCAATTTCTTTGTTTATATATGTATATGTCACCCATGGTACATAAAAAGGTCCCTGAGTACAAAGTTCAATTACCTTAGCCTTGATTTAAATCATTCAAAACTTTTTTAAACTATACATAATTTTGACTTAAATAAAACGCATTGTTGAAATTAAATAACAGGCTGTAATTTCATTAACGAACATAACTTCAACAGATACTTGATCTAATAGTACAAGCGATTGCAATTTGAAAATTATTAACATTAATTAAACAGGTTTTTTTGCCACAAAACCACAAATATGTTCAACGCGTATTCGTTTAAATGATAACCGTATATGAATATTAATTAAAATCTGCATTATCCTTGCATGCCTAAATTACTTTACGTGTAAGTGAAAATATTTAATCTTAAAGATGTATACTTCATTTACATAGAAACATGCTACGTTTTACAATCGTGTACGCTAGCTACTGATTGTGAATACTGATATGTTTTATAATGTTGAACAGACTTATTTACATTTTACTCATAGTTTTACAGCTTGTTAAATCTATCGAGGGAGTTTAACATTTATAAATGATACAGTGAAGCAACATTAGCGACATTCACATCATCCGTGAAAAAAAATAATAATGACTCCATCTTTGCAACATAATATACCTTTACCGCATGTCTTTTAAAAGGTAACGAAGTGCATTTCTGTCCTTGACTGATTGCTAACAAACACACTCGTAATTTATTAATTTAATTCACCTTTTGCGTACCAATACATTCAAACGTATCATTTAATATGTGACATGCCCTTCAAACAATACATATGAACGGTATTTTGCAACGAAATTAAAAGTGTGAGTTCAACACGGTGTTTCCCAATACTAAATTTACAAAACATCCACCCATAATGATTGCACATAATTATTGCAGAATAACCCATTATTGATTGCATTATTTGTATATAAAAGTGGTCTCCGAATGCTATTCGATATTATTTAATATAATCATCTCACATACAGAAGGAGTTTATACTTCCACGTGTAGAAGATGTTTGTCTTTTATGATTCTTTTTTTCGAAAAAGTGTTTTAGAACTTCTTGCTTCTGCAAATTACTAAATAATTAATATATATTAAATCTTAACCAGCTTGCATTCCATACTAAGGGCATTTCAGGGACATTAATTTTCTATTTTTTTGTGATGTTTTTGTAAGTATGGTTACACAAATCGTATTATAACAGTACAGTTGCTAAAAGTAATTTATATATGCGTCTTACGAAAAGGAAGAATTAAACTATGTATGACAAGCATTCAACAATTAATTTAACAGATGCACTCATTAATACATTTTAACGCCATTTATAACTTATAGAGGAATTGCACTTATCATATAATAATTCGTTACAAAATTACAGATTTGAAAAATGCGATCGTATTCAAATCAGTTTGCATATCCGATATCAAGTTTTCAATACTATTACTATGTCGTATAAAGGCGCGTATAAACGGCGCGTGTGATAGGTACAAGAGCACGCCATGACATGTTCTGTTATTTTGTAATGAACGCAAAAAAAAAACAACACAAGCTATTGCTAACTTTAAACCATTTGTGGAAACTATTGTAGAAACTGGGATATGTATGACTGATAAATACACACTTGTTTTTGTTCATGCTCAAACGAGCGTGTAATTGGGCGTATACGGTTGGATTAGACTGTAGGTTTAAGCAAGCACATCGAATTCCACCTTCATTCTGCTTCACACTGTCTGATATTGATTATTCTATTGATAGTTGTTAACGAGTTAAAACTGTTGTAGGAAACTGCCTTTTTAAATTACGTATTGATTTTAATTCTGGGTGGACATTAAATCATTAATTATTCATTGATCATGTGTATGCTTCTTAATTCGAACGCTCATTTCTATATCAGAGAGTAATCAATACTTGCAAACTGATATTGAAAAACATAGCCATTGTTTTGATTTCAATATCAAGGTTTTGATATTTATTTGACAGTGTTAGGTGATAAGACAATACACATTGTTCGGATAAAAACAGTTATCTATCCATAACATACTTTGATTAATCCACATTTACGTTTTGGTACGATTGCTTGATGGTCATTGTCATTGTAATGCAGTTGTTAAATATGGTATACTCTTAACGCGTTAACAATTATCCCTACCGAATAAAAATATTTGTAAACAAGTTTGTGTAATCGTAGAATTGCTTTCAAATACCATACATTATTGAAAACCAGACAAGCTTGAATTAAAATTGGGACATGAACAAATGTTATTGATTATATCTTTTACTGACTGACGAAGTGTGGAATTCAATAGCAAATAATACGATATTGATTGACTGACTGTTTAACCCGACCATTGATCGACGCGAAAATCGTCATAAATTATTAATTATTAGCTGAAGCGATATTGTTTTTACTTGCAGCAATGGTTGGCACTTAGTATGAATCATCTTAATAACACTGTTTATATGAATATATTGTGCCATGGAACACTGTGCCGTAATCGTGTTAAGAATTTAGTTTGCTAGAGAGAAATGCTAAAAATGAATTATGTACTTTAATCTGTCTAATATATTCAACTGTATAGATGTTAGGAAGGCATTTATCCCATACAAGAAAACCAATGAGTGTCTACATTTTTAATATTGTTCCGGAATACTAGTTTTGATGCTGGTTGTTTAAATTCTGGTTTCTACGTTAAATGATTTTAAAGAGCTATTTAAAATAGGAAACTCTATAAACAATTCCCGCTATCAGTGTTTGATGTTTGACGCTGCATTAGCTGTAAACATGTTATCAGTAACAATTTCAAATTGAGTCGGACACAATAATTGTTTTTATATTTACGTCATACTTCATTATAAAATCATGTTAAAACCAGTCATTAATTAAATAGAACTGACTTATATCATATAACCTTTTGATTTGCAATACATACACTTACGCATGTTGTATTGAAATATGTGCGCCTGCTTTGTATAGACATACGTATTATTCAGTTGTGTATAAACTTGATAAATCAATGAAGGAACCCTCAAACAGTGTTATTGCAATAGAAAATAGCTTACGTATTGAATTATGCCTTTACGTGCAGTTTTACGCGTTTCTGTAAACAAAGCATAACATGTTATGTCAGATAAAATGTCACTGTGTGTGATGCGGAAAGAAAATAAATGTCACATTTTATTTTCCTCGTTTGCATGCATTTTCGCATATATATATACGCGTAGTGTGCCAAGTGGTCTCTTGAGACTTGAAATCCAGCAAATTAAGACTACTTTTTGTATTTTCTGCCTGCATTTGTATATGTAGTAATGGTCATTTTATATTAAAATACTGCATTCGGTAAAAAAAGAATATGTTGTACATCCAAGCGTTCTAATCGAGACGTTTATAAAGCGTATTACAACCTTTTCCAGAGATGCACGACTGTCATTTGGAATTAGTTGTATATGATGCTGGGTCTAAATACCATGTCAACAAGCAGAGATGTAGCTGACACGATTACAAAGTAACATTTAATTACATTATTACTATGTTGTCTGATATATGTAATGGTATAAGGTCCATAATAGAATAATTGCTGCATAAGAAAATGCCTCAAGTAAGAAAAAAAACCATCATTTAATGGGTATTTTATATTTTTAAACGTTCAACACATGGTCGTAGAAAGGGGAGTTTGGTGCCGGATGCCCTATATCCGATAGAGTATTTCAATTGCGGTTGCGTTTCATAAAAAAAATTATTATAGCATTGTTATTTAACATTAATAAGTACATTCGTCGTAAATTTACTTATTTTACATAATTCCCTCACTTAATAGCTGACTAAGTAGATGTGTTAGTTGTGCGTGACAAAGTCGTGAGTCAGTTATGTGTACGTGAATGTCTACGTTTAAAGTAATAAATTGAGCGCAATCGATCACTGGTGAAAACTTGGGGTCATCTGTTTACTCGCGAGACTGACAATAACAATGGGCAAATATATGTCAAATTAATATTATGTCTGGCACGTTTTTCTGGATGTCCGAACAATCTACTAATCGGGAATGTTCTTAAGTAAATGTTAAAATCGAGAAGTCACGTTATTCTTCAGGCTAATCCTAATATATTAGATTTACAGCAAAATTATGGTATCCCAATAATAATGTCAAAGTCGATTTCCATTATAAAGACTGTTCTTTTGTTCTACGTTAACTTATCCTTTTAATATAGTATATTATTTGCGTAGAATGTAAATTGAGTTTAACATAACCCCATTTATTCACAATACAAATTACTCACTTATTCAGTTTGCCGAATTAATATCCAATTTTCATAAAGAAAAAATATATAATCGTGTCATTTCTTATCATATGCTTACATGCTTTTTATGTTCATTTTATTTACATTTAGAAAAATAAGTGTTTTTCATGTTGTTTCATCGTAAAAATATTTTTAAAAAAACACGTCAAATACCAACAAGTACTCCATATATAAAAACACAAAACACACAAATACATTGGCGATGCATGAGCAAATTTGATTGCCTAAGGCTTAAAATTAAGATTTATTTTTAAAAGATAATGATTTTTTTTCCAGGATCAATTATGTTCAAAATAAAATAAATTAAATACAGTTTCGCTTCTAATTTCGCGTAATTATGCGCTCACTTATTTTTTAAGAAAACAACACTACTGAATAATGGCATTGTGTAGTTTTATTAACAAGATAATCTGATAGGCTTTTCTTGTATATATTTTTTCTTGTTGGACTAATCCGTTCAGATTGTAATAAATTAAACGCATTTTGTTGTAAATAAATGTCCAACATTATATTAGTATATATTTATTACCTTGATCACACTTATGTTATTAAACATGGCGTATCGTATAACGTTGTATTACAAACGGTTTAATTGAACCAGAATAACTGTTAAAATAACTTCACGATAACAACAGTTAGTAATAGTGATAATCTCAATTTACAACCCATATTTTTAAAATGATAATCAAACATGTATTCCATATACTGTGTAACCGTATGTGTACAGCTTTCTTAACCATTTATATTGAATCCACTGAATATTGATATAATTACTAGACGCTCGGATTTATTAGCCTTTCACGCCTTCACATGTGTAGAAAATAGCAATCCGAATTTATATAATATATGTTAACTATTTTAAATTAACACGTAATTAAATTTAAGTTCTTTTTGTCTCATCTATATTCGTTGCATATGTTCATCCGATATGTACTTTACGCTAGCAATCTGAATTTTCCCCACGGAAATTAATGTAATCGAGTGCGATAATTGTAAACGATGCCTTCTGGGAAATTCATTATATATAATTTACAACGAAACAACGTTTGTTATTCAGCTAAGAGGATTTGGAAACAATTAATGCCTGATGGATAACTTCATTTGTTGCCACTTCAAGCATATTTAATACTAAATACAATACATTTTCTTCGATCGAATGCAACTCATTGTATCTCTCTATTTATGCAACCATTACGATTGTTTTTGTATGTTAAACAGGTAAAAGATAACATGTGGGGTTGGCTAACACATCGTAGGGCGTAATTTTGAAAACAGCAAATGATATCACGTATGGAAAAGGAAAAATACTTTCAATATTATACACAATGTTACCGAAAAAGATTAATTATTTTGCCATTAAACTGGGCTATATAACCGATCTTATATTCGTTGTCATGACATGCCATCTTTTTATACAATTGTCAAGGATATTTGACAAAACTGTTGCCGTAGACGCATACTTATATACTGTCTAAACTCGAATGATAACATTTCTGTACGTTTTTAAAATAAATGATCAGTCGTATACTAAACGACTAGCGGTGGATACATAGAGCATATAATTAAACTAATTACTAAAATGTATGCGACGAATAAAAGAAAGGTTTACATGGCCAGACTTGCCATTGGTATTGCTTATCATAACAATCCTGTAGATAAAGATGAAGATTTTTTGTATTAGAAGTTGGTTAATCAGTGTTCAACGTGATTATGTGTCACTTGTAGAAAACACTACAACCAAGAGTTTGCTGTGCAATCAATGGTGGGGATTTTGTTGAAAGCGGGTTGTTAGGCATGTTCAGGAAAATGTACACTCGTAGTATACGGTATATAAAGCACAATCAGCAATGGCGTGTATTTTCTTTAGTGATAAATAACTCGGCTAGATGCATCATGGAAAGAAGAACATCTTATTGAGATCACCTGTGCCATGCTGTTTCACATAGGCTCATCTGTTTACTAGCGTCAAAACTAGAGATAATGAATCACATTGGCGGGGATACAGATCTTCATTTGTCTAGAAACGGTTTGCATGCTAAAAAGTCTTGTATTCGCAAGTACCTGGAGACAAAGACTATGCTTCGACTATATAAACACTGAGTTTTTGTATATGATCAATACCGCAATGTATAATATTCATGTATATTAACATACCAGTTGATTTATACTAAATTCCGTTATATTGTTTATTATATTTCCTGAACAGTGATTATCATTTGCTTAATATTTGTATTTGATACCATACGTACAAGGTTTATGTAAATCTAACTAGTATAATTGATGTGCAACCTGTTGATTGTACCAAGTTCAGTTTATTGTCAAATGCTCATATACAACGTTTATGAAAAACATATTGTGACCTTTGTTATATTATGTTCAGTAACTGATTTCCGATACAAATGTAGTAATTGAACGGAGTGAACAGGCTTGTATCGTAGCAACGAGGTAATGCACAATCAATACTGTCATTTATTGGCATTCAGCCTTGTTTGCCATTATCTCATTTCGTTACCACCATGAATTATCGCAGTAAATGTAACAGAACTTGTAAAGCGTTATAAACAAAGAAACACAAATAAATTAAACATAACTATGAGCATGCGCTCAACGCTTTTAACTTTGTTTTTCAATAAACGATATACACGTGCATTGTATGGATTTCCATAACAAAACATGTTTGTTACGTTTGCCCGGTAGTTCAAATAGAACACAATACACAGTGATACTTAACAATAGACCTCCACTTCATAAAGGTCACTTTGTTTTGTGTGAGACACGTTCACAGACACTTCGTTGGTGTACTATTTACATAAAATGTAAGCACGTTCAGTTAACGTGAGCTACAAGACTATTACCTATTATGTATGACGTTAGGTTTTAAAATCATAAAGCCAGTCGACAACTATATTGAACTCCCCTCGAACACTTTTATTGCAAATTAGCATATACTATAACAATCAAGCATTGCAAATTTAAATTCAACTATATGTGTAACTTAACAGTATTACATTGTTATAATGAGTTTGATTTATTTTCAATTGCCATATTATTTTACAGTTTCATGAAATCGGTTAAGCAGAACGTATAACGTTTAACACTCTAAAGTTATTTGGGGAAAAAACAACATTTGTTCCTTTCGTAAACAATCTTAAAATGTTATTGTCCGTCTTAAATGTTGATCCTCGATTAAATTAAATTGCCGTATACACGTTTTGTTACAAATATGCTACAATATATTTTATAGTTGCGAAACGACTCCCACAAAAACTAATTGAGAAAAAAAAAAATTGTAATTGTGTCGTTCTAATCAGAATATCAAGACTATATTCGGTACACAGTTTCGATCCATGGCTTACCTTTTACAATTATACATACTTATTGTAGTCATTTAATAAATATGAATTGTCATGTTCATGTTCATGAATGTCCGTGTATAATGTCTATGTACCACAACTCACAAAGATTAATCTATTCTTCTATCAATGCGTATCTGAATCTGTATAACGCGACATGATGTTCTTGTCAAGTCCGTATTTATAACAAATACAGATATGTTCTAGCCCCAAAACTAAATATTTGTCAACTGTTGATAAATAACTTATCTTATTACTATTATGAATAACATATTTGATTCATAAACCATACTTATTTGCAGTTGATGTTTACGTTGACAACATAAGTTTATTAATAATTAATTATTTCAAATGTCCAAAACAACTAATGATACTAACTTACAACAACTCATGGTGTTAATTTAAAATCGAGAATCGAAATTTGGCATGTTGCGAATCTGGTTCGAAAAACTAAATTTGCATATCCATCTTCACACTTAATAAATCATGAAATTATTTGTGTTATTACTCTTAATTAACCATTTTAATAATATTCATTATCATAAATCATAAAGAACATCCATTTTATAAGGCCATTGTATCGACCAACGGATTCTAAGGCATGATTGTCAGAATGTCAAAGTTATTATCATAACCATTCAGTAAGTGATGATTTAATCTTTAAGATGACATGTCTTGCACGACAACTTACTTCTTGACATACATTTAACACCGTGTTTCACTGGCTAACTGACTAGAAGCGCTTTCGGTCTAGATAACGTACATTAACGTCAATTGTTAAAATTATTTGTGATATATTGTACTGTCATAATACATGCCTGCTAACTAAAGAAATGTTACACACTTGCTTGCAATTACTGCGTATGGAGAAGAACCCTATAAGATATTGAACATTCGTTCTAATCATTTTTCGAAAAACGTGTTTCAGTTGTAACTGTATATGCTATGCAAATGTATACCATGTTTATTCGTGAAATAAAATATGTTTAAACTAGAGGCGCTGATAAATCATTAAGCAATCCGCCAATTATTTAGCCTGCGTTGATCAAGCTAACGTGTAGTAAATAATCGGAAGAGTTGAGAATGCTTAGTTATCAATATCCTTATTGTTACAAAGATTGAAATCGCGGTCTAAACAGTGAACCTATCGTTGGGGTCCTATCCTTTATCAGGCAGTCCGTTCTGATATTTTTGTTTAAGTAGTACTCGTATTTGTCTTGCTTCATTGTTTAACGGTAAATAAAAATAATAACGTTTAACACGACCAACTGAAATGTATTTTCAATAAATATCATCGTTAAATGTCTTATTAAGATGTATTAATCGTATCAAAGCGCATAAAACGTATACAATCGAAATACTTCCTCATCGTGGTGATCGCGCAGATTACCATTGGAAAAAAATCTTTTCAGACGTGTGGTCACTAAAAAAATAAATAAAGTCGATGATCATAGCGATGTTTCAATATTAATACATGTAGAATCCAGCCGTAGCTCAAATCTTGAACTCCATCCATCGAACAGAATAGACATAGCAACCAAAATCGAATCGTTTGGTAACCGTATAGTTTAGTTTAAACCTAGTTATTTAAGCTCGATTGCATCGAAAGTCTAAGGCTTATTTGAAACGCGCTTGAGTCCGTTTCCTGGGACAACGACCAGTACTTGGTGTCTATGGGGGAGATCTGAAGAACGCTCCTACAGTGAGATCGAACCCGTGATCTCCCGTAACCGTATAAACGTACGGGATCGTATTATTTACTTCAAGAATATGGCAATTATATCTGTTGGCAGTACTTTGAATTAAGATATATATTATGTTGTTAGATAATGCCGTTAAAGGACAGAAATTGACGCTAAACTTTACAATGCATGCTGTCTGCACTGACATTAATCAAGTATATAAATTCAATCATATAACAGTCTGTGCAATAATCTCTTATTTTATTTGTTTAAAATGGTGTTCATATATGCTTTGAGTTATGTCATATAAAGTTTAATATATACGGTAATCATTGTTTGACAATAATAATGAAGTATTCGAATATCACAGAATTAATAGAAAGTATTATATTACAGAAGTTTATCATGAACCACGGTGACAACGACCTGTTTCGGGTAAGTATATCGCACGTGTTATGTCTCCGGATCAGCGAATATTCTATTATTTATGTGAATGGTACGTGTCATTTATTTTCTTATGGTTATTGTTCATAATAAAGATGGTTAAATATTGTAAAAATTGCTACATGGATGATCGATATTTACACTTATGGATATATTTATCAGTTCTGTGTGTTTATTTTGCTAACTGCAAAACATTTTTCTGTTATAAATTTGTTTCATTTTATGTAAGTTATGACTTGTTTAGTATTAGTATACTGGTACACAGCACTTTAGAGATGGTTATATTGTTACATTACATGTAATAATTACGTGTGAACTAAAGTCTTCTTGAGTTTGTGTCAGATATATCTCCCGGGCTTGATTTCATATGACCAGTTTACTAACCAACAGCTAGTTACATCGAAGCTTCTGTTATTATCAGGTGATGTTCTTCAATAAAAGTGGTCCAATGTTCAGATGAAACTTGCACTGCTCTTTAAGTTAACAGAACTAAAACAGTCCAACACTTACTGTTGTACATGTTCGTACAACGCCATTTTATTTGGAAGCATCTGAAGATCAGTTGATTTATGCAGTTGATTTACAATTAATTTTATATTGGAAAATTCTTTAATGATAGAACATCTTAACCAAAATTATTTTATTTTTGAACTTAGACAACACGCGTTTGAAATTTTAAAAATGTCTATTCCTAAAAATGCAAAGCGTTAAATAAGGAAACAATTACACATTAAACAGTATGTACGATATTTACTTTAATAAATACTATGCAGACATACTACTTAAAGAATACTCGCGCGAAAGACATGTAGATGTAATTGTTTTAGAAAGAAGATAGCCGTATTTAAGTTAACAAGTGCATTCACAAAACATCCTGCAGGTCAAAACCAAAGTTGACATCTTATGCGTACGGTCTCGGCTAAGTAAATGTTTCATAATGATACATTACTAATTTTAAATAACATTAAGCACATGCATTAGCATTGACTATTGGATCTTACCATGGTAGTATACAGTGTTTAAAAAATAAGCATCGTACACATACATACACATAATAAATAAGCAAAAACAGAAATTATTTTATTTTAGTTTTACAAGGTTAATTGTTAATAGGTATATCAGTTACTAGTATATTGTTTTTATTTATTTTTACCTTTTATAGCCTTTAATATGGTACACATTCTACATAATTATGTAGTTACTATTTCGTTAACGCTAAGTACAAAAAAAGAGCAAAGTCTTTGTTTCAAGTCGTCTGTTTATACTGATTCTACCCTGTGGTTGCTGATTCAATTTAAATTATTGCAATTTATGCATGGATAGGTTATGTCACTGTATATCCGTTTTTGCATGTTCTTTGGTGGTTTCATTGTTTTATTCTGTGCTTTCATTATTACATTCAGACGTTGTTTTAACCAAACAGACATATAGTAGTTTTAAAAGCGATGTGGGTAGCGTACGTTATTCACGAAGGACAGATATTTTAAAAAAAAATCCACATGAAACATGTCACACTTTTATATCAGTTTCAAAGTTACTTTAAACAAATACGTGTGAGGGAAGAAATACATAAATGCAGATGCACGAATTTATTGGATTATTTTAGTTTGTTCTACATACAATCTGTGAATATCATATACAATATTTCAACATATGTTAAATAATGAACAAAATTACTGTATTATATACTATTGCCATTCTATAACTCTAGATTCTATGAAACATTATAGAGAAACATTAAATATACGAAAGGACAGTTGCGGTTAAAATAATAAATGATTACGTTTTAAGAACAGTTTGTGAAATACACTGTAGTGTATGATTAACTTAACAAAACTGTTCAGCTGATTTTCATTATAATCATGATCTATTTACTTAACGTTAGTATGCACGATTATTTTTGCCCCTATAAAATATTAAAAAATATTCATTGGCGTCATATATTATAAGTAATACATAAAACAATAAAGTACAGACAGTATTGTACATTAACGATTAAATGGCTTACATATCTAAAACTATATTAGAGTTTTTAGTATAACAATCATAGTTCGTTTTGTTTGTTTTTAAATTTCACAGCAGGCTTTTGAATATGACCTCATTCGGCATTTGATTGGGTAAGCAGGAATACATATTGGCCAATTGTTACCAGTCTTTCAAAATGTTTGATATAAAAAACAGTAAAGAAAGCATATATTAAACAATATAGAGCAAGCAGCCATGTCCGAGACCAGATACAACTGTTAAGCAATCAATCACATTATGTTCATTAAATTAACATTGATATTGTTCCGAACACAATAAACCGTTGTTTCAATAGTTGTATTTTTAAAACTATTTCATAAACAAATGTAATTTAACGTGAACTTATTTTGTAGGCTTTGAAAATTTGAATATACATGTAGTAAAAAAAGAAATATTTCATTTTTAGAAGAAGTGCAAGTAGGAACAATCTTAGAAACACAACGCATTGTTTGTTAAAATATGCAAGAACATGATTTTCGTTAAGACTTAAGGTTTTGTCATAAAGGCGGTTTACAGAAGAAGTTTACCATTTCTAAGTGCATATAACATCTTAAAAAAGCTTCTTGAAATTAATGGTATAATGCAATAAAAAAGTCATACTCTCTTTTGTTAACTTTTTATATTGTTTGCATTCTGCCAAGTCAATGATAAAATAATGTGCAATTTATCTTCCTGTTCTATTGGGTTAAAGTGAAATATGTATATGAACAAATAACAGCGATTTATTGTTTTCGTGTATATTGTAAAGTATGCTTTATTTCTTGTCCATGCGTTAACCAATACAACAGAATAACAAATCAAGGTAAAACTCGACTTTTAATGATATAATAAACTAAATCAATATGTGTGATATATGAAGAATGAATGGTATATTTGAAATCAATATAAAGGAGGCCATGCGAACACAATATGCTATATTATGCATTATGTGAATAGTATCATCCGAGGTTGGCTGCGTTGGAAGTTGGAAATATGTTGCTGTGGTAAACATTATATCAATTATTTAGTTATTCTTGTTTTGCTTTTTGATTTAATTTGCAATATATCAGGTTGATACTTATACACAGGTGTGTGTATTTAGTCTCATTGTTGGATAAGTGTGAGGTTAAAATTGGATTGACCCACATGATTTGCATGGGCCGATCCCAGATTGACCCACATGATTTGCATGGGCCGATCCCAGATTGACCCACATGATTTGCATGGGCCGATCCCAGTTTGAATCATGTTTCATGTTTTTGTTGTGTTGTCCGTATTGTGTTCTGTATAGTTTAGTTAACTCCTTTTTGACAGAAACAAACCTCTAGCAATGGAAAAAAAAAAGATTCTCTCCTGGATTTGCTTACGCAGTCCTTAAATCGCTATTCTCTCTCTCTATCTCAAACCCCATTTTAACCAACACAACAGTGTATTAAAACATAAAAAATAGTACCATCAAGTTAACGCTTTCAATATTCAACATCGAATAACCCTACACACGAAAATGCACAATAGTTACAAGAGTCACAAAAGTAAACCACATATTGTGTGGTGAGATGATAATTTTCTCTTATATATTGACTGTATACAGTTGTGTTTAAAAAAACAAATTCAAATCATATGAAACTCGATTTTGATAATAATATGCACATGCATATGCCGTCACCGTTTGCAAAATCACATAATAAAGAAGTGATAATTTCTAAGATGATATAATTCAGCCCATGAGTGACGCCAAAATTATACTTAAACCAGTTGTGTATATTTAGTCACATTATTGACCTCACGGCTTTATTTAATTAGATCCGTTTGTTTTAATATCATGTCAATACTGGTAAGTAAACAGCAGTACGTATATCAACGTTTGTTTATATATATGTTTTATTATCTTGTTGAATTTCATATGTTGTTCACGTTCGGTGTCTATAAATAACATTCAACTAAGAAAACGATTAACCTCAGAATATACGCGTCATTGACATACATATAGTTGCAATATGCATCTTATTAAATGTCAATCAACTGCCATGGGTTTTAAAGAGCACGATGAGCTCAAAGCTTATCGAAATCTATCAGTGTGCATTTTAGAGATTTATGAGTTTGCTCGACATTTTTATCAACTTGATTTATTGTATGCTACATCGTTATTTTAAGACAATCTACTTTGATTGTGAATTTGAGATTGCATATTATGACGCAAGTGTTTTGAATATATAATTATATATAATAATAATGTTGCAAAAGTCTGTTCACGATGACATGATAATTATAAGGTATACTTCTTTCAGTAATCAGTCTCTATTTTATACAATAAGTAAAATGCCTTGAATACATTCGCTTAAACAAACACGCAACTCCATGTTGAAAATATCTGTTAAAGTTTAATTATAGGTCAACTATGAACTTTGACATTTTTATCTCTTTTTATCTCAATGAGAAAATCATTTCATATCTGTTCAGGTCCCATTTATTGATAACGTATAGTTATGATGTTGAAGTTAAAATATAGTACTGATGGTAAACACACGTTTCTCTATACGATTGTGGAAGCATGGTATAAGAAGTTACACTAACAAAAACACACACACCTTATTTGATTGGGGGTATCAAGCAGTCAGAAATAAACACGCTTTTCTGGAATTAACATTGTTCAAACGTAAAACCCTTCTATGAGTCATTGATATGTATTAAGATGTTAATGTACGAAGCAAATACGGGAACACCGAGATTCACAGTGACGAAAAGTGTATATAAGAATCTATGTAAACCTCGTATTCGCTTTAAGTTTTAGAACAGTTTTATCGAATACATATTATTATAATTAATTATAACATGGCTTCAAACGGAATGAATTTATTTAAAATGGTAAAGTAGTTCATGATATCATTTGGCCTTGTGGGAATAATGAACACTATTGATATCGTTTTATTATTGCATTGTATGCATTTGAAGACACGAGCATGAACTGTACAGATATAAAGCAAGTAGGAAAACACATTTTCGTAAGAACTATGAAGTTTTTACATGGAACAAACTGACATATGTTTAACGACAATTATGTGGTTATGTTTTGCAGAAGTATGTAAACTAAATAAGAGTGTATTAGATACTAAATAACTAATTATTTTCATGAAATGTGATACATATGGCGAAATGATTATAAACGTGTAGATTATAAAATAGATAAATGTACACAACAATGTATATACAAATACATATTCGTCCAATCATGATGTTAGGTGCTATGTGAAAGAGAATATATATGTAAGATCATGCTGCTCGTATTGTCATCGGTAATGTATAAATTAACTTTTCATGCCAACATGCTTGCACTTTACAACAACATTCACACTTAGCGCATATAACATTTGGCATCAAACTATGTACCTATAGCAATTGAAGCAATTTGTTATATTCATGTTTGTAGATGCAATAGTCACGCAATAAATATAAAGGCGTGAACAGAGTCTTTATCTTCATCAATAGCAATCATAATTTTGATAAATGTTTAATTGTATATAGCTATGTTCACAAACAAAACAATAGCGTAGCCGATAAAAGGGTAATTTAATATTTGATAAAAGCTATTTTGGGGCTGAAGATAAACCGAAGTAGTTGGTGCACATAATTTGCTCCGATACAAATGATCCTGCTTTTATTTATCAAAACTTTTAAGTTTACTTTAATTAGAAGATCCGATTAGGAAAGGTATTTCTCGCAATAAAAGTTAATGTGGTTCTATCTCCAAGAAATATTATGATTATTCAGTTTAACTAGACTTTTAATTTAATTTTATTTAAACTACCAACTGGTATACATTCCATGCCATTTTATGAGTCAGTAAATGCAAATCTCACAATGAACGTCAACGTTTACGAAAATAGGTTAACGTCTAAAATATTATCTAACCCACATAATCCCAAAGCTACGTGCATTTATGCAGTCCGTAAGATTCAATATTTTTAAAAAATGTACTGTACTAAATACAGAAGTTATACATTTAAGCAATTTAAATTACTCAGTACGTTTGAATAGTTTCCCATTATAGACACATACAGACATTTTAATGTGCAAACCGATCAAGTGCTTTCGGTTCTTCAGACAGAACAGAAGCCGCTCTCTGTCAAAAATGAAATCTGCCAAATATAACATTAATCCGGAATCTGAATAAACTTTGTAACAGACAGCGACCTAATCGCATGGTATTGCGATCGTGTATACTGCATATCTCGTATGTAAATGATCAAATGTGGAAAACACCGTTTGTATTAATCGAAGGTATTTAAGATCCGATATGAAAATAGCTTGAGCGCTTCGTGATTGGTTGACCTATCTCGATGTAACATGTCTTGGCATGTACCAGTTAACTGTTCTTAAGTATTATTATTTTAAGCACGTAGACATTCTTCAGATAAGCAAGCAACCAGCGGTTCGCAAAGGCCAAACGAACTAATAATTTCATGTTCACCTTGTAAAAACAAATGTAGTATCGCAGAAAAATAATTGTACGTTTCAAACGGATTATAAGTAGCCCCTTAAAAACTGGTATAGAAAAGGAGAAATTTGCATTAAACACGACTAAAACTATAATTAAACTTAATATTTGTATTTAAATAGATTTATTTAGTTAAACCAAACGTATATCTATAATTGCATTCCGTTTAATTCTATGTCAGCTACTAGGGGGGACAAATGATCATTATGTAACAATATATATTAATAATTGAAATTACACTAAATATAATTAACTTAAAATTAATTATGTAACGATAAATAATACATGAAGTTACGTTCGCGCGCCGCTGGAAACATTATAAAAACAGTTCACGAGTAAAGTTTAGGACGAACGGAAATGAATAACAACAAAATACAATATAAACAATTAAACGTGTTTATGTGCATACAATTGTATTTGTAAATTATTTTGGTTAAAATTTCGAGACCCAAACACAGCATGCTTTTTTATTAGACATTTTATCAAGTCATCGGGTGGAGAAAACTAATATAATGCAAACCTATTAGAACACCACGATTTCGACTGTATATTGTTTGAAATAGTTGAAAAGATATGCGCACGTTAATTATGAAAAATATGCATAATATATGAATGTTTAATTTTGTAAACGCTATTTAGAACTATTTAATTGGCATGGGCACGTTATGACTAACATTTACATTTTGCGCGCTTGCAATTTTATAAAATGCAATGTGTAATTAAATAATAACAGTATAACAATGCTAGTTTGCACAGATGATGTAGACTTATTTTGAACGTTTCCTTGCGGATTCTATTAATTATTATTTGGTATAATATATANGCAGTAGAGCTTTTGTTTTGCGTTCATGGAACATATTAACGAACTTTCTTACACCTATAGTTTGTTTGACAATTTTCTGTATATAAATCGCTAACTTGATCATATAATTTTTTTTAGATAATTACACTTCTGCATATGCTAATAATTTTGTACCTATCCCCTAATCGTTCGAATTAACGTGAGTTTGAACACGTTCCCCTATCATATTTCCGAAATACCTATTGTGCGATCATAAATTAAATTAAAAAACACTAGTATTTACTGCACCCTTTTGAACGATGACTAAGATTTAAAGCTGCTTTAACACTCAAAATCAACGAATATTTCGTAAACTGTTTCGTTAAATAAAGTTAACCCATAAAAAAAATCAGTGTTCCTTATAGCATAAGCCAACCTTTCAACGCTAGATGAGGTCTGGTAACATAGATTTAACAAGATACAAAATGCTCTTTTTTATTTTTATTTTTTTGTGGTACAATATAATCCATTTTAATTTCCCGTTACGATATCTATTCCTACGACACACGAACACTAAATTGGTATATGAACATGTGTTGAATATATTTACCACAAAAAAATTCAAAAAGAGCATTTTGTATCTTGTACAATCTATGTTACCAGACCACATCTAGAAAGGAAATTTTGGTTATTGCTATAAGGTACACTGATTGTTTATGGGTTATTTTTATTTGCGGAAATATTTTACGAAATATTCGTTGATTTTGAGTGTTAATGGTGCTTAAAACAAGTGTGCGAGATTTAATTAAGCGCCATGTAGTTCAGTTAACTGTGAAGTCATAAACGCCATGGCGTCAAATGAATATTGTCGCTCACTGTTGTAGTGGGAAAAGCTTAATTTGTTTTCACCAAAGTTGATTTATTATAGCTTTCATTGAATTTGTATTGGTATAGTGTTGTACTAAGATACGCTATGACTTTTGTATCAGAGTGATTACAAAAAAAATAAATCCGAATTTCTATTCTTAAAAATCGATCAACGGGAAGTGTAATTGGTGAACGCAATGTGTGATTACCCAGCAGGATATTTTCTTAAGAGACATTGCTACCGTTTTGAAAATCAGTTAACTGAATATTTTACTAGCCGATCGCAATCAGAACACCCGGAAATAACCTATGCATATTTGAATTCAATTCAACAGATACGTTGTTTACAAACAAGTTGACAAACGTCTTTAAATTAGTATAGTACAATAGTAAATGACTGGTATTTTGTCTTATGGTATTTTGTTCTCTTTGGCATATGTTTATTCGCAGCGTTAGCACTCAAACCGGTTTTAACCCCAAATGCTTTTCATTTACCGTTCGAATGCGGTGCAAAAGTTTTGATTATTTTATGTTTATAGTTGAAGTTGATAAGAACAAGAATTTCTACGCTACTGGGTTTTATATATAAAACAAACTAGGACTCATTGCGAAGCAAAACATGACGCAATTAAGAAAGAGTGATTCCACCATAAGTGACGGTGGTTTACCTATACTCTTTTTAATCGATAACCTGTAAATATCTTTAGTTGCAATTGCAACTGTTTCAAAACAGTGAAATATCACTTTTATACCCATATATATCATTGAAAAGCACAGATAATGCAATAAATAATGAGAAATCCCAGCTGCGTCAGCAGAGGAACGAACTTTATTAACCCTTTTAGCCGAATTTTGAAGGCCTTTGCACACAGTTTGGATCCAGATTAGACGCCACAGAACGTGGCGTCTTATCAGGATACAAACTGTTTGCAATTCTGATAGTATTCTTTGAAACAAATCGATGAAAATGCTAATTTTTAGAAATTCAGCAGACGACATTTTAGCAGACGACAAATTTCCCAGCATGCAAAGGGTTAAGGTTTTTTATTTAAGACATGGTAACGTATGTGCAACGTAGCTCGAGAAATATAAAACCCGTTTGGGTTACAATCATAAAATAATCAATGCCTTACATAAACGACATTAAACTTGTTTGGTATTCGGGCGTCCATGCTTGAACCATAATTTGTTAAATAATGTAATGTAAAACTATGTACTGTTAAACCTTTTCACACTCTATTCGACCGATGTATACTCTATTAAATAAGTCAACCGTTCATATGTTTCAAATAAGCTGTTTTCAACCTACAAATCAATAAGATATAATTTTAAATACACTACAATGTCTATAGATACGACCTGTAAAAGCTAATATTTCCCCATCATAAGCAATAAATCAACAGACCTTTTTGTTTATAATGGTACTAACACTAAAGTAAAAATTATAATCGAAAACATTATTATGTGTTTCCTATCTATTAAATTATGATATAAACATGTTTTCTTAACCAGAGTTTCTTTTAAGATGTTAACCTGCATTCTTAGATTGGTTTGCTCGGCCCCATCTATGAATAAGTATTTGTCTTCTTTACTTGGTCTAATTATTATTTATCGTTCTAGCATTTCACTCGTAAACCATAGTTCATGAAATCCATTTTGTGACTGTTGAAAGTGTTTAAATCACCATAGCATGACCTAGCGTATATTGTATTATATTACCATTTAATAAAGTCTTTCAAACATCTTCTGTACGTGCACCTTGCTTCTAAAGCAATCTTAACCGAAAATTATTAAGCGCAGCCTAGCGAGCTACATAAACAGTCAATATCAAATAGACGCCAGTCGAAACACGTCACATACTGTTACAACCAGTTTATTATGCTATCAAGAGCTATCGTATAGGATAAGCGTAATTAGGTCGTCGCCATGGCTACATCGCATGTACGATTGTAGCAAGCGATAATACGCTGTGTATTTGCAAATTTTATGCGATCCGTGTTAAACAGTGTATGGCTTTGCTACATCTAAACTACTCAACCGCCTATAGGTAGTGGGGCGTTGTTCTCGTTGCATTGAAACGAGGTTTAAGTAATAATATACACGTCTTTGTGTAACGTCAAGAGTATATTTGATCCGACATCAACAATAAGCATATTATTAAAACGAGTTAATATAATCCTTTAAATCGTTATCAAAAGAAGATTGAATTTAACAGACTGTTACATGAGACGGTTATTTTCAATGGCACTGTACACTTGATATCTTGAAAAGAACAAATAGTTTATTCACTTAGGCATATGATAGCTCATCGTGATAACGTTCGACTTCATATCATTAGACATCCATGCATGCGTGAAATAATGAGTAAATTAAATAGTAATACAGTGTGCGTGAGATTGTTTTGTGTTCATATAAACAATGAACTGAGTTTATAAACACCATGTTTACGGACACCGGTGGTATGAGGCACAAAAAGTACATTAATTTTATAATAAACTGTGCATGTTTACAGTTATCAGTGATAACAGGCAAAACAAAGTACATTCATTTCATAATAAACTGTTGATAAATGACAATAATACACGTTTCGTAAAAGAAAAATACAATCATCCTTTTTCTTAAAGCATGTTATACAGTAAATAGCTACCTTCCTAAGCATCCCTGTATTATTATTATTCAACAGTTTCAAAACAGTGTGCATGCATACTTGGTCTTATTGAGAAGTGCGTTGGTATGTATTTGATATCTTAGATGTTATGTGTATAAAGTACAAATAAGAAAGGCTGCTTTACTAAATGTATTTTGCTCGTTAGCAAGTATTCATATAGTTTTCTTGTCATTATATTTTACCTCGAAAAATGTAAATATAAACGCATGTAATTGTAAAATGATCATGTTTATAAATCATTATTTCACGTATGATACAGTTTAAATACGCAGTTCATGTTTATGTTTCGTTTGTTTGGATTTTAATTAAAGATATTGAAAACATGTACATACAGATTTGATTTTGCCCTTGATTGTTTTAATTGTGACTTTAACATGTATATTTTTTTCATATATAATGAAGATTAACACAGAAGTAAATCATTGCTTAATCAATCTATCTTAATCATTCTTGTATCGCAAACTATGCGAAGTAATCAATCAACACCGCTCAAATTGCTCGCGTACGTAGTTAGATTGCCGATATTCGTGATGGTAGTGTTGTATTAACGCAGACAGACTAGTCGGTGACATATTTATTTTTAAATGCAAACCTTTGTAAGTGGAGACTTTCCGTTGTCAGATAAAACTAGATTTAAAGTGGTTATATCTTCCTTGTTAAATTTCGTAGCCAATCAAGACTTTGAATACTCAGATTTACACGACAAAGACAAGATTGAGGCAATTGTCCTTCAGAAAACGATAATAGTACTTAAGAAAATACTTGAAACCATTCTGAATGCAACCAGAAATCAAATGAAAATGAATGATAACGTTATTTCGATAAGCTGTTTGCTTCATATGCTTCTTCGCGAAATATTCTTCAACCGTATGATTTCAGAGTTTTGTTTTGAGCACATTTGAATAATCTATACAAATATGTTTGTCATTATGTATTGAAATAAGTTCATGGATTCTTTCTCTTCTGCGAGTTTTATATAATCAGGAGGAAAAGTCCTCTAACCACACGCTAGTACATACTTATGTATTATATTGGTATATACATGTGTCACATTTAATAAAGGAATACGTAAATCATCAATGAGGATTTTAAGCAACGTCTTATCAAGAAGTGACGGTTTATGTGTTTGTAATATATTTATGGTTTGGTAGCCTTACTGCCAATACAATTTTTAAGTCTCTTGTCGTACATGCATATTGCGTTCGATCCATGTAATAAAGTTTTAGCATTAACATTATTCTACAATTATGATACAATTATTATTAAAACTGATCGATGTTATTTAAAACTTTTTCTATTGCGTTACTCACTTACACTCTTGTAAATTATATGACTCAGAACGTTCATATCGGCACACAAAGTTTGATTTGTTATATACTAAATATCATTATATTTTGATAATTACCAGTTTGCAACGATCACAGTGGATGATTAATGAAGTGGTATATGAGAAGACTCATTACCTTGCTTGTTGATGGATGGTTTATCCACATAAATTATGTAAAATGTTCCTATACAGCGAAATATTATTTTTGTTAAGAACGTCTATCTTTATATGCAGTTTTTGAAAGCGAGTTATTCTCGTATCGATTTTTGTTCAAACACATTAGCGCATTCCCTCTTTTAATCATTATTATGTTAAACGTCGTATTGTATGTACAGCATGTTTTTTTCCAGTGTCGTATAAGCAAATGGTTCCTTAAATAAAAGATTAGAGATGCTATAAAACATTTAGCAGCTGATAATGTTCCTGGACTTTCAGTGTTCCTATATATTTAAGAGTACTTCAAACATTTCCAGACGTTTGTTTTTAAAGCCATATATCATATTTCCTCTATTGTTACTTTATATTTTTAAAATAAAAAGCATTCTTACACAGTGACTAGCATTTTAAGAGCATAAAGAAGAGAAATGAGCCAATACTTCAGACAACGTTCATACATATTCATCCTGAAATTATGCACCATAATTCATATACTTTAATATTTTACCGACAATGCCTTATTGTCTCCAATGATTTGTATTTTGCAAAATACGTGCACAAATGTATCTTAAATGTGTTTTCTTGATGGATTCTGCTAAGTGATAAAAACTTTAAATACAAATAAGTTGTCATGCAAAATTCAATATTAACCATGGAAACAATCAAATACGAAATTATCGTTCATTAGAAAATGACAAACACATCAACTCCAGTCCCATATGATATATTTAGATCTTCTGATATGTGAACATAATGTTCTTATATAAACTGACAAAGTTAATCGAGTTCTATTGAAGTGTATATTACTTTATCTTCCACATTATGTGCACATATACATGTTTAAACGAAATAAATTTTGTGTATAAGGAGGCAATTAGAGAATGAGATATATGGTCTATTTTTCATGTTCGAAATCTATTAGTTTAGTACAAACATAAGCCAAGCGTGCAAATTAAGTCCGTATGCCTAGATACAAACCACGTATGTGGGAACATGTAGTATTTAGCACTCCGCACGCATGAGAGGCTTAAGAATCATTTCCTTGGATGTTGATTTA
This sequence comes from Dreissena rostriformis, assembly GCA_007657795.1. NCBI lineage: Eukaryota > Metazoa > Mollusca > Bivalvia > Myida > Dreissenidae > Dreissena > Dreissena rostriformis. Next base: position 113,162 of record VMBQ01001473.1, read on the forward strand.
GCAGCGCGGTGCGTGCCATTGAAGCTGTAATATTGTATTAGCCTGTTTAAAATGATCTTGATCTACGATTACAAAGCGTTATGTTTTAGTTCCATTTCGATAGGTCTTATACTTTTTAATGGAAACCGATTTAAATATTACATTTCAGTCATTTGCATAAGCATACGTGAGCTTGTTTTAACGATTTTGACATTTTCATTTTAGCATCGATAACGTTCGAACGAAATGTACCTTAAAATCGACAGTAATATCGATGACGGTTTGTATTTGATTAAACATATTTTGCGCAGTAGAGATTTTATAATAGAAAATTTTACCTAAACGCCGTTTTTGTGCGTTTAATCGTTAGACCACTTTGACAATGTTTTCAGCAGATGATAACAATTAATTCATCGACGTTACATGCTATCATTGGTTGACAGCTTGTCAATAACATCGGTAAGCGTTGCACTCAATAATTGTTGAAAAGTAACGTCTCGTTTAGACAATGTTTTACCTGAGACATATCTTATTTACAACCGTGTAAAATAGAGCCACTGTTAAATGACTGTTAAGTACCTTTGCTTATCATATCAAACCTGAACGGCAAGTTAGCCCCATAATTTCTTGTAACAGTTGGCATTTACAACAGCCAACTGAAGCATTTATGTATTAAATGTCTATCAAACAGCTGCGATTTCTACGCATCAACATCATTGTATTTAGTGTATTTATGCAGGAATCTAATTGTTTTAGTTCACTGTGATAATGATTTGTCCTTAAAACAATAAAACAATAAATGTAAGGCCTCTGGCAATTTGACTCACAAATTACAAGTTAATATTTGCAAGTTGAACATTCATGATTTATAATTATAGCCATATCTTGACTTTGATATCCCTTCACGGATAAATCATATTATTTCATATATTTAATTACAAATTTGCGTCTCACTACTCTTTGGTTATAGAGTTTAAGACGTATATCATCATATTCTGTTTCAGACGCTGGCTAAATAACCTAACCACAGCATCTGAAACATTTCCTCACTCCAAGGAAATTATCTGGAGACGAAGGTTGTGAATGCTGAAAAGAGAACAGTGTTAGTTTATGTTTTTATTCATTCATTATAGTATTTTAATGAAAGTAAACAAGATATATCTCCACTGTGGCAATATGTTCCTCCTCAATGGATATGGTATTGGCAATTTATTACAACAATTGTTAGGTTTACAAACATTGCGTGTAGTCTAGAAAATACAAAGACATACAAACTTTAACATATCGTGATCTTATGGCATACATTAATGTACAGTTAAGTAATAATAATAAAGAAGAAATATTACATTCACATAAGGCCATCAATTCTTAGTTTACCAAATTACTGTCATGTTTTTTTTATTCCCTCTGAGCAATATTTTACATAATTGGAAGATAATAACATGTTTAATTAAACACTCAACTGATAAGTTTTTTTTATAAAGATAATGGTGGCTGATTTTTTGAATTTTTAAATTAATGCGTTTATGTGTTAAAGTGTTGTGTAGTTTGTTTCTATTAATATGAAACAAAAAATGCAAATTTCGATTTGCAATATGTCATCATATATTTATTAAGACGGAACAAATATGGCGTTATTTATTTGTAGTTTTTGCACAGGTTTAATTATTAAGTTTATGCATTTTGGTTTATTTACGATTATAACAGTTTTTTCAACATACGAATTACTCAAACTAAACACGTATTAGATTAAAGAGTGTATCTATATCAAACGAAATACTATAAGCCCTATCGTTTTCCTTTTGAATTTGGTTGATGTAATTCAATATAGTGTGGTGGTTATTGAATATTGGTCAAAATGTTTAATTGTCAGCAGGTTATGCTGTTTAATTATATTCTTACTCTAAATTCAGTATGAGATGGTGGTTGAGAGTTATTTTTAATAAACGCACTTAACTTGACAAAATAAATAACCAGCTTACATTTAAGATAACTATCAAATCGTAACTGAAGCATCCGACAAGGTTATTGCGATAAAGTATCTTTTAAACTGTACCCACAATAAATTTAACGATATGCGCTAAGGATAAATTATCTAAACAAATTAATTGCACAATTTTATTCGCGAATGTACACAAATCAAAAGAATTTCACAATCCCAAACATACGTATCCTGTTTAATCTTGCAAGGCTAATGTAAATATTCGCTGGGCCTATAAACGTTTACATGTTGAAAATCAATACTCGCCCATTGAATGTTCTAGACGGTTAGGTAATTGAGACACAGCGCTCGCGGTCTATTGCTTACCGACTTACTATTAATTGTTAAGCTTGTTGAACCGAATATCCGCTTTTCGTAGCTAGCGGTATTAATATCTATAGGTAGTATACTTACAATGTATGTACTAGTTATAAAAGCCATGTGTTATTACATGTTCATCAACAGTTACTATTACAGTAGATTTGTGTTGTTTTGTGCTACATAAATGGGCGTTAATTTTGATCGCTTAAAATATTGATGTATTTGACATGATTTAAATGTGAGAGAAAGAATATTAATAACACGGTATGAAAAACCTTGAGGATCACGTTAAGTTAAGTAAAATTTTAACTTATCTTGCCTTATAGATACACGTTAGCAATTATCTCAACAAAATCGATTACCGGGGTACGGGTTCAACAAATATGACGACCAACCTGACCTGAATATCTTAATCTTTCTTAAAACTTGTTCGTTGTTACAAACGACTGGTGATATGTATCAATATAAGAGTGTGCATTCAGCGGTAACAGACTGAATATAATTTAATTATAAAAGTAAACTTTCTTTTCTTTTTCTGGTACAGAAATTAAATTGAGTAAATGTAGATGGGTCACCATTCGTTGCAAGTGCATAGGCCTATGTGGAGTCTTTAATAACATCAGGACTGTTGTGCCAGACAAGGATATGTGGTAACAACAGATATGCACTTTAGAAAGCTGTTTTTCGGGAACGAAAAAAAAAATAAATATACTTAAAAATAATCCCTCAATAAACAACGCGTTCCTTATTTATTAGTATTCATCCGGTATGCATGTGAACAACTACATGAACAAATGACGTCACACAATGTGAGATCATTTTTGGCGCTCTTTTTCAATAGAAATAACGTATACAAGCATTACTTACTTGGATGTCACTGCATATTGTGTTTAATTATGCTGTGTTGTTTTTGTCATTTTTCTTGAATAATGAATCAACAAGGTAAGTAATAAATGGGCTACGGCACGGCTTTGCCGTGCGATGGGCCGTATTGGCACACCTTCGTAAGCAAAGACTGTCGGTCTAAACCCCTCTGGCCTATACTGCCGATGGTGTGCTAATACGGGCACATATCACATCATAGTCGTGTAATAATTTATAGGAACACGACTTGTAGAACATTTAAGGATTACATCAATTGCTCTTTAAGAATTTTTTTACATAACGAAGTCATTTAACTACTATCAACAAGTGAAATACATGTATATTGAAATGAAATAATAACTCATCATCCGATTTACTCGTAAACATGTATTATTCACACATTACGCATTCACGCCACAAGGAAACATAAACTACATGTAACTTGACGCTACTTAGCATTTGAAAGAAGGAAGTATTTTGTATCTCCTGACATGATTTACGACTAGCTTTTTCAAGTATTCTTTATCTACACGGAAGAATAAAATTATCTGATTTTGCTTTGGTTGAAAAGTTTATAACACTAACTTATCTCGTTCATGTACAATCACGTGTTTAAACAATTGATGGAGTACGATATTTAACCAGGCTGAAGTCCGAATTGGTGTGCGTGATTCGATCACTTCAGTATTCCCATTCGTTTCACAATTTAAGTATTATACAAAGGCGCTGGGCAGTATATTACGCCACTATTTGCCAAAACATCAATTACAACGTGTTCATTTTAATTATCGTTTGACTATTTCGCACACACATCAATATTATCATAAAACATGAAAACATGTGGCTTAAGTTTGGCAAATAAATATTGGAAAAAAAAATATGCTTGATACAAATATAGCTTACCTTTTACTGTTTCATAAACATAAGAATTCACATACTTGTATTACGGATCATTATATAAGTATACTTATCATTTGTAAGGGTTGAGTCATAAAATACGGTCGTCATATATTGTAAAAAATATTTTTTAAATAATCTTATTTTTATGTCCCCCAGTCTATACTGTGGGACATATTGTTTTTGCCCTGTCTGTTTGTTGGTTTGTTTGTTTGTTGGTTTGCACAAACTTTAACATTGGCCACAACTTTTGCAATATTGAAGATAGCATCTTGATATTTGGCATACATGTGTATCTCATGGAGTTGCACATTTTGAGTGGTGAAAGGTCAAGGTCAAGGTCATCCTTCAAGGTCAAAGGTCAAATATATGGATCAAAATCGCTCAAAAGGGGACATAGTGTTTCACAAACACATTTCTTGTTTAATTATGTTATGCTTCGTTTCATTTCGTTTAATACTTAAGTATGTCAAATAAATTCAATCGTCGGTAAACGTTTTTTGTAAATAACGTTTATAAACATTTATAAATAATACATGCTCGTGAATGCCTATTTTATATTTAAAACAGTTCTTTTAATTTATAAAGTTGACACAATCCATCGAAAACAAAGACCTAGTCGCACACTGGTACAAACGCGTTACAGATGAAATATTAAATAACATGTGCATGTGTAATTATATGTGTCCACATATACACAGCTATCAGCGACACGTCAAATACTTAATGTATGTATAGCCAAATCTTTATGCAATAAGTGGTTTACCGAAATCATCAACACACCACTGTATGTAGTGTGAGCTTTGATCAGATTATATTTAACTGTGTCATCATATTAAATGAAGGCAAATCAGTTTCGAACTAGTTTATTCAGTGAGACGAAACATTCTTACTATTAAGGGTGTGTATTAATGATTCGATATACATATACAGTTTGGAGGTAACACCTGTACAAAAAACAACAAATAAACGGTTTAAGACAATTGTACTTGTTAACATTTCTTTTCATACGATGTCGAATGATTGGTAATCAGCTTTACCGAGTAGTTAAAACTATATAATATATCCGATAAATAATCATATATACACTCATATTTAATCCTTATGTTTACGGTGTCGAATTATTGGTCTACGGTATTACCGGAATGTTAAAACAATATTAATGTATATACTGTTGCATTATACAAAAACTTTTAAAATCAATTCTATCGAAACCTGCTTTGTTAGCAACATTTTCGAGTCATTAACGGACACAAACCATATTACGGTTAAAAAAAAAAAGGAACCATGTTAACAATAATTCTCAACGGTCTTATGGACAGGATTTATACCCGCAAATTGCAGTGCACACCTACACGCAAACGGGCGTAAGGATTGCTTAATTTTTTAGACGTATGTTAACGCTTAATTTTTTTTTATTGGCATTAATATGTAATGTTGAATAAAAACGTTAACAGTATGAATGTTTAAAAATAATTTATGTCAGATTTATTATTATTATTTGTATATACTTAGTGAAACCTGATCTTAATATATAAGACACGATGATGAGATGGCTTTAAATTTCAGGCTCAATTTATAGAAACATGAGAAATGTTGATACATAAATCACGGGCTGTAATCCTGTTATTTACTCTTGAAAGATTTTTTTTTCTTTTTTTGTTATATACTTCTTAGTATTCCTATTATTATCCGTCAGGGATCACAATTCAACAGATCCGTATTGTATTACAGCGTTTATCCTAAAAACCAATCCCTAATGGACTTTTTTGTCATTCTAAAGGTTAATACCGGTATTCTCTTGCTAACAGCTTGTTGTTAAATACCTAAACATATTGTGCGAAATAAGATCAACATATACGTATATTCAGTGTGTAATTTATTTTATATTTAGTGTTCTTAAGAAAATATAAAAATAATGGAATTTTAGAGACATCGCATTAAAGAAAGGTCAGATCCCAATTCGATTAATGTTTGTAAATGTAAATATTCAATCTCTTAAGTATCTAATAAATATCGCACACAGGTTATACGGAGGCTAATGCATAAGATTTAATAGCAATCCTTTGCTCATATAAAATGTTGAAGTCATTGACGTATAGACACGGATATAATATGAAAACATTAACCAAAAACGATACTTTAACTAGTTCTTTTCGTGGTTTTATAATGAGACACGCGCTGAAAGATCCCACAAAGACACACGGTCGTTTGGTGTCATATTTAATGTTTTAAAAGTACATTTCAGTTGTGTAATGGTTGATCTAGCGTTGAACAGTTGTTACAATAGCGAGTCATCAAGGTTTAACATCAATGTGCTTTAATCGATCATTTATAAATAATTCATTCGTATTTGTGGTTGACCTTCTTGCGAGAAATATTATGTGTAACAACACATACGTGTACGAATACAATAATTATATGTGCAGCGTCATTGTAGGAAATCAAGACTATACAGTGAGAAACAGTTTGATTAACATTTATGAATGCCATATACATGGAAACAACGTGAATGCTTTTATCAGCACAGCGCGTTAATATGGTTTATGTGAATAGCATTATATACAATATGGTTTTGTTCAGTTGGCATGTGTTAAAGTATAGTAATAGTTGAATTTTTAGTTGCGCTCTAATGTAAACTGGAAATACTAACTAAACAATCTACTTTGAACGAAACGTGGTTTATTTCTATACATGGACGTATATTTCTTTTATTTCAGGTTACCTGATTACCAGCAAAAGAAGTTCCAACATCGAACAGGTTATTGAATAGTTCATATATTTGTATTAGTTGATTGAATGATTACTTGATTGAGTGATTGATTACTTGATTGATTGATTGGTTGATCGATGGATTGATGGATTTATTTATTGGTTGATTGATTAGTTCGTCAATTTGTTTTTCCGTCCGTCCACACAAAACCAACCACCCAAAATCCCATCCATCCGTCCATTCATTAATTATTTTATTAATTCCACGTGCGTTCATATAATTTTTCAATTAATCATTCACTAATTTATTCAGTAATGATTTAATTTCATGTTAACAGACTGTTTTTATTAGTAAGCAGGAAGTAGGAAACAACGTGAATACTTTTATCAGCAAAGCGCGTTGATATGGTTTATGTGAATAGCATTATATACAATATGGTTTTGTTCAGTTGTCATGTGTTAAAGTATAGTAATAGTTGAATTTTTAGTTTCGCCCTAATGTAAACTGGAAATACTAACTTAATAATCTACTTTAAATTAAACATGGTTTATTAATATACATGGCCGTACACATATTTCTTTTATTTCATGTTACCTGATTCTCCGCAAAAGAAGTTCCAACATCGAACAGGTTATTGAATAGGTCAGATATTTGTTTTGATTGATTTACTTATTGATTGATTGACTAATTGATTGATTGATTGATTAATTGATTGATTAATTACTTGATTGATTGATTGATTGATTGATCGATTGATTGATGGGTCGATGGATTTATTGATTGATTGATTCGTTCGTCCGTTTCTTTTTCCGTTCGCAAAACACAAAACCAACAACCCAAAATCCCATCCATCCGTCCATTCAATAATTATTTTATTTATTCCACGTGCGTTCATATAATTTTTCGATTAATCATTCACTAATTTATTCAGTAATGATTTAATTTCATGTTAACAGACTGCTTTTATTAGTAAGCTTTCACTTAATATCTATCATTATTTAATGATAAACCATATATGCTGTGCATTTTGTTTTTCATTTTTTAAATTTTCATTTTTAAAATCGTTTGTCAATGTACTGAATATAAATAAACGAAAATGACTTATAAAAAATTGTTTATAAATAATCTAAAATAAACGTATAATATGTTTGAATAAAAATCGATAGAATGTATTGTGTTATATACGCAACTTTAGTTGTGTGTGTCTCGTGCATCAGTATTATCGTGCAATTACCTATCGGTAGGATAAACAAGGCTTTTTCAAGAATTGTAATATAGTGTAAGGGAAAACCGGTCAATTCTTGTTTTAAGCCTATATTATTGAACGTTTTGCATTAATCAAGAAGGGTGTATAATACTTCATGAAACAATATTCATTTTGAATCCCTGAAATGTATTCAGTAGAATGTGCAAAACTGAATATAACTTTCGCATCTCAAACAGTCTGTATCTGACACTAAACGATAATATGGAATATTGAGCAACTCAAAAATCATTTGCACTTTCGAATTTTGAGCCCTGTAAAAGACGAGAGTATTTGA
>VMBQ01001473.1:123072-140318 GCA_007657795.1 Dreissena rostriformis
TGATGTATAGGAAGTTTAGGCACTGAAGCATACTACAAACACATTTGTGACACACACTTGATAATGTCTGGGGCAAATATGGATTGTCGTCACAGTATTTAATTTTTTTTTATAATAATACGAATATAGGAATAATTAAAGTCCAGAAAAATTCTCAATATATTTAAACGAATACGAAAATATATATTGCAGTTGCATATGTCTTTGCCAGAAAGTTTAGTGAGAATATATGATCGTTCAATAACTTTTCTTCTTTAAATATCCAAACGTTTGTCATTTTATGTGTTCCGATTCTCTAGTAGAGAAATATGAAATATAAAAACTGGGTCACAATTATTGATTTTTAATCAAAATTATTCTGTTTAATACCATATACTTTTCTACAAAACGCCAATTTGGCAATACATAAAACGTGGCTGGTCTTAAAACGTGTATGTTAAAATGTTAAATACATAAAAACTGAACCATGCACTTCATTTTTAATTGAAAAACAAAACAAGTATGTTTATTTTATTATATTGAAAGAATTTTGAAACGCAAAATTTATGTTAAAGGGAAAATACGCGTTGACATATCTCTAGTAGATTTGGCATTGTGTTCCCAAGTTCAATTTTCCTACATGCAATACATATTATGATGCTGTTTGTAATAAACATAAGACCTTGAACTTTTAATACAGTAAAGACAAATATATCATCATAAAATAAAGATAAAGAAATTGAAAGGTCATTGTGAATTATTTTCTGTTACGGCCATTAAAAAACTTAGTAATAAGAAAATACACAAAATATGTGTAAAACAATTTCATTTTAGTGTTGTTGTTTTTTCAACAAATACTGATTAAAACAAATCAACTTAAAAGTTTAGACAATTTCGAGATAATAAATGGCATGTTAATATCACTTGTAATAATTCGTTGCCCTACCCACGATTTAACAGTTATGGATTTTCTTATTTGTGTGTGTACATTATTTCTCACTTTTAAAGTATATTTGTGTAAATATGTGCAGCATTTTAACAATTATACCATCAATCAACATACATTTACATATATTTATCAAAATTGAGCATACATATAACGCCGCAAGTATTATTTAATTTGTCTGAGCCTTTACGACAAAGTTATTTATCTACCGTAAAGCGGAAACGATCGTACATCCTTAACCCATGTGTGCCTAGCGTCTAGAGAAAAGGCCTTGGCAAACAGCGTAGACCCAGATGAGACGCCGCATGGTGCGGCGCCTCATCAGGGTCTGCGCTGTTTGCTTAAAGGAATTTCTGTAAGAAATATTCTAAATATAGAAATAGATATACTAGACATCCCTAATTTTGGAAATATAATGATCCAATTTAGAAGGATGGGAGAGTCCACTAGGCATAAATGGGTTAATAGAGAGAAAAAAAGAAAATAATTTTCAATGTATTGCTCAATGTTATAATAAAAACAAATGTGTGTAAAATGAAAACAAAATTATGAATTGATAGAGAAAAATTGGGTTCGAGTACTAAATCATATAATCAATTGTGGCGTGTTCTGAGAAAACTGGGCAAAATGCTTGTGCATAAAGTGTCATCCCAGATTAGCCTGTGCAGTCCGCACAGGCTAATCAGGGAAGACACTTTCCGCCTTAATTGGGTTTTTGCTAAGAAGAGACTTCATTTAAACAAAAAATGTCATAAAAGCGGAAATTGTCGTCCCTGATTAGCCTGTGCGGACTGCACAGGCTAATCTGGGATGACAATTTACGCACAAGCATTTTGCCCAGTTTTCTCAGAACACGCCACAATTAAGAAACCATTAGTGTGATCAAGTAGTTATTGTGTTAAACATATTTAGTGTACACTAAATTTGATGTATACAAATTATAACAAGCTTTATCACTTATGTATCACTAAATATGTTTTACAGTTTTAAGTTTAGTTCGCGACCAGTACAGTAAATGATGCCTACTATTCTAGTGAAAAGGCTCAAGTGACCATCATGTCTTGCGATTTTAAGTTTGGTATAAGTAAGATTCCATAGAAACATTATGTAGATAAAAGCTGTTAAGTAAACTCTTAGTAATTTATGAAATACATTTTATCTTAACTTCAAATAACAAATCATATAATATAATTCCGAATATTATTGTTTTACTCATCTGGCATTTATACTAGTTTTGTTTCGTGATATATTAATGTACCTATCGATGTACCACTGTATTTGCCATATAACTACATAAGGAAATAAAAGTGTCAATACTTCACTTAATAGTACCAGTTCACATTGTATATGGTCTACTAGTCATGAAAGCGCATTTGATATGTAGAATGTTTTGATACATCCAGCATAAGAATATTTTCATTGATCTGTGTGTCAGTTGGATTAAGATAAAACAGTTTTCATCTAGTAATCATTATAAGTATATCTGATATAACTGCATCTGACTACACAGACATTATCCTATTTTTAAACAAAATCAAACACAGACATTTGCCTAAAACTCTCCTCGGACAATACATTGTTTAGTTTACGTTATTTTAATGACAGTACTGTATTTAAGACGTAGATTCATTCAATACGCACGCATGAGCACGTGGCAAGATAAACAGTACTTGTCCCAGATGATAACATGATGAAATCGTTAGATAGTTTGTAAGTATCGACTTGAATGCTCTGAAGTATGTTAAGTATTTCGTACAAATATATGTAGTATGCCCCTATTGTAAACCAATCCATACTAAGTTTCAACACGCAGTATTTCAAACTGTAAGGTATAGCGATCTGGTATTTAAAGTAGAATTCGATTCAATACATTCTATACAACATTCCGTCTGCCTACAACTTAAATACCTTAGGTTCAACATGCCGTAACTTGATCGCCTAAAGCTAATACACTACATCCACAAACGTAGACTCAGTTGTGTTTGTACTGTAAATAAAGATCGTAACAACTGTCGGTTTTACACTTATGCTAAGCGTCAGTTATTCTGACTGCACGGCTATTTTTGTATGGTTTAATAACGTATACATTTATGTTGGACATTTTTTTTTTATTATTTGCATGGTCTTTTTGCTTAATTTGTCCACTATCACAATTTCAAATTGATATATGCGCGATAAGTATTGGCCTAGTTTTCAAGGAGGTTTTACGTTTAAAGTGTTAACTTAATAGCTGCTTATGGCGTGCGGAAAACAGTATTGGCAAACAAAGTTAATCGTATTGATCGGTTTTAAGAAGATAAGTGGTATGAATAGACTATTGTGTGTACCATTAATAACACTACAACACGCTGTCTGACATCCTGTAATTCTTACTAAAAGTTGCATGAAACAGCACTTTGATAATTTTTTACTCACTATAATTAAAAAACTATTTCTTGTTCCATATAAATGCAATAAATACGATGTTATAAGCACATTCATTATAATAAACATAACACTATATGGTTATCTTTATGTATGGAATGTAACAAAGTATGCTCCTGTTTATGATTTATTTGCAACATAAATGCGTTGCAAAATAATATATTCATATAAAAACAAATAGAAAATAAATCAGATAATAATAATAATAATAATAATAATAATAATAATAATAATAATAATAATAATAATAATAATAATAATAAACTAAGAAAATGAATCAAACAAAACGTATGTTTAAACTGTTCATCCACTCTGTTTCATTCACAGTATTTTAAAATTAGTCGGGTGTCTAGTAATATTTTAATATCGTGATGTAAAACCAGCCATTTTGAAAGGATGTCGACCGAATAGGATTGTCACGGTGATTAATATTTGATCGTTTTACGAGTAAGTTTGTGGTGTAAAACGTTAATTTAAGGCAATAGTTCCCGAGGCGAATAGACCAATATATGTTTCATTACACCGTATGTCAACATTACAACAAGTTGTATTATGCTTTTAATGAAAATGTTTGTTGTACAAGATTATTCAGTTGTTATTGTGTAATGTCATGTAAAAAACAGACCTTGGTACATTTTTCGCGAATGGTTTATTGCAGTATGTGAAAAGAATGGGAAAACTATACCAATCACATTAAAATTTGAAAGTATATAAACTTGTTCTGACTGAGTATAGTAAAACGTCCAATATGCTCATATTCTAACGACAACATCTTATGGCTGAATTATGTGTACGTTTTGTTTTACTGGAGCGTCGAACCAAAATTGCGACAAATAAAAGTAAAGACCACTTTCATCAAAGTTATTTTTATTTCACCCGCCGACGGTATTTTTTTTAAAGCTGATATACATTTTATTCCGATCGCTAAAACAAATAAGCAAAAAATTAAATATTAAAATTAAGAAAAAATCGTATGATACTTTTGGATAAATGAAATATCTCGTTCAAGCAACTGCGTTATACTTGAAATTAACATTTATTACTTATATAACTTTATATAAATACATATAGTGTATGCACTTTTTTCATCTCTGATTGCATTATACTAGTGTACTATATGTCATACTTTATGTGTACGTATATGCAGTATTGAAATAAATTATGTTGGAAAAATATATATCTCGTCCAATAACATTGGAAATTTCTTTCAACGTCTACGCAACGAATTTTAGTTTATATAATATTGCACAATTAAAAGTATATCTCGAAAAAGACAGAATCCATGTCTTACAACTTACAAGATTTAAGAAAAAACAAATCAAAGATTCTTGACTTAAACTGTCAAATTGCAAACATGGTTTGATTTATATGTCAATGGATCTGTTGATGATAGGATTCATATGCATAAGCTGCTCATTATGTTTATTATAACACATTGCCGAAATGACAAGTAATGTAAAAGGTTATCAAATTTACTGTATACCCAGCCCGTACACATATCAGTATAAACCAATCGGTAAGTAAATATTGCAAACAAGATTTGTACACGTTTGCAATATATCCAATCACATTACATGTGTGCTAAACCATGGAATTTTTCTCAATAGATGAACCCCTGTTTGTCTCCAAATAATTTGAAACTTGTCGATACTAGGTGATTGGCAAATATACACCAAGTGTTAGAGCTAAGTTCTGTATCTATGTATTGACTACATTGTCCTAAAACCTTAAATAGTGTCAGATCTAGAACAAACTAATGCAAAATAGAATCATTTCGATTTCACTTTAAACATATATTAACGATATCATATGACACTCTTTTTTTCAAAATGCATGATCTTTTGAAAATATGCTTTCATGAAAAGTAAAAAGATAAATATGCAGGAGAAAGTAAAAAATGAGCAATTTGCTCAATTCAGACTTAATGCGTTTGAAAAAATATGGTTTGTTCTGTCACGAATGGGAACAATTTTTCTTCATTTAAAAAAAATAAAACAAGGAGTCCTTTTAACAAGTATATTTTGATTGTTTCGGCCAAGTGGTTTAAGTTTGCAATTTATTTGTATTATAATTACTCCCGCCATACTCATTTTAATTGAAAAAAGTTACCGTAAAACAAATAATACAAAAAGTTTGGCCTTAAGTGGAAACGGACCATTCCTGACGGTGAAATATAGCAAAACCGAGTGTACACAATTTATAACAATGATTGATGTATTATACATGAGATCAGTGAATGTGAGCATAAGATACTAACTGAAAACACATACGTTAGTACTTTGCATCATTCAACTTCACATTCTTTCAACATTTGTTCAATTAAACCCCAACCCATAACAACGAAAATAGTTATTTTCTTTATAAACCTACTCTTTTGTTGCTAGTTCACATATTATACCTTCAATAACTTAAGGCGAAATTGTGCAGTGGAAACTGGTGATTTAGTTGGTGAACCATACATGCAATACAACCCCTGCCTAATTTACGTAAATAGTTATTTTAAACATAAATCTTTTCTGACGTGATTTTTAAGAATGTTTTGTTATCTTAATGCTACTTGTAAAATAGCTTTGTAATAAAAATATATGATATATAAACATGTATAGACGGTATCGGTATGATGCTTCACCGGACATTCGAATCATTATGCCCTGTTGTATTATATTGCCCCTAAACTACCTATATACATTGTTTCGTCAATTAATGACAAGGAATTCGACCTTCTATATACACAAATTCAAAACAATAAGCAAGAAAGTTGCACAATTATTAAAATGATGTGTTGAAAAATTCATCGTATAACATATACCTTCTATGCAAATGCGCATTTAATCTTTACCATTACAGTATTACGCAGCTTTACACCAGAAACGCATATAACCGATTATAATAGATAGAGTGAAAGAGTTTTTTCTTTTTATAAATATTCGAAGAGAAGAATGCGTATTCGATACGAATATAAACAACACATGGAACACATTTCTCACTCTACATGCCACATCCTTATGCTAGTCATTACTGATAATATCAAACGTATCTTGGCAACGGAAAATTACAGCAATGGGCGTATAACGTGCGAGTAGCATGACTAGGGTAATTTATTACGCGCACAATTCTTTGTTCATTCCAAGGTATTATTCAGCTTCAAACGAGAATACTTTTATCATCAAATGCATCGCACTTTACTATAACAAGTATTTAATTGTTACCAATGTTATGAAATTAAGACAGCATAAGTAATTGAACGGATTAAATGTTAGTAAAATGGGCGCATATTTGTAATAGAAATCTTTAGTATATTAAAAGAAATTTAGAAACCCACACTCTCTTGGATATAGCATGCAACGATCTATTCGTTCTCATTTGGGTAATGTGTGCAGTTTCTTAAGCACAATCTTAAAGTATGATCATGTCATCATAGTCGAAAAAGTATTATCCATAAACGCATTTATTTCTGAAATATATAATTTAATTTTTATATATGTTTAAAATATGGCGCGGCCTCGGTTTTGTCATTATAAACTTTATGTATCACATGAGGCATTTCGGGTATGCTATTAATTACACCCAAAAAGTGCAAACAACACAAAATAGTTGTTGTCTATCATGAAAATGAACATTTGAATAAATAAAAATATAAAAATGTGCAGTCAATACGCTGCACAGCTAATCTAGATAAAAAAATCACTAAAAATGCACAAACAACAGTAACGTATAAATTTGTAAATTAAATAAATTGTGTATACATATATATTGCTTTACAACTAGAATATTGAACGCCACAATGTATGGCTTTTACTTCAAACATTTGTTTTGTGGTATAAATAAACAAAACATCTGCTACCATTTAATTACTCCGCGACGCATATGGAAATGGTACTTCGGGCGATGTATCTCAACACATATACACGTAAATGCATAAAAGCGTTGTCGATTGCGAACTTGAGTCGGTATGAACAGGCAGTTCAATGATAAAGTTGTGGTAAATTTGATCTACATTTGATGTTTGCACCAGTGTATAATATTACACACTAGTATTGTGTTTGTTCTACATAACCTATATGTGCGTACCAGTTCAGAAAAAAATAACGTTAGAACGTCGTATATATTACAAATAGCAATTCATAGATGTTATCACATATAAAGATTATTATATTTATGGACTTTTTATCATTGAGAAAAAGGAGTTTGAATTAGAAAAAAACGCTGTACATATTTTTGTTATACTATTAATAAAAACTTATCTATCAACTATCAACCGTTCCGTTCATAATAAACGCATGCATGTTTACTTACAATCTAAAGTGCGTTTTATTACCAATATGTGTTATGAGATACACAAGGACAATACTGTAGTTGAAAAAACACACGTGTATCCATTTGGCAAAATTTCACATGTTATATTGTTGTTGCACAACATGGTTTAAACATAGGTTTTTTTTTCAATCAGGTTACTTATTCATCCATACAAGGACAGCGATAGTAATATACGAACATTATGATAGTATATACAAAAAACTATACTAAAAACAAAGGTAGAATGCTTCCTCGTTATTTTTGTATTTCATTTTAAATGACATGCATTTTGTATTAAACGTTTTGTTTTGTTTACTGAGCTTAAAAAATGCGTATTAAACGAAAGGCTCAATTTGGAGTACGATGCGTCCTTGCCCAACCAAAGACTGAATAATGTGTTTCGAATAATTTTCAAGCGAAATTGTCAATCAAGTTTATACCTTTTGTGGCATTTTTTTTTTAATATCGAAAAACACTTAAATTTCATTTTATGTCAAATCAATTTAATGCACGGAATCATCGAGTGATATATGATGACGTCATTAAATACCATTGCATATATACAATGCAATAATTTACACACTAAGTCGAACCTTGTGTCGTCATAAAAAAGTAGTCTGGCTTGTGAAATGATGCGGAAAAAGAAAACTAGCAGAATTTACCGAATACATGTGTCATTTTTTTGGATATTCAACACATGATGTATTAATGATAGAAACAGTGTGTGTCTTATCATATCTAGTATATGGGATTTGTTTAGAGCAAGTATATTAATTCTTTGCAATAAATTGTGTATTCATACATCAAATTTGCTGTCTGTCACACGAAAATAAATGTTCAAACTCTAATGTGAAACAATATACGAAAGTGTATACAGATATATGTCAGATATGTATTTTAAAAAAAAATGTATATGGCAAATATAAAAGAAATACATTGTTATGAAACCCTGCATTTACATGATTTATTAATAAACTGATACTATTTACGTGCATTGCATGATTGTACAGTGGTCGTCAAACAAATTGTACATGACAATTATCGGCATCGTAATCGGATTCAGATAATATTGATATGTAATATATACGTAGATAGTCCTGGAACTGAGTATTTATATGACGTAACCATGAACCCCTGAACAATCCTTTTAATAATGACTATGAAACAACATCCACAATAAGGAAACCTAGTTAATATACTAAGTTTTATTTAACGGTAGTAGCAGTTCAAAGTTAGTTACCAGCGCTTTTTAAAATTATACAACCAATATTCTAGTGAACATATCTTAAATCAACCAATGCGTACGACTTGTATATTTTAATGGAACTATTGTTTTCATCTATACTTATACCTTTAACGGGCAACTGAATGGTATTTAAACTTATATTCTGTGTAATGCCTGCTAAGGAATATATTTACGAGTTTTTCAACGTTGGAACTCAAGTATGCATTGCTGGTAGACGTATTTGATCGGGTGTGTATACGCACATTACGAAACGCACATAGGATTGACATACTTAATAAGTATTGCCTCAAATTATATATGTGTAAAAAAATACCATGTTCGGCTAAATTCTCAATACATATTCGTTTCCGGTTACTTTAAAACCCTTAAAACGCTTGCTTAAAGAAATTTATATGTTAATGCTGAAAAATATTTAAATAATGACATTTTAATAACATAATGTAGGGACCAGCAGATTTAATGCAATATGCATCTGGATTTTCTGAGTGTCTATGCATGTTGTGCTAAATGCATTCTGTAATAATAAAAAAAACTTCAATAGAATTTGTAAACGTGATTCGAAAAATAAAATGTTGACTGTATATATGTATTATATGAACTACATTACCTCAATGACGTACAAAATGCAGACGAAGTTTGGAAAGTGATAAATATCTTAAGAAATGGGACAACATCTAGTGGTATAGATCAAATAGCTAACGAATTCATATAACACTCTTGTTAAAATTGTACGGATAGATATGTCAAATTGTTTAACCAAACTTGTTATAATAGAATAATACCATATCCATAAATTGTTGATGTCATCGCAGCGATCAACAAAGCAAAACAAGACAAATGCATGTCAGAAAAATATCGACCCATCACGATTTTAAGCTCTCTGGATAAACTTGTTACTGTTATTTTGAAAGATCGATTGACAACATATCTGGAAAAGAATGAACTTTTTAACACACTAGCAGGTTAAGAAAACATCATAGTTGCATAAAAAAAATATTGTAATTTAACTAATGCTGTCCGAATATTTTAAATATAACAAATGTAAGTTATTATGTGCATTCATCGATTAACGTAAAGCCTTCGACCAAGTGTTGTGTGCTGGGTTTTGGTTGAACCTCTCTTAAAACAATATTGTCGAATGTTTTAAGCCAGAAATAAAAGTAAAGAAAAGCACTCTACTTGTTATATTGTATGGCGAGCACCAGCCTATAATACAAAATGTTGTTGTTATCATATAATATCTAACGTTTGTGCCCGTATATTGTAACAGTGAACCCTCATTATTGATCCATTGGTAGTGACCTTTTCAATTGTAATTCTGTATAAGGTCACTTTTTTGTAACGACAGTTCTTTCTGTCTGTTAAAACAGTACAGCCTGGGTATGTAGTTACAATTAAAGTAAAATTCTGTATTGGATTTTGTGAACCTCTTTTCACATATAATATGTGTTCAGTGATATAAACTATACAATTTTAATAATCATTTTTTAAAAGAGTGAATGCAATGGTCTGACACTGCAAATTATATAACAATTTTCACAATTACATCATTTTAATATGATTAACGTGAGTTCGTTTGGCAAAAAAACACGTTTTATGACCATTAAACGTAATGCATCAATAATGTTAAAAAATAATGCGGTGTAGATCGTTATATAATTAAATGCAACAGTTTAATGTCTATGTTTGTTGGACGCATAACACTGAGAAAGAGCAAAAGAACCGGACTCGTTTAATACTAGTCCACTGTAAATGTTTAATTGTGAACAATGTATAAGTTGGCAGAATGTAACGGTTCAATATATAGGATATTTGTTGGATTCAGTGGAATATCGATTTTATTTCACGAGTGATCATAGAAAATTATATGTTTTCTTTAGAAAAAAATATACTTTTTCTGTGATCACGAGTGAATAAAAATCGATATTCCACCGATTCCAACAAATTTTATTTTTTATTTCATGCTTTTTCCACCGTTTATTTACATTGTAAAGGAGTTTAACTGAAGAATTTAGCTGGAATAAAACATATTTCGTAAAAAAACTGACGTCATTTTAAAGTATTTTTCACTGTTTGAAACAGTGAAATATCAGTTTTATTTCACTGATATATCTCTATAAACCACTGGAAAGCATACAATAAATTAAATTTATGTATTACTAGTTGTTTTCTAGTTTTCAAAAGATCACATAAAAGCTCATCCATGCATTTTAATTACTACAAAAAAGACCGCTGTTAAAATGTCGAACGTCTGTACAAATGACATGGTTCGACGATATGTTTAGGTTAATAGTTAAGAACTAAGGCCACGTATTCAAATGTATTCAACGGTTGGTTTAA
Organism: Dreissena rostriformis; assembly: GCA_007657795.1. Classification (NCBI taxonomy): domain Eukaryota; kingdom Metazoa; phylum Mollusca; class Bivalvia; order Myida; family Dreissenidae; genus Dreissena; species Dreissena rostriformis. The sequence goes on from VMBQ01001473.1 coordinate 134,304, forward strand.
CACCATGATTAGCGATTGCGATTGTGTAATTCAGTAAGAGGTAAAAATGCCGTTTACAATTTAGAGACCTTTCGTGTGCTTTATTTGAAACCACCATTAGGAACACATTTATGTTCACACAGTGCAAAAAAGGCACAAAAGCCCCGAGTTGTCGTTATCGATTGCTGATTAGGTCAACATTAGATAAAGCAGCGAATGTGTGAATAGACTTTGAGAACATAATGTAGAAAAAACCATGTGAAAAGCTTGTACTAACGTGCACAAATTAAACTATGTTGTGTATTTATAATTTTAGATACCAATCACGATGAAATCTGGTAATTTCATGGGGCGGAAAATGTATCGTGCAGAAGAAGATATTCTCTCGTAATTTTAAGGTGATTATTTATATTTAATTACTTGTGCGCGTTATGTCGAGTTTGTTTTAATTATGTGTTGTGTATCAATATCATTGGCTTCATATACACTGTTGCAGGCAAGACGCTTTCTTGTAAGCTTTAGAGCTGAAATAAATGTTGTTGTCGTTGTTTTATATGTGAAAAAAAATATACGTATATAAAAAAATAAAAAATAATGAATCACCGTACAAAAGTAGTCACACTGAATATCTTAAAATAATATGTGTCTTGAAAGGAACTTAAATATGGGCTTTTTGAACGTACAACATAATTGACGATATATGTTATAATCCTGCAAGAACAATATTCATACGGTAATAATAATAACAATAATAATAATAATAATAATAATAATAATAATAATAATAATAATAATAATAATAATAATAATAATAACGATGACGATGACGATGATGATGATGATGATGATGATGATGATGATGATGATGATGACATGACATACGAACATCATCTAGTTATCCAATAAGAAGTGTTTCAGGTGATATTAATAAATAGATGTGTACATACATGATCGTACATATATTATTCCAATAAAAAGAACATGAAACTATTATGCATTCAAGTATCGACATACGAACATCATCTAGTTATCCAAGAAGAAGTGTTTCATTTGACATTAATAAAAAGAGGTGTACGTATGACTAACTAATTTTTATATTCTATATATTTTACAAAGGACGTCGAATATTCTTATAAACATATAACACGTTGTCGGTCAATTACTCAGCATGTATAAACGAAATTTAAATTTATTGCAACCGTATCTTAATGTTGTAGGGGTTTTGTTTCGTAATATTTTCCGTGATTTGTGTTATATATTTTTCTCAATCTATTTCAATTGACTACTATTATATAAAACGTGAGGACAAAACATTTGTACACATGTAAAACAATACACAAAACTCAGTCATATCTATCGGAGACGGATCGATATAACCACATAATCTCACAGGAAGCGTGACATAAAGTCACACCACTAAGCAAGTAATAATCAGTGACACGACATAGATACGTGATTACGATTGTACAGCTGTGTACCAGCATTAAACCGGTATTGATGTTCCTCGTGTATTATTTAGGACTTCCATGAAACGTTCAGATGCTAAATATTTCATTAAATATGTGTCCATTAAGTTTGTTATGGCGCTGTTTACTTATTCATTCAAATGTCAATCTTGATACCAGTATATTAAATATTAAAATGCATTACGTGCTAGCACGATCCAATGGTTATTATAAAATTGATATTGTTTTGTTATAAATACAGATCGATACAAATTCTCGTTGAACAAAAATCGATGCCAGAGGATGTGGCTCTTTTTTCCATAGTGTTGGAAATCATTAATATGCTAGCAAAACAGTGAGGCAATACTCATGGGCCAAACTTTCTGTTATTGTTACAAATGATCCGAAGTTCTGTTAGATTTAGAGATTCATATACGTGTTTACTCACGTCCGATATGGACATTTCAAGTTTTAACCCGTTGAGGTTAAATATACTGGGCGTAACAACTCTTTGATTAATTAATATATTTGGTAACAAACATAACGGTCCTATAGAGGACCATATTTATTTTTAATTTTTTTTGGTCACTAAAAGGTATCTTTAAAATACTCCTCTTTTTTTACATTATCAAAGAAATGTATAAACTAAAACATTATATTATATTGATATTAAAAATAGGCCCGCATTTATTGAAACCGTGAGTTTATCTAATATAATCTTGTAATGTTTCTGAACAGTATTGAAATATGTCATAAATGAACTCACGGATGGTAAATATAAACAGAGCCGTGTAAATTAAACTCTTCTAAACGCGTACCTCTCGTTTCATGTTTGTCATTGACATAAAGATTCCTTTGTCATTAAGACCAAATTTCATTGGTACACGTTATAGCATTTAAGCATATTGTAACGCTAAAAATACTACTAGTTTATCACATTAACTCAGTCAGCAAAGACAAAAGTTAAGCGTGCTCAACGACTGGTATTCACAAGTGTGTGTGTTTATTTTGCTATTAATGCAACACATTTACAAACTTATTTGACATTTTAATTCAAACAGGAGTTTGCTCAAGCAATGATACAACACTTTACGGATCGCTTGCTGGTTTAGATCATGTAAGTATGCAATTTCTTTGAATTTTGGTAAGAACATGCGGGTATTATATGCCCATAAAGCTAAGAGAGCCGTGTATCGCTGTGACGTCACAGGTTGATTTGTAAACCCAATGTGACCGCCATTATTTTGAGGCACTTTGTATCAAGCGGGATGCATAGATCAAAACAAATTCATATCGTTTTATAACGACTTTGAAGTCAACGTTTGTCGACATGGATAGACAGGTAAATGATACATTTAACATATTTCATTCGACATTCTGTATGATGACATTTATTTAATTGTAAACAGTCAGTTTATTTTTATCGCAAGTCGTAGACCGATTCGACGTTCAGTCAACCATGCAGGTTGTAAGCTATATAGTCGGAATAATTCATTTTATTTATTAATATCATCGAACTTGTTTTGGGTACACATATTAATACGATGTAGTATATTATGTTGTGCTTTAATGGTTAACTGCGTTTATTGTAGGTATGTACGTTTTATTCTTCTGTGTGTTTATCATTGCGGCGGTGGTGTTTTTCATACGCTCGAACAGGGCATTTATGCAGTAAACATGTATGTGTAACTGTCATGTACATAGCGATATTGATTTATCATTACACAATATACTAATAACGATTTCTTGTTCTATTTCATGTTATTTCGTGTTTTGTAAGATTATTTGAATGTTGATCTATCGTTGTTTTTCTATATAAAATCATATAACAATATGAATATATATAAAACTTATTGTTTGCCATGTCTCTGGTATGTTATTGTTTAATATTAAAATTATATTATAATCAAGCATATTTAAATTGTAACTTGACATTCTATGTGTTTATTCACTTTTCTCTTTTGAATGCACATGTGCTTATTTGGTGAAATACTTATTTTAGTTAAACATTTACTGTTTTGACTGTTTTAACTTTTCAAATAAATACTTTATTAAGTTGATGAAAAGGTTACATAAATTGTTCAAGTTTTACATGCAGTACATAATTACTGTAAAGGTATTCGGATCTATGATGTAACTTAAAAGTTGATAATCCTTTAAATTATTTTAAGAACATTTAGATTTTTAAAGAAAATTAGATACAAATTATCAATACTTACTGTTTACATGATAATTAGTTTTACCAAAACACTGATGTTTTATAGATTGTTCTGTAACATTGTGTTGGACTTTTACTTGTGTTTGTATGTGTGTGTTTTCAGTTAAAAATGTCATTGATTATATTCATTTCGGATGAGGCATTATAAATTTTAAATATTTTTTTGCATTCATTTTTGATGACAGAAGATGATAATAAAATACTTATGGAGTCGTTCTTTCACCGCTGTAAGTCCATCTGTGTTTTATTTTATCATGCTTAAAGGTCTCAAAATGCAAATCAATCATGACTTTTCTTTAATTTTCTTTTATTAACATTATTAGAAATGAATAATAATCAATTGAAAATATATTCAAGGTATTTAAGATTATATAAAAATGTTTTTACAATTCCTGAAAAGGTTCATCTACTTGTATATTTTCTTCATAAATGATGTTATTTTAAGTCATTTACACCTTTCCTATACATACGGATATAAAACATTTAAAATTAATTAATATATTAAAAACAAACCTTAAACTTACCAAAAAATATATCATTAAAAAATGAAGATGATTTTTTTCTGCATCTTATAAGTGAAGTCATTATTCAAATCTTTTTTTCAGAAACCGACCACGAAGATTACGCGTAAGATGGCGTCGATGTCCCAGGACCATAACAACCTGATGATGTACTATACCAAGATCAGCACAGATGAATCTGGTGGGTATTGACATCTGTGATTATGCATGGTTATTCTTTGTTTTCTTCTTCCAGACCACGTCCAACCTCTGAAGGGGCTGTCAGATGCATTGTCTGATCAGGTTTGAAATCCTGGCAGACATTTTGTCAATCTATTGCTGCAGAACACACATTCTTTCCACGTGTGTTAATTTGTTAACCCATTGGCAGACTTTGTTTCTGATGGCCTCAAATGTTTGTCATTTATTTATTTTTGTCAGATTTGTTGGACTTAGACTCTCAGAGTCTGTTGTTCAGCTTGTTCCTGCTTCACACTATAAGATATGGTGATGGAATCGTGGACCTGGAGAAATACATTGCTACAAGTTTGATTAAGTTCGGGTGGTGAGATGATGAAAAAAATCGCTTTGGGTGTGCTTTATTTTTAGGCTTTGTCTTTGATGCACAGAGCTGCAATTGTATACATACCATGACGTCATTACGTTACAGTCATCTGTATAACAATTTGTAACACATTTGCCTAATGTGCATTCGCTTAGATATAATCTGCGAACGAATAAAATAATCCCTTTTGCAGTTTTGTTGATACTTATCTCAAAATGGATGGCTCGGCCTTTTTCCTTAAATGAAAAAGCCCAGTAATTCTATACAAAATTTTATTAACTTATAATTAAACATACTGATCAATGATTTGTGGCGTGGTTGCCTCCATCTTGAAAGTAGTGCCCACCCGTCATACTATGTGCATAAGCACACATGAAAGTTGAGAGGCAACAACTGTGGACACAATACATAGCTGCGCCAATTCTGTACATTTTGAAGTGGTCCATTAATATTTTTATTAATCCAACTGCAGAAATGAGTACATGTAACGAATGTTAATGTCCAAGAAATGCACATGAACATTGGAAAAAGTATAACAATAAGGTAAGTTTGAACTTTTGATAGGTAAGATTCTATGCAATAGCTGGTTATATCTAGGTTTAAATTAAATAAACTCCATACATCTAACATTCAAGTTCCTGAAGGTAAATCAGGCTTCCAATCTCACGTATGTATGTTATATTGTTGTTTGAAATTTGTTCTTGGATAAACAATGGAATATTTTTTTTAAGATGGAACAGTGACAATTATATATAAAGATAATTTAATGTTTGTTATTGTTTCCCCTGTCATGAATTTTTTGCTTTCAAGTTTTATCTGTCCCTTTCAGTTGCTTAGTTTTAAAATCAATTTAATTGAAATGAACAGACATGCAAAGATTTTATTTTTTACAATTCATTAATTTGTTTTGGTGTTTTCTTTTGAATGAATGAATGAATGATGCAGTTAGGGTGGTCGGTTGTCAAGTGGTAAAACACTGGTCTACCATTCAAGCGGTCGTGGGTTCAATCCCTGGCCGGAGCACTGGAAATTTCAGAAATGCTTCAAGTGTTTCCCACCCAACTAGAGATGTACTGGTATGAAACCCAGGTAATTCTCGTGTGTATCGGTGCTATACACTGAGCACGTAAAAGAACCAAGGAATCTATTAGCAAAGAGCTAGGGTATCGCACCCGGTTTCCTTGTATCTCAAACACTGTCTCTTATACCCGCTGTCTCTTCAGCAAAACCAAAGGACCCCATTGGAAATAAGTGCTTGCACTTTCATGGGTTATCCTTGACTGCAAGGTCAAAATAAATACATTGGTA
>VMBQ01001473.1:142921-181725 GCA_007657795.1 Dreissena rostriformis
TTCACAGGGTAATGGCCCTTTGAAATTTTCCATTGTACATATAGTGCAATTCTTGTCCGAGCTATTTCTCAGCAACTTATTACGGGAATTCAATGAAACTTTATGGGAAGCTTTACTACCAACAGGAGATGTACATATTATCAGCTGGTTATGGTCGGATGCTTTTTCACAGAGTTATGGCCCTTTGAAATTTTCTATAAACTGTACATATAGTGCAATTCTTGTCCGGGCTATTTCTCCCCAACTACTGACTGGAATTCAATGAAGCTTTATGGGAAGCTTAACTACCTTGAGGAGATGCGCATGTTATTTGTGGGTTCTGGTTAGATGATTTATTTAGAGAGTTATGGCCCTTTGAAATTTTTAAGTTGCTAAACCATTCATCGTATTATTTTGTCCAAAGTTATGCCCCTCAAGACCTTTCCTTTTATCTGAATATATAGTGCAATATTGTGACAGAAAAAACATTTGGGGAGCATCACCCGTCTCCGACGGTTTCTTGTTTATATTGCCTTTCAAGGATATATATAAAACAGTTTCTTTGCCGCCGGTAGGGTGGCATATGGCAGTTGAACTGTCCGTCTCTCTGTCCGTCCGTCCAAAAATTTTAACATTGGTCATTACTTTTGCAATATTGAAGACAGGAACTTGATATTTGGCATGCATGTGTATCTCATGGGGCTGCACATTTTGAGTGGTGAAAGGTCAAGGTCATCCTTCAAGGTTAAAGGTAAAAAAACACAATCCAAGGGAAGTAATAAGCTTTAAAGGGAGATCATTTCTATACCTGCCAAATGATAAATAGAAATTTTATTTCAAAGCGGCGCAGTAGGGGGCATTGTGTTTCTGACAAACACATCTCTTGTTTCACATAGATTTAGATTTGTACAGGCCTACCTAGTAAATTAGTTATACCCAGTATATGAATTATCATATGCATTGATAAAAACGAGAATACAAATATAAAAAGGTCATTAATATGTTTCCTATGTTACAGCCAAAAAACATTTATTCACGATAATTCATGAAACATGTGTTTAATGCCATACAAAGCAAAATTAACACTGCAAATTTCTTCTTTTGGTTTAAATTTAAGTTAATAAATTTGACCATTGCGTTTTAAGTCTTCGAATTATCCATGGAATTAAAAGCCATTTACATCCTAATTCAAAATGCAATTATTAAAGGATACCAATAGACTTGTAGATATCATTTTTAAAGTGGTTCACTGTAAAAGTGATTCAGTTAATTTATAATAACCATTAATGATGAATAGTGGTACATATAATTTAATCTTATGTATTTAAAATGAAGTTCTCATACTGTGAAAGTGAGAAAGGGACACAATCTTGCATTCATGGCGATATGAATGTGTTAATAATTCAATTATACAAAACAGAACCAGATACATTAGGAAGTAATGCACATACTACATAATGCAATAATTTGAGATCATGTTTTGATAATATCCATCTTTCATGATAAAGTTTAACATGGTTGATATGATGTTATGGAAGGCAATTGATTGCCCCACTTATTATTGACACTAGCAGCCAGAGGCCATTTTAATTTTTGCTTAAAAAATAATCTTTGTGTTATTTGTAATGTTGTTCAATATTAAATTATAGCTGACAGTTTATTGCTGTATTCAATTTATATCCGGTTGATATGTTCTGAATTTCAACAGGACTGAAAAAATAAGGTTGTAAAATTTGTCAATGCTTCGGATGTATTGATTTTGCATGATTTATCAGCTGTAATTTTAGGCTGAGTATGGTATATTGTAACATTTATTTGATTGATTAAATGATTTAATATGGTTATTACATCACATTATGAATACAATTTATATTATAAAAAATAGATGTATATCTGAAGGTTCATAATGACATTGGTATTGTGATAAAAGATTTGAGTCTTAAAATTGATAGAAATTAAAATTTGTCTATACATATACTCTCATACTGATAATGTTTTTTGTTTGTTTGTTTAAGAATGGGTTTTTGTCACTATTAACATTAAAGGACTAACATATATTAATAAATAAAAACATGCATTTCATATTTTTTTTAAAGATTATCCTCATCATTAACATAGTAATGATGGTTACATATTGAAACATTCCTGTTTTCAGTATGTTGATACATGTGGATCGTCATGTACACAATATTTAGTTCAGTTTTCATGTGGATTGTGCGTGTATCCATAATTTTACATCAGTTTCTGGTTAAGGTTTACGTGGAAGTTGAAATTCACAATGAAGCTTGAATTTAACAAGTACATAATTATGTCTGTTACTATTACAGCTATTCAATTAAATTATATATCTTTAGGATCAACATGCATTTGTCATGCAAGGTTGATAAAACTCAACTCGGGCAAAAACAGTATATGGTGCATAATTATGCATGTTATTTCATTTTTATTTTATTTTTGTATTAAAGATCAAAAATGTAGTTGCTATGGTTACAGAAATAATAGAGAACTAAATTCTGGATCCTGCCATAATAAGAAAGTACTTAAGCTTGATTGATGAACCTTATGGAGATCCCGTTCTTACTGTGACAACATTAACCTGGCAAGGTACTGCTGTATTGCCCATGAAAAAGCTCTTGTTAACAATATAACAATTACCGTTGTTTTAAATTGCAAATAGTGTTCGGGTAGTTTTTAATTAAGATTGTTGTTTTGTCAATACAAAATTGTTGGGAGTTTTGAGTTGCTTTGTTTATTGGATAGTTTTACCACATGAATATTTCTCTTTGTCAAGCATCATGTTACACTTTGAATAATCTATGTTTCAGGTGCCCCTATGCGATGGAAAATGACATCCCCCTTAAGAGTAGATGAAGAAAAGATCACAACCAGCAAATCTAACCCAGGCTCAAACAAGTCTTCACCAGCCTCGTCGCGTGAAGCATCAGGTGAACGGAAAGGTCGACCCAGTCTGACAGAATTAGGACAGGTACAACGGGGAAAACGCACTTCTAGCAGAGACAGTTCAGAGAGTTCTTACTCGCGGGACTCGTCTACAGAAAGCAGAGGTAGAGAAAAGCCTCTTAAGTCTGATAAGCAAAATCAAGAAGGCATTGTTTGGAATGGTGCAAATGTTGATCAAAAATCTAAAGGAAAAAGAGGACGACCAAAGTCTCTTGACTTGTCTACTAAATCTATGACTAATGGTGATGATGAGAAGTTTAAAAGCCCTCATCCATTGACCCCTTGTAATATTGTAGTGAAAAGACGTGCAGGGCGACCCAAGGAAACGCCACCAACATTAACGGCAGAGCCACCGGTTGCATCTCCTTCCAACTCTGGTCAAGATACGACCAGATATGGAGATGAAATGAATATAGTTGACCAACGAAAACCAAGTCTTAAGAAGAGACTTCTTCAGAATGCTCAATTGTTAAAAATTTTAAAAAATAAAACTGGTATTTGTAACACGTTTCTTAAACGGAGGAAATTAGGTGCCTTAAACAGAAAGAGTGTTGTAAACTTTGAAACTAAAACCTCAATTTTAACCAATAGCACACAATCTGGTTATACATCTGAAAATATGAATGCAAATAACTCTTCAGAAAGCACCAGTGAAGCTGCTGTTATGAAAAGAAAAGTAGGCCGACCACCTGGTGCAAAAAATAAACCAAAGTCCAAAATTGTCTTCAATCCATTGTCAGGATTTGTTCCAAAAAAGAAAGCGGGTGGTAGGCCCCTGGGAAGCAAGAATAAAGTTATATTAGGACTAAAGAAACCCAATCGCTCAGCAATCAAATTAAAGTTAAAAGAGGAACTAGCAAAAACTGTGATATCATCAAATGAAACTAGTTCAGCATTAAGTAAAGACTTAAAGAATGTTGAAAGTGTGAGTAAAGCAGGTGAAAATTATGAAGCCATGGAAACTAGCCCCAATTTTTTAGACAGCCGTGAGCAGAATACAAGCTCTCTGATAAAAACTGAAGAAAGCATTCAAGAAGAGCAGAAAACGGATGGTTCCGGGGCTGTTAGTTACAATTCCTCTGAAACCATGCATACTGAGGATATAAATGAAAAATGTTTAGAGACAATTTCTCCTGAACTTGATCAGTCAATAAATGAAGCAATTGAGACTGTGTTACATAAAGTGAAGAATGATTTGCCTATTGATAAACCACCATTATTGGTTTATACTGGTTTACGTGGTACAAAATGTGGTGGTATTAGAAATATCAGCAAAATAAAGAAGGATAACAAACATCTTATTCAAAAACGGAAGCAAGTTTTGGAATCTGTTGTATTGGACGCTGAAAATAAAACTTTTGCCCTTTTGCCATGGAACGACTTACGCAGGAAGTTACATAGCAAACAGATGAACAAAAAGATTGAACAAATGCACAATTCTGGGGCAGGTAGTAAGGAAACCTCAACTGTTGTTGATTTGGTCAACTTAAATGGCGATGTAAGTGTTGAAACAGAAAATGTTGTTGCAGCTAAAACAGAGGTAATAGCCATAGATGCAGCACCAAAAGCTTTGGAAGTTTGTCACAAAGTTGATTTGAACATTAATGTTCCAGTTTCCAAGAAACTGTGTACAGATAATACAGACATTATTAAGCACAGTGATACAGAATCCGTTTGCTCTGAAGTCAGCACAGTTTCATATTCTTCTACCAAACGATTTACTGATAAACAGGTTTTTGTTCTTGGAGAAGATAATATTGACAGTGACGATAGTTCAATCAGAACTCGCCAAAGATTTGAAATTGTACCTGGAAAAAAGCGGAAAAGAACATTAAGTGGTGAGTTTGACTTAGTAGATGAGAAACAACTAAGGAGAGAAAAGAAGGCCAAGCTACTTGGTGTGGATGACAGTCATGTTGAAAATGAAACTGATGATGAAAAGAACATGTCTGAAACACAAATGTCTCCAAAGCCAAAGCTTAAACAAAAGAAACGTTATAAAAATGGTGAGAGTTTCAAGTTGCGAAAACTAAAGTTACGTCGAGAGTCACCATTCTTGACATCTGGAAAAAAGAAAAGACGAAGGCGTAAGTTGAAGTTGTCCCCACCTAAAAAGAAGCATGCTAGAAAAGCAAACACCACTGACAATATGAGCCATGGAAAAGCACAAAAAGAAGTTGGTCTGTTAATAAATTCGAATTTCTTTTCTGCAGGACAACAAACTGATACTGTGGCAATGCACATACATGATGATTCTTCTGCTAGAAGTGACGGCAGTATGACACGAAAAGGAATTTTTGAACAGTTTGTGCCTTGGGAAAAACAGACACTATTGAAACAGTCTGACAGGATGTCACCAGATAAGACAGAAGAAACTGTAAAACTGATAGATGAAACAGACACAGACGAGGTAGTTATTGATGTTCTTACAAATATTGTGAACAGTGTGGTCAAAAGTAGAGAGCAACATGTAGGTTCATATGCAGAGTCATTGGAACACATGCATTATTTCATGAATGTTCAGACCAGTAGTCCAGTGGCCTCTGTTCCAGTATCTCCCACAAATGTACTGCAGCTACCAGACAGTTCCAAAAATATAGAAGAACAAGCTATTGGAAATACCACTAAGAACATACTGAACAAAGTAAGGGGGAGAAGAGGAAAGAAAAGATTTGGTCCATTACCAATTGCTAGAAATCCTCTTCTGGAAAAAGCTAACCCCAAATTTGGTAAGGGCAAGAAAGTAAATGTAGGGCCCAGAAAAGTTAAGCAGCAGAAACCTTCAGCTTCAGCAGAAAACTTTAATAAAGTCCAATCTGTTAAAGAGGAAGGAATTGCTTATGCAAGCACTGCAAAGCCAAAAGTAATTCGGTCCCGCACTGCAAGGAAGTCGGCCACACCATCCATATCCCATGATACATCTCTGCCCGTAGCAAGTGTTGATAACTCAGGTGTTAAGACATCTCCAGAATCAATTTTTCCAAGAAAAATTGAATTGAGACAAAAGATATCTAGATCCCCCTTGGATAACATAGCAATGAAGCAAACAATAGAGGAAAACAAATATTTGAAAAATGAACAACTGAAAGCTTTAAGGAAAGAAGCCAAATTGAAATCAAAAATGGTTAAAGCAGCTAATATTGAAGCCACCATTTCTATACAAACTGTGAGTAGTGCAGCCATTGACTCAGATACATTTGATTCTGAAAATTGTGGGGATATTGAAGATGATTCTGAAATTGAAGTGCAAACCACCAAGCTTTCAATTGAGGAACAAATGAAGAAAATGAAGAAATGTTCTGTAGTTTTGATAGATTTTATTAAGAAACTCAATCTAACAGCAGATGATGGTGCCACATCTGAATGTGAAACAAGTGCCCAAGACGAGTCAATTGATGAAGATAATTCTCTGTCAACTGCAAATGAGAATTTTCAATCAAATGATGACACTGATAACCAAGACCAAATTGAAACAGAGACGTTAGGTACTATTGACAAATGTGAAACGACTGGTGTTGAAAACATAAATTGTGTAGAACATGAAGTAAATCAAGACAATGTTGAGGTAAAAGATGATGATTCTTTTGTGAGTGCTAAAGTTGTTGATGTTGAAGATCCAAGTTCCATTGATGCAACTGAGTTAGATAGATCAAAAGTGGAAATTGCAAACGATGATGTATTTGCTGAACAGCCTTCCCAAAACTTGATTGCGCATGAAATTGTTACTAAGAAGGAAATGGCATTAGACAATAATGCTGAAATAAATCATGTTGAAAATAAAGATACGAGTGTCAGTAATAAAATTGATGGTAACTTGGAAGCAATTCCTGATGTTCTATTAAATCAACCAGCTGAAAAACATGACCACACTAAAGCAGCTCTTTGTCCTAAAACAAGGAGTCCAAAGAAAATGCATGCAATGAAATTAGCATCAAACTCTGAAGCAACTGATAATCAAAACTCTGGTGAAACAGAAAGTGTGACTCTGAGTAATTATGAAAAAGTACTAAAAACAGAAGTGTCTCAAACGGCTAGAAAAACTGTTCCACCCCTGAAGATAAAGGTTAAAGGTCTCTCTTCTCGTCGTAAAACATATATGGTTGAACAACCACCTAATTCTTCAGGTAATGCTGCTAATGGCTGTGAACAGAAACCTGAAAAGAAAAGAAAGACAAAGTCAGGTAGCAAGTCTGAATCTGATTCCGAAAAACATGGTAAAAACATACAAAAGAAGGGAAAGACTTTAGGAGTAAAGGTTAATGGACTGGCAGGTGAATCACCACAAAAGAAAACATTAAATACTCTTAAACCATCACCGGCAAAAAATAATCTGAAACCCAATGATGCTTTTGAAGCGAATTTTCTTCAATTTATTCAAGATAAAAACAATGAAATCAACAACTTGGTCACCATAAAACCCAGAACTTTGAGCCCGAAAAATTTGAAGGATCAAAATGCATCAACAAAAATGATGCATGGCAATGTTTCAACTCAAGGACATACTGCGACAGGATCAACAGACAATGCCAGTAAGACTGATTCAGATGAGTCAGTGAGGTATGTCTGCTACTTGTGCAAGGACGTGTCCTACAACTCTAATGAACAGATACTGAAGCACTACAAGGAGGTCCACCCAACTGTGCAGTTCATGTACAGACAACTGTCAGATGATCTCACAGAAGCGACCCCTGCTGCAGCTGTGGAGATTGGCAATCACGAGGGTTGTCCTAGGTATAGCTTTTAATCATTGATCTCTTTATCTTCTGTTTTATATTCAAGACTCAAATGTATTGATTATCTGTATAGTTTAGTATGCTCATTGTTTGATTCTTTTTGACATTGCACACAACTCATTCCTAAATTTCCAAAACATCCACTGTCTTGTAATAGCTATGCAGAACATGTAGTTATTTCTAAGGTTATTGCTTTGTAAAAGACTGTTTGCACTGTATGTAGTTTAATAAAAAGCTGGCTGCATAACTTTGAGCCACATATTTAACTCATAATTTCTACCATTTTTATGTCCCCCAGTCTATACTGGCGGACATATTGTTTTTGCCCTGTCTGTTTGTTGGTTTGTTTGCGCAAACTTTAACATTTGCCATAACTTTAGCAATATTGAAGATAGCAACTTGATATTTGGCATACATGTGTATCTCATGGAGCTACACATTTCGAATGGTGAAAGGTCAAGGTCATCCTTTAAGGTCAAAGGTCAAATATATGGGTCAAAATCGCTCAAAAGGGGACATAGTGTTTCACAAACACAGCTCTTGTTTGTCATTTGTTGTTATTTTGTTTGTTTAACATGTTTCAACTTCATTTGTTTCAGTGCAAATGATGATATTGCTGTCCAATCAGAGCTAGCCATCCATGCAGACGAGAATGATGAGGAGAGTAGCAGCCTCAATCTGAAAATCGTGAACGTTGTGAGCCTGAAAGATGAGATGATGTCAGATGAGTTGTCAGGTCTGGCATCACCTTTTGATAAGCCACCACCACCTTACCCTGCGTCTCATTCAACCAACAGGCAACCAAGCACCCCGGTAGAACTGCGCATACCCGGCTACAGCAGCTCTACTAACATAAGTGTGGCAAACCCGAATGTTACGAATATCAGTCAAGAGCAGTACGGCCATTTTCTGTTTCAGTTTCAGGGAATGCCTGTATTTCAACAGCAGACAGTTCAGCAAGCTGTTCCACAGAAACCGCAGCACAAACTCATTGCACCGGCAAAACCTCCATCATCTGGGGGAAAAGTAACGAATACGTTCAAGTGTGAAAAGTGTAATGTTCACGCTCCGTTACTCCCGCCTTTAGTCTCTCATTTGAGGAACGTGCACAAAGATATTCTGCGGCTATTTCAGTGCCCATACTGTAAGGACCTTGAAGCAGAGACTGAAAATAAAATCATTGAGCACATTCGTGACAAGCACCCAACAGACAATCCCAATCCTCCAGTAGCACTATCAGAGCCAGCCAAACGGAACTTGGCAACCGTAACTGTGCAGTTGCCAGACAATTACAAACTCGGTGAGAACAGTTTACTTGAGAAGGACATTTTCTTGTGCGTGATTTGTAAAATTTATATGCCATCCATCGAGACGATCTCAGATCACTTGGAAGAAAAGCATCCAGAAGTGTTCCTGTTCCTCTGTCCGCACTGCAAGGAATTCAAATCAAAGACTGAACAAAATGTGTTGGCTCATATTCTGCATGTGCACCGAAAAAGCACTGCTGACGCAAGCATCCCAAGGGCCATCGAGGGAACCCAGTTCACGAGGGTAGCGTGCATTGTGAAAGAGAAGAATAAGAGGGGTCACAACAACCAGCAAAAAGCGCAGCATAATACTTCGCCCCAGCAAAAAGCGCAGCATAATACCCCGCCTTCAAACCTCTCACAGCTGCCTGTCTTTTCTGCAAAGCATAATACCTCGCCTTCAAACACGTCACAGCCTCCGGTCTGTTCTCCAAGTCACGTGCTGACTGTGTCATCATCTATGCCGACTCACATTTTTGGTCAACCCATTCTGTCCATGTCAGCTCCTCTCCAGGCAACTCAGCTCTTCACAGCTTTCCCTAAGGGCATTGCACAGCCAAAATTCAACAATTTCCAACAATTGGGCATCTCTCAGCCCACAGGAATGGCACTTTTCCAGGCAACTCACTCACTTCCAAACAATCAGCCATTATTTTCTAGTTCTTCAGCATCTTCCCGATTCAACACACCTCTTCAGCCTTCGACCCTGAATTTATCTCTTGCAATCCCATCTCCAGTGTCCTCTGTTCTTAGCCAGCCTTTATCCTTCGGCACAGTATCAAGCGCAGCCAGCTTTGTTTCCTCTGGCACAGTATCAAGCGCAGCCAGCTTTGTTTCCTCGGTCACAGTATCAAGCGCAGCCAGCTCTGTTTCCTCGGTTACAGTATCAAGCGCAGCCAGTTCTGTTTCCTCGAGCTTACGGAAAGCATTGACATCTGAAGAAGTGGTTACAAATTCCGCTTCTACTAAATCAGTGCCTCAGCCACGGAAGAAAAAGAGTTTGCTGGAATCCATCAATCATCTTAAAATGCAAAAGGAAATGGAGTCACAGACCAAACCGTCTAATGTGTCATCAAGTGCAGAGTCTTCAACTGCGTCTCGTGCGTCTAGCGTACCTCCACCTTTAATGAGGGCTCCACCACCTTTAATTAGATACGATCATTTGGACAAACTGGAATCCTCGCCATCGTCAATCATCTCATCTGCTATGAGACTAACATCAAAGGTACCAACAACTAGCACGATGACAACCACGGTTCAAAACAGCATCTCACTAACAAATATACCTAAACCCATTCATTCTTCATTGTTCGATACATCTGATTTAGATGGTGCTCGGCATACCAACAGGCCAGTACTCAATGTACCCCAAATCCCCCGTCCTGCCAAGAGTCCCTTCCAGCAAACATCAACTACAGGATCGCCACGGGGGGCACATGAACATGGTAGCGAGAACATTCTAGATCTGTCAAAGAACTCTCCGGCACCGTCCCCTATTCAGACACCCTCACCAAAACCATCGACATCTGGTGTTCCACAACAGGAAAACCTGAATGCGGAAATGTTTAAAGTGTTCAACCTGAAACCAAACGCGTTGGTCCAGGTTAATCGTCCAACAATGGTATCATTGGCGCAACAAATGCCACTGTTCTCCCAGCCTATGATCGCTCCTCAGCAAGTCCGCCAAAATACGCCAAACACTCTGGCGTACCGGCAGCCAGCGCCCCAACTCATCACCACATCACAAGTGCCCCAGATCATTAACATGCCTATCCCGATGCCGTTAATTGGTAACATGTTATTCAGCATTCCGCAAGGGAATCCAAACATGCCCAGATTCATTCAGATGAGCACGCCCTCGTTGTCTGCCCCTGGATTTGTAGCGACCTCACAGCCTTTGAACATCACAAACAGTCAAGCGCAGCCTGCTTTTGCAACAACCCTCACGAGTCAGCAGTTATTGAGCCTTAGCAGCCTCAACCTGTCCACCTTCAAATGCCCTTATTGCCCTCGTGTTGTGCCACTGAAGTTCGAACATGTCCAGCAACACATTGAAACGAAGCATCCAGGCAGCTCTGTTATGTTCTTACCTATGGAAAACCAGCCAACCAGAACAAACCCTGTTGTGCTTGCACCAGCTAAAGAATGAATGTGCTTTTCGATTGTGCATTGAATGTACTACCCATTCTTCGATCACATTTAATTCTGTGTTATGTGAGAACTTTTGTTAGTTATAAGTGGATGATAATTGATGTTAATTAAGTTGTATTTAGATGGCTCAAAATTGTGATTTATTATAAATTTTTCATTACTTTGTATGTATTTAGTAAGAAATATGAAAAAGAAGATAGCTTTAATTGAGCCTTGCTCTAAGAAAAATTGCGGTTTAATGCATGTGCATAAAGTTTCATCCCAGATAAGCCTGTGCAGTCTGCACAAGATAATCAGGGACCACACTTTTCGCTTAAACTGGATTTTTGCTACAAAGAGACCTTCTTTAAACAAAAAAAACATACAAGCGAAAAGTGTCCTCCCTGAGTAGCCTGGACCGCACAGGCTAATCTGGGACGACACTTCACTGGTACATTAAGCCATGTTTTCCCAGAACGAGGCTCAATTGCAGTCTTATATAGAATTGACTTATTTGAAATTGATTTATATTTCAGGCTTATTTATTAGCAGCAAAAAATGTATCAAAGTGTAAATACAGTGATGGTATGATAAAGAGTCTTAAATATATAAACGTATGCATGAATATTGAACAACCGAGTTTATATTAATAGATATTTGGTTGTTGTGTTCTTTTTGTTTTCATAACCATATTTTATTTATTTTTCATCTATGTATCATATGAATATTGTCATCTTTCTTAGTTGTTTGTTTGTTTTTCATCTTATAGTCTTTTTTTCATTTCTTTGTATAGTTTATGCTTTGACTTATACCCACTGTATTTTTTGTTCAATGAATGCATATTATTTTATGATTTTTTTTATTATCAACAGAAATGTACATTATCTAAAATCTGCCTTTCAATTATATCCAGTATATTTGCAATGTATGGAGACATTGCTATTTATAAAGTTTTTTCCTTGACTGCTAGAAGGACCTATGAGCACTAAATGGGGTGTTTGCAGTTACTACGTCTAGTTACATCATCCTAGATAGAGAAAATTGTTATGATTTTATGCAATTTTTGTGTGATAAAAGCCTGAAATAAAGTAACTTTTCAGACATTTTTTTTTCTTAATTACAAAACAGTATTTTCATTTAGTAAGTTATAGTGCTATAAATTCGAATCTGTAAGAAATTGTAATTTTTGTTCAAAAGAAAAATGCATTTCACATGTATATTTTTAACAAGCCATGTTGAGATTAAGGAGTATTTCGATAATTGAAACTTATGCTCCGCATATCAAAAATGGTAATGGTAGATTGTTTTCTCAAATCACATGTATGTGTGATTTTGTGTATTGACTGCTTTACTTAGCAAATCACTATACTGACAAAATGAGGAAGTCATGTTTTTGCAGGGATACTTGTTATGTAGTTGTAGAAACTGTGTATAGGGAATGCCGTGTTTTGTGTTTGGATACAGTTATGTGCTTTATGTTCTATGTCTCTCTATGTTAACAATATCAACTCATTTGTTTGTCAACAAAAGTATTGCCTATTTGTTCACTTTGGGACCATTGTTAAATTTCAGAGCTAGTGATTTGGTTGACATTTATATTGTGCCATTTGCGAGCTTTATGAATGCGTTTTGCCACACCCCAGTGGCGTTGTGTTGCCTTAAGTACTTCTTTAATTGGAAACCAGTCAGTTGTGGTTGCTCATTGAATATGGAGGCGTTTTGAACAATGCTAAATGCTAGTTTTAAACGGGTATTCTGACTTCAGTGCTTTTTGACATAGGATCTTGGTAAACAAAATCACGCTGATAAATTTACTTTGTAGTATGCGTGTTTGCTTCAAAACGTTGTTAGAGTATTTGTTTACAACGTTATTGTTTTTAGGTCAGATGGTGTCGGTAGTTTTTATCAGTATCATGTACACAAATCTTAAGCTGATAAACTAAAAACAAAGTACCCTCTTTAAACAGTTACGTCATGTGATAGCGTCATTTAATAGCGAACGTATTAAAAAATTTATATTAAAATGAATATATAAAAATATTTCATTTTTTAGAAAATTAATCTTTGTTAATAGTTATTGTTTTTTTAAGTTCCATTTTCAACTGTTCGTGAAGTAATTTATATTCTGCGTGAATACAGTGCATCGTACAGAAAGTTTCATTGATTTTTTATTAATTTTTTTTTTTGCTTTTTGATTAGCAAACAATTTTTTCACAAACGTATTTTGCTGCGTGTATTTTTTATATATGTAAATAACGTTTATACACTTGTTTGGTTTATAACGGTTAATTGGAAGCCTTCTTATATTTGTGTAGACGTAAACGTTAATCACACACATGTTATGAAACGATTTTTTTGAAAAAATGCAACTTGGTTTTATCTTTGTAAAATTACAAATAATACACAATTGAACGCCCCAAATAATATGCGTATTTTTAATATTTATTCATTTGTAACATACAGTGTTTTATTTTGCAATGTTGATGTTTTTGTCTTTATTGTTCAAATGTGTCGTTCGTTTAAACAAACTTATTGCATAGATAAAATATATATGATTTGTGTAAGATTATAATAGTTGTGATTTTTTTTTAATTGTTTGTGTGTAAAGCATCAACTTGTATCATACACCCGCGTTTGTTCGTGACAGGGCATTACACATGATGTTTGTATTTATAAGAATGCACATTCTTTTCCTCGTTTAATGTCTTATTAAATTATTCCCCTTTAACGAGTCATGTATAAAATGTAAAAACATTTTTTGGATAAAGCAGTTTTGAAACGTAAATAAATAAACTATAAATGGTTAAGATTCAAATGTGTTTTTTATAATATAAGAAATACTAGGTATACGATATTTACAATTGTTAATATAGTTTGTATCAGACATAATTAGATCGATTCTCGTATAAGGAAGGGTTACGTAAATGACAGTGCTTAGCTATGTCGGCTGATAATGTCTAAAATCATTTTTGCGTTTGTTTTGTTAAGAATTTTGTTCACTTTTCTATTTGGTCTAGCAGTCCAGTTATATATTGAAATTTTGTTTACCGATCATTATTTTCGTCAGAACTGTGTTCGCTTTTGCTTGTGATTGCAGTTCAACAGGAGAAATAACGAAAATACGTGATTTTTCCTGAATGTTTTTTTTTTGACAAAAACACGTGCGCTGTAGAATCATTCCATGTTCATACACTATTTTTGCCTCTGTACATTATTACATACATGCATTATTATGCAGAAATGTAAATACATTTGGAATTATATTTAGCGTCGTTTTTTCCTTTTCGTCCATTGAAAAACATGTACATATAAGACAAAGGACAATTCAAAATACTCGCCCAGTTTTTAAAACCATTTATCAAAATTTGAAAACGACATAAATCTGTACATACACCTGCATCGTGGTATAAAGGTATTCTTTATATAGAAATTCTTACTTAATGCGCACAATTTTTTTCGGGGAAAAAATATACTACACAATTACCGCTGTCATCAGCTGTTGGTCATTGAAGTACGAATTGCTCCAAAACTGAAAATAATTTTGTTCGCATATTAAGCCTCGTTCTGGGAAAATAGGATCAATGCATGTGCGTTAAGTGTCATCCCAGATTAGCCAGTGCTTATTGCACAGGCTAATAAGGGACGACACTTTTCACTTTTGTGGAAATTTTTCGTTTAAAGGAGGTCTTTTCTAAACGAAAAATCCAGTTAAGGCGGATAGTGTCCCTGATCAGCCTGTGCAGTCTGCACATGCTAATCTGGGATGACCCATTTCGAAAATACATTGAGACTAGTTTTCACTAAACGGGACACAGCGTATATTAATGGCAGAACAACTATGTTTTCATAATAATATTGATTGGACGATATAAAAACAATATCAATAATAAGCGACAAATGTCTATAACATTATGTTTGTTGGATATTTATTGAAATAAAACATGTGTTGCTTACGTAAAACATTTGCAAATATTTAAAAAATACAGTCGGCTAAGAAAATTCACATTAAGATGGCCTCAGACGGGACATATACTTGTCCCCTTTATTGCGAAAAGTATCCGGATACTTAAAGGTTGATTAAAACGACATCTTAAGCACTAGATTAACACAATTCGGACAGATTTTCGATGAGTTACATTTAATTGTTTACTAGGGATAATGGTTGTTTTATTTCTAAATACTGTAAATGATTCAATAAGTTTGCTTGCTGTTGCGTCAGTACAATTCACTTCATGTTGCTATACGATCAATGCCAACCGTATTTTCGACACAAAATAATTCACGTGTGTGTGTATGCCTCTCAAAAGAAAGACATTTTATCGTCACTCGCACTCTTCGTTGAATTAAAGGGTACACGTTACCTTGAAGATGTTATTAGATCTCGCCTTTTTATAATACGCCTTTTTTATTAACAGCTTTATTATGAGAACACCCGGCAAGAAATATTTGTTCAGATAATACCTTGGTCCAACAATAAAAGATTGTTTAATTACTTTCCAAAAGTGATCAACAAATGAGATAGAATGTTGCTCACAAGAGCCAGGTCATGAGTTCAATGTCACAATTTAATCTGAAAAGTCAAATTTACGAAATTGCTACCTTGCACTTTGTCCGGGGCATTTCTTTGTCCATATCGGATTGATTTTTAACGAACGTTTTACAAATAATTTTCATACGTAATCGATAGAACGATAAGCAGTGTCTCGCACAAGAACTCGGTCCAATTTCAAGGTCATAATTCAATTTCAATCGTCTAACTAACAAAATTAAGACACTTTGACCGGTGCATACATTTGTGTATATATCTTCAACTAACTAAGCAGGTCACTATTTAAGGTCAAAGGTCAAATCTAGGTATTCAACAGCATTAATGTATTTTCGTATAACTGGTCATAAGTGATCAGCATGGTGTGGCAGAGAGTCGCGCACAGAACCAGATCCCTAGGTCCAAGGTCAAGGGCACAATACAAGGTAAAAGGTCAAATTTAGGAATGTCCGGAGCATAGCTTTGTCCAGACGAAGGCGCACGAATCAGGTCCCTAGTCCAAGGTCAAGATCACAATTCAAAGTCAAAGATCGATTTAAGGAATTTTCAACACCGTGGATAAACTTTCATATAACTTTCCATAAGTGACCAACATTGATATGCAGAGTGTTGCGATCACGAACCAGGTCTCTATGTACAGTTTCAAGGTCACAGTCCAAGTTTAGGAAAAAAATCTTTACACTGTCCAGATCATTACATGTCCGGCATGCATGAATTTTAAATATCTTGGCAGAAGTGACCAGCATGATGAGACAGAATATCACGCGGAAAGAACCAGGCCGATAGGTTTAAGGTCAAAAGCAAGGTCATAGTTCAAAACGTGTTCTTAGAAAATAAAACATTTTTAACAACTTTTTTTGTAGTTACTTGCATATTGAGTGGTTCAGATATGCAAAACGCTATGAGACATTCTTCGAACATGTATCACAACAATATATATCTGAAAAGTTAGAAATTGGTGAACATGTACAAAAAACAAGGTCATGAGTGCAAATAGGGTGTTGAGCATGGAATTTTATTCAACTTGAAATATTATTGTGCAAGCAATTTAATTTGTTAAGGCCATTATAATGCCTTTAATAAAGGGGAGAGATTTAGAGCTATTGTAACCCTCTTGGCCCTTTATTAAGAGGTATCTTATAAAAACCAGAGTGTAAAGTCACAAACGCTGCTTCAATAGTTTGCACTGAACTGCTGTCACAGAAAACTCATCATGGGACCACAACATTGTCAAAACAACGGGTTCAACGCATTCTTTTAAGCAGAGGTTACGATATTATTTTTTTTGTAGCCGAGCATATCTATTAAAAAAAAAACAATGTAAAATGGGATTTTCTGTACAAAAATATAATAATATCGTAAATATATGCGACTTGTTCATTGTCAACATCACACGAACCTACCTTTGTGAAGTCCTTGAGGTTAGGATATCGGATTTTTCTCAAGAATTTTGAAAGAATAGTAAACAATAGTAATATTTGTATGGAATAGCATTCTCCGATTTTTAAATTAGGGTCTATATGTCTTCGGGAAACGTAAAAAAAAAATCATACTCACCGTTTCCATCCATTTCTTGAAATTGCCACCACAACGGAAGCTGCATTGCGACATTTTTACGCAGATAACACGAGCGTTATGGTCGCAATGATTCCACCCCGTGTGGTGTAAAGTGTGAAGAAGTTATCAACCGATATAGAATCGCAAATGATTTCAAATTACTAGGTGCACTTGGTATACCGTCGCATCCAAATTTGTCATCTGGCATGCATACTGTATAACTAAGTCATTATTTAGCATCTGATAATTCTTTAAAACAATTTTTTCATGAATATAATACTTGATAAGCAAACACCAAGTGAAAGTTTTTATAAACAAATTGTAGAGATATATCAATAATACAAGTAGGTGTTTTAATCACTGAATATTATAAGATCAATCTTGGTTTTGAAAATTACCTTAAAAAATAACTCAAATAATTTATTAAAATTTATGAAAAAATCGTACCGTAAACAACTGTATCCCAATGGAAACTGGTAACTGGACCGGAACTAATGTCTCCGAAAGGACATTCCCTTTATGCCAGAACAGCATACAAAGAAGGATATCATTTTCATTCTAGAACGCCGATCCCTTAGATATATAAGAACTCGATGTATGGACGGGAAATACTATTTTAACTCAATTGGTATGCAATTTAAATCTGTAATGNTATGGGGGTAACTGGTCTCCGATTGTAAACAGAGAGTTTCGCTGACCCTACCCCTTCGTTTTAGTAAGAAATGAACGAAAAAATGTCTTTAAAGTATAATTAATTGCATTTTTGCAAACATTAATTAGATAAATCGGTAAGTATGATGTATATGTATCATTTATATCACAAAAAAACGGCTAATAAAATATGTTTTCCAATATAAATAGCCATATCAGTTACTTTTTTGGCGGCCATCTTGGATTTCTCAGTCTGCAGAGCTTAACGACCATTTTGGTATGCGAAATTCTCTTTTTACGATCGGAGACCAGTTGGGTGGTATAAACCTCTCTATATTTGCACTAGTATCATTTACTCATGTTGCCATGTTATGATGATGGAAATTCGGAGCACAACAGAACGGAACAGAAATTCTATTGTCTCTTGTACATTATATGTTTATCGTAGTATTCGCTATGGGCTGATGTAATACATAATAACGCAGTACCAGTATAGTGCATAAAAGATAATTCTAGCAAGTATAAAAAAATGCCTGCGCGCGTAGGTGAAAAGGTTCTTCATTACTTGTTGATCTTACGTCAAAACATTTTCAAACTCTGACGAAATGCATTATTTTCTTATACAAACACTTATCTGAGATAATGAGAACACTTAGGCAAAGTACACAATTGTATAACAGTTAACCATATACCCATATATCCACCCTAGAGCAGTCCAAACTTTCATAGTATTTTGATAGATGGACAACATAGTTTCAGTTTATTAGACAAAACTGTTCTGCAAACGTTTGAATTCACTAACATGACGTCAGTGCAACGATTTCATATTTTGTTAGCACATCTGTTAATGACAATGTCAAAATACTGGATGACAAAATAAAAAAAAAACATGTATAAAGCTGTAACATGTTGTTTATAATATCCATCAGCATTAAGTGTGTCGAACACATTAAATATACACCAATGACACCGCTGGTGGCGATATGAGACATCAAGAAAGATGATAACAAAAAAGATTGACGGGTGACGGCGGCTAACGACGTCGCGAATTAAGATTGGTACAAAATCAATACACTTCACGTATGCTGGAAACAGTTTTGCATACAAAATATATTGTATTATTATATTAGAGAAATATATATGCATATTCTATTATAACCGACCTAGTATGCATACATTTATACTTTTCTTAACAAATACTAACACTACAATTCTAACTAAAATCTCGATATATTGTAAAAAAATACTTTTACAATGAGAACTGAGGCATTGAATGCAAATGTTGAGTAATGTAATGGCCTTAGTATGTTTTTCACACACTGTTAAATACCATTTTTGTCACTTTTGCGTTAATATGCATGTTCTTATTGTTTATATATTGTCCATTTTGTATGTATAACGATGAACTGGACTTGTTCAAGTTATATGAATACACTTTCTGTTCTGTTCTGTATAAAATGTGACCAAAATAAAGTGCAATTGTTGATATTAAAAACATTTCTTTCCGTTTATGTGTAAATATTAATGATAATCATTATTATGGGTGATACATTTCTCGGGGATTATTGCAAAATTGTCACCAAATTGTCCAATAGCTTATTCATTTAATAGACACGTTATTACCGGTGTGTAATAGCATATTATCTTTTAAAAGGACTATTGTTTGAAATATGAATGCTTGTGATTGACCTTTTTTTATTATTTGAAGTCACAATTGACTTTCGTGGTTTCCAATGGAGTGGACGAACTGAGACGTGTGTTACAAGTTACAGGGAGCGTAATTCTAAATGGTATTTCATGAAATGATAAGCCGTGGGATACAACAGCGCTAAATATGTCGAATACGAAGAGTGAAAATCTATGTGTTAAACATGTATTAAAATGATGATCCAGACATTAGAGAAGAAACGAGAAGAAACGTGCAACATTACTATAAAGATCAAAGTGAATTTTGACGTTGTTCAAGACCTCGTTTTCTGCCGTGATGCGGATCTGGTTGAATGTGTTGGTGTTTTCGGCTGCATCTGCGTTATACATAGTTTATTATTATTGATGCACATTTCCATACATAGAGGGAATATTTCAAGGCTTAATGTAGTTGAACATTCACAATTTTCCGACCACAATTTTTAATAAATAATTTCGACGTACTGTTTAATTACCCTAAGTAAACACTGAACAATACTTTTAAATGTCCACTTATTTTTTTTAATTATGCAAAAAAAATTATACATTTGTCCTAAATGTTGAAGTTCATCAACCAAGTCAAACACGCGTAACGAATAAAATTATCACGGTGACTTGACCAACATTGAAGATTAATCGATTAAAAAAATGTAATGAACCAAAATTAGGAATTCTCGCTGTGTTTAAACACAGCTTAATACATTATTCCTATATTTTAAAACATCTTCATACATATCTTAATGTTGTCATCTTTCAGTCTCCCGAGGTTGTAAGCAGTAGAGCTATTTGTGTTACGTGGATGAAACAATTTACAATCTTTTTTATACCTAGTTTCTTTGGGTACATCGTTGACTCGAAAGTTCAATATATTTTTTTGAAAGACCACATTTATTTCTTTAATGAAAACTTGAAAACCTTTCCCAAATCGTTTTACTAGGTTTGCGATACTTACGACACTAGGACACTAAACTGTGTAATATTCGATTCGTGCTTCACGTTTTGGCATTCAAGTTTTCATTTTCAGTCTGCATAAGTACCAACCTCCGCGAGGGAGTTTGCATAAGTACGTTTGATTACATCGTTTTAGACGCACGTTTGGTCCGTGATTAATTCTAGCTTAAGTGTGAAGTTCGGCTAGCCCTAAAACCGGTTTAAACCCCGAATTCTTTGCATTGACTGTTCTAAGGCGGTCATCCCGGTTTAATCATTTTATGCTTAAAGTTGGTGTTCTGTTATGTAATATCAAGAATTTCTCTACTTATATAAGTTCTGCAGTTTGATTGGTTGCTATATTAACAGCCAATCAAAATCCTTGTAATAAATCAACAGAAAAAACAAAGACAGCTGTCAGAATGCGGTTTTATTTTTATACTATTTGCGTACATATTAATTGATTGAAGACTACGTTTATTGAAATTTCATTATACGATATAGTTTAATATGTAATAAGTATTTCTTTATAAATAAAAATGTCTATAATGGATGGAAAAGTAAAATTTGACATTTTAATTAACAAAATGAATAGTTAATTTATATAATGCGCTGTCGTACTTTGTGCAGCATGCGTTTATATGATAATAATGCAAAGCGAAACGTACTGTGCATCTTTGGTGTATGCTTGCCAAATCACAAAAAAAACAAGTATGTTTAAATGTCTTAAACACGACCTGATCACAAGCGTTTCCAATTGGATCGGCATTACCAGACGATACGAACTCATAGTTTTGTTAAATATAACGTTGCCAAACACAATCCGAATTTGGCAAATTCACCAACGTTCAAAAGAACCATATTTAAAACATGTTTCGGACGTTTTTATGAATCAAAATCTTCTTCCAATTACGTAACCCTAAAATATACCAACCGCGTAAAATGGTGCACAAAATTAAAATTAAAAAAAAAACAATTATCAAATTAGGACCCGATCATATGATTTTTATCGGGGAAATTGGCGCCACACATTGAATGATGTAATATATTCATATTTAAAAGAAAAAGTGCAACTGTAACACTTTTTTTAAACAGACAGAAAGATAACAACCAAAAACAACGGCTCACTTAAACGCTACTTAATTTTCCATAAAATAACTTAATAATACGGTTTAAAATTACATGAATAATGTTAATTGTGATGTTCCATATCATCTAGTATTGATATTGCATTTCCTTATTGACATTATTTCATAACTTCTGCATTGCTTAAAAATAAATGGCGAATTTGCCATGGTTTGAACAGCTTTAACCAAGCAACGGACAGCTTTACCCCTAGCGTCGGACTCTGTACGAACTATTAAACATCCCTTTTTTGACTGAAATGTTTAACAATCAAATAGATATGAAATAGAACATAACTAATTTAAACCGGAAATAATATACAGAACATGAACATTTATAATTACAACGTGGTTTGTTAAGACGGCAGGAATTTAAATTGTGATTTTCTCCGAACCAGTCTCCACTCGGAGATTGTACTAAAAATATCAGTTACAACCTTTGCTAACCCTTAACTTTTAATTGTAGCAGGCCAAACCGACACCAGTCAAACCGGCCCTGTCAAAACCAACCCAGTCGAAAGCGATCACAAAAAAAGCAAAAACGGTTCCTTCTAACGGCAAAACCGGACACATGGGTGCAATATGGCCAAAATTGTTATACGCTCTAAATTTAGACTAGGGATCCTTCCTCGTGCTTGACAAAACCAATACAGTTAATCGCTAACATATTGTATTGAGTACAGTTTAAACACGATCGAAATGTAGAGGAATTAACACTTTTTGCAATGGACAGACACATTTAAAGACGAACGAAGGTATGTAGCTATTCACTAAATAAAGACGCACATTTCAATAAAGTTCAAACTAAGTTCCTTACCAGGGAACGTTTACTGATCCGCGGGGGTTAATACATGTAGTCGTTACTTTCGACAAAAATAGTTTATTTTGATATATCCGAAAATAAACACGCGCGCTATTGCATGGATACAACTTATTTATAGTTTTAAATGGTAGATAATACTCACGTTTAACTTTTTATTGACGAAACAACAACCATAACATATGAACATATATCATTTTGCAAGTATTTCTAATACATCTCCATCCTGTTTAGAGCGTCTTAAATTGTTAAAAAGACATAAAATTAGACATGCACTTATTTTAAAACATCTTGTGTATCTTACAAAGAAACATAATATTATGCGGTTATTCGATTCGCATAAGGTATGATGATTAAAGCAAACGTTTCGTAACAATTATTAACAATAATCATCTCATAACAGCTTCATGATGTAGAAAGAAAATTCTTTCCTCTGCGTTATATAACAAAATGAAGCGTAGTTTAGATGTGAATATTACGTGATGATACTTGTTGATGGATATTAATGGCCCAAACAACTTACGGTATTTTTAATGGTTTCGGGAGAGGTGGGTTTATTACCAGGGAAGATATAATCTATTTGTTTTGTTGCTATGGACCTCAAGTGTGTTTTTGCCTGAAAGGCATTGTTCATATCATATAAATTATAAATACATCTCAAAATGTCAAATTAAGAATAGATAAACATTAAGGTTTTTAGGAATGGTGCAAGCTGGACGCAGTTTTTCAGTAAAAAGTTAGTGGAATTTCAGTGTTTGTATTTTTTTATGATTTATTTAGTATGTTGGCTAAACTAATGTGGGCAAAAAGAAGATCATACAACCTGGGAGCCATTATTTTGGAGTTACTTTGGAGTTGAAGTTAAGAACAATTATTACAATTTTGAGCCTTAGGGAAGTGTATAATTTGTATATTAAACAAACGGCAAATTTGAGAGAAAATGCAAAATATACCTGTTTTACATTTAATATTATTAAATTTGAAGACTAGAAAGGCCCAAAGGTGGATATAATTAGTATATTTTATTACAATGTTTTGCACAACCAAACATGTACATTCCATTGAAAAGATTCATTTCCTTTTACTACTTGTTTGTAACTTAATTATCGCGAAAGCAACTCGATTTGAAATAGTTCCCTTTTCATTGTCTTTCATGTCATTATTTGACAACACTTGCGTTCAACGTTCAACGTTCAATAAATGTGTGTTGGCCATGATATAAAGCGTGCTTCCGAGTCATAGGTGTCGTCTGCTTAAAACTGAAAAGTGCGTTAGACCCTGTGGTTCATGGCAATAAGCTTATAAGCGACATGAGGTTTACAAACTCCACATGATTAACGCGTTTGGTTTCAAATTGGTCCGCTCGACGGAAGTCTCTTGAAAGATTAACTTAGAATTCCTTGTTTGAAACATGCGGCAGCCAGCCATTTTTTGCACGATGGGCTGACCGTTCCGTTTTACAAACAAGTCCACTTGTTCTTAATTCTCATTTAATTGTCATTGTACAACATAGTGTATCATTTGATTATCATCGGTGAATTATTAACAACAACATATGAAAAACATTTTGAAAAATCAGTGGATGCATAAAGCGATTGTCAAGTGTTTTCGATTGCTTGAAATGTAATATTTGAAGGAAAGTGGCCCTAAAAGTATTTTTGTAAACAATTATCCTCTAGGCAATAAAGAAGTTTTTGCGTATTTTGATTGTATATATATATATACATTAAAGAAAACGATCAACCATATAGGTTAATGTAAAAGTTTGTTATATTTCGCCCCCAGATATGTTGTGATTTTCAGCGTAAATATGTTTTACCTATTTTATTCAACTGAATTTAGTTCTGCCTTTAGACGTTTTGAGATCATATCTCAGATTGACGCTTATGCAAGATTTGTATACACCATAAACTTAAAAGGATATGTGGTAAATTCCCATAATTCTCAATTTAATTGCCGACATTTGGAGTTTTACAACATTTCAGTCATGCATCGTTTCAGATAATAAATTTGTTATTAAAAGTAAGCAGTTTTGCGTACGTCAGAATTGCGATCATCGAGTCAGAAATAGTTTTTTAATTGAACCATTAAACATCGTAAATGTGTTTGCGACGTGTTAAGTGGCGCGTAAATGTTCGTGACGTTCAAGGCTAATGAGCCGTTTTGAAGTAACTTAGATTAAAATAAGATGAATTGAATTAACTATCAATGGTTGTGTGTGTGAACAAAACTGCAGTATATGATATATAACTGATTGGAAGTAAAACCAGTTTTACGTTCTTTGCAAAATATATGTGAATATCGTGAAACATCTCTAATATATAAAAAAAACTTGTGTAAACAAGAGCTTTTATGTTCCGACACTTGTTTACCTTAAGATACGGAACACAATTTATGATATATACCAATCCGGACTGCAGTCAAACTATATAATGAATTATAAAAGCATAATCTATTTAGCATAATAACCAAATTATTGATGTAATCATATTTATTTATTTTTTTTAAACTTAACATTTCCCAACAAATTCATCTGGGCGAGCTTAAAAGTTCTGGGTAAGAAAAGTATATATTATCAAGAACATCGCTACTTTTGGGGTAAAACTATAAGTTTTCAGATTTGATAACACTATGTTAAAATGATTTAGGCCATGACCACGCAAATGTTGGTATGCGATTTAAATTCCCTGTAGAATTAAGTGTTACACCAAGATATGGAAAGTCGTTCACAATGTCTATGTTTTCGTAACCATATACCGACCTCTCAATACGTTGAGTAGCTCCTTGTTTACCGAATACAATAATTTTTGCGTTCGTTATGTTTACTTGCAAACCCTAGATGTTACGACAATCATATAAGCGATCAATAAACATGTGTAGGTCTTCCAGCGTTTCAACTATTACAACCATATCGTCTGCTAGCTGTAATAGAATCAAACATATATCTTGTATATTTATTCCCGCATAATGTCTATTTTGTTTAAACATTTCAAGGTCGTCTATGAAAAGAGAATACAGAATCGGCGATGTTATCGCCACCTGTCTTAGTCTGATTGCGATATAAAAATTACTCCGAGTATTTCTTACGCATGCTTTTACCGATTGGTACATACTGCGTAGAATGCGCAACATTGTGTCGTCCAAATTGGACTAATATAACTTTCACCATAATGCATTTAAGTATATAGAATCAAATCAAGGTTTCATATCAACCAACAAAGCAACACTTCAATCGTTTATTCATATTCACATATTTTGAATAATGAATAGCGTATGACAACTGAATCTATAGTTGACCTGCATTTTCGAAACCCAAACTGCGCGTCGGATATAAAATCGCTGTTTTCACACCATGATCTAATTCGCTAGTTGATTACACATGTAAATAATGTTGCAAAGTTACTTAATAAGGTGATGCTTCTATAATTACTTGGATCTGATTTATCGCCCTTCTTATGTATAAGGATTTTAATGCATTCAGTCCAAGCTAAAGGGTATGTGCCTGTATTTAAATTAAAATCATGTTAAAATTCGTTGTGATATAGCATGCCAAAATATTGCATACTTCTCTGTATCGAATCATTTAACAGATTTAAACACTCAATGATTTGTATTCACCGATTCAATACGTTGACCCAAGTTTAATCGTGTTTATGTTTTATGTCGGGTTGTATGTATTGTCTTGTATTGTATGGGTAATGCGTCACTTATATAAGATATAAAATATAAGCATATGTAAGTAACAATTTTTTTCCTGAATATTGTCCTGAAATTTCTGTATTTCTGGTTACTATTAAAACATGAATTAAAAAATGGAACACAATAGACAGGGACATTTCGGATCAACTCATAGTTGTGAATTAACTGATTGAAAACATATTTTAGGAAATATCGGGATTGTGTGATGCAGATAATGCTTCTTAAAGCCAGGAATTTTGTTAAACAAAATATCAATTTTAAATTCTCAAGTGACTTTAAGACTAACATTACTGTGCATGTAAGTACTGTTCTAATATTTGAACGTTTGGAAGTCACGACATTAATATTTCGATATGCATATGGGAAAACGTATGGTCAGAATGTGTATTGATTTTTGTTTAACTCTGATACAGATGACAAGAATATTTAAACTGACTTTAGTTGAGTAATGCTTGATCGAGAAAAGAACATGCGCCATTATTTGTTCTGGTTGTAGACACATTCCGGAATTGCTTTCATTCCTCATTTTACTTTCAAGA
Organism: Dreissena rostriformis; assembly: GCA_007657795.1. NCBI lineage: Eukaryota > Metazoa > Mollusca > Bivalvia > Myida > Dreissenidae > Dreissena > Dreissena rostriformis. The sequence goes on from VMBQ01001473.1 coordinate 169,584, forward strand.
AACTTGACATGAATTGAATCATCGATGCACTGTTCAAGCAAAACCTTTTCAATGGTTACATGGGCGCTACATTAATCAATAGCTATAGTTCTGGAGTGGATCTTTTATGCGAACTAAATGATATTGGTAACGAGACTTTGTATTTCTGATAATGGAACCAAAGCTCATCTTTATCAAACAGATTTTACCTAAATAGAGTATGTACATGTGTATGGTGGTAAATGATGACAAAAGCATTTGTTCAAATATTTAAATAATTTACGTAATGAATGTAAACAATTAATTAACACAAAACAGTGAAATCTAGTTCGGTCACAACGCATCTAATACTTGTGTAGAATAACAATGTACCGATTGTTTCTTCAAATGAGAACAGCTGTTCCATAAATTTGATTTCATACTGATATCGAATACCCCTAGATCAATTCAATGAAACGTGGATTGTCAACACAATTGCCAGACAGATACAAGTTGAAAATTGATTGTTGCGCGCTATTGTATTGTATGTTTCTGGTGGTAAAGGATGACACAAGCATTTGTAAGTAGCTATGGGATTTCATTCCCATAGCAGTTGTACATATGTAAGGTGTTTGATATATCCTGCCAGCATGAGTATTTTTATGTATTTCACTTTGTAGTCAGCCTCTAGAATTAATGCTAAGACTGGATAAAACAGACAGCTACCAAACGTCCAAGTCAGAGCTAGACAATATGTAAGAAATCTCATCAGGGAGGTGAAACACTTCTCCGGTTTGATGGTCATAACCAAAATAGAATGCCGATATGACTAACATCCACATTGTTGTGAAGGTGGAACAAAACAACGTCAAGAATCGCAATACAATGCACGTGTCTGGTTCTTCGTGTGACTGTATATACGTGTATCTGACGTGAAAAATGATATAAAACACGTTCTCCATCGTCGAAGACAGGAATAACCATGTTCGCATTACTGCAATGTATCCACCATATTCCAATTAAACCAAGGTTCTTGTCAATAATAGGCACACGACATGCAGTATCAACGCCGCCACTAGTAGAGATATTCCGACAATCTGCTTGGTATCAGTTTCAGACGTTGTGGTTTGATTGTTCGGAAATCTATGTAATGCCGTTTTTGTTCCTAATGTTAGAATGAACTTAATTGAAAATCATTCGCGCGGACGATCATAAGCATTAGTTACGGTCGTCTTTAATGACGTCATTTAACTCTGGATATTTGTACTCCGTAGGGAAATCAAAACGTTGTATTTTTAAACACATTCAGACACGTTTTATTTCCAACCGATACAGTAAAACTGTTTTATACCAAATATATATATATAAACTGTGTGAACAGGAGGTTTTACGTAGGCTGAATATGTTCCGACATTTATTTACCTTAAGATACGGAACTACATTTATGATATACACGAATGCGGACTGCAGTCAAAATTCTATTATGAATTAAAAGAGCATCATTACCCAATTATTGATGTTTTCATGTAAAACTTAACATTTTTCAACAAATACATCTGGGCGGGCTAAGTAGTTCTGGGTTAGAAAAGTGTACATTATCAAATTAATTGTGTTATTTTGCATGTTAAGCTCACCATAGAACTGAGAGCTCTTTTTGAGCTTTTGCTATTACTCTATGCCCAGCGTCCGAAGTCGTGCTGTGTGCGTCGTCAACTGTTTTTGGACGACATATTTTTTGTATCCAATCTTGATGAAACTTTGTCAGAATGTTTTTCATTTGGTAATTCAATTACAAGAACACGGTTTAGTGCAACTCACATTTCTATTTTTTGAACAGCCGAATATTGATCAACGTTCTAGAACATTCTGTTAAAACAGAAACGGTCTAATGAATAAGCTGGAGGCACCCATAAGAGCTTGATAAATTAGGAAATATCGGACATACTATTATATTATTTCATATATTCAAATGATTAGTAAAATAAAACAAGTAACTAAATATTACGAATAAAATGATACTGTTACTATTGTTATTTATTTATGTTTTTGGTATTTACTCTAGAAATATATTGTTTCAAAATTGCACATCATAGTAATATGAAGTGTGCATGCAAATGTATGCATGTATATTATTTTACTATATTATTATATGTTGTTCTTCATTTTACAGAAATAAAAATGGAATACCTTTCTTGAGAATTACTGAAGACAGTGTGAAACACAGTCGCTTACAAACGACGTCATTATTATATACATAAAACTATTCGATTTTTCATTTAATGGTAATGCAATTTATACAAACTATACCAATTTATAAATAACCTTACGAAAATTAGCGACCCGCAACAATGTGAAGTGTTGCTATGTTTGCATTTACATATTTGCAAATAACATACATTTTGATAATTAAAGCCGAAATAAATGTGTAGCGTAACCCAAACATTACCCACGCATGTTCAAGTTTTTCTAAACTTACGCAAATAACATAACATTGGAACAACAAGCGCCCAAGTTTCTGTGAATAGTTTCATTAAGTCGACCTTCAAAATCGCCCTGTGCTTTTTAATTCATTGGAGCGAAACAACTTACTTTTGTAAACGACTGTATAAGATGTGTGAACGAGATAGATAATTCATGGTAACGACTAATTTATTCCGGCGTGTTAAAAAATCAGAGTAAGGACATATTATCTCGACCATCTCCGTATCGAAGTGATTATGGCATTCGCTTACAGAACGGGATGTCGAAGGTTCGAGTTTCAGTCGGGACAAGTTCTGACATGGCCAGTTGTCTACCCAGAAGCTTGTTAATCGAGGGGTTCCGATTGCCTTTTTGCCAAGCGCCCGGCATAAAGGATAGGAAACAAAAGCTTTAAATACCTGCAAAGCTACCTTTGGTGTAAAACTAGTGTTCGTATACGGATTGAAATTCCATTTAGAATTAAGTGTAACACCAAGATATGGAAAGTCGTTCACAATGTCTATGTTTTCGTTACCATAAACCAGCCCTCAATACGTTGAGTAGCTCCTTGTTTACGGAATACAATAATTTTTGCTTTCGCAATGTTTACTTGCAAACCCCAGATGTTACAATAATCATATAAACGATCAATAGACACGTGTAGGTCTTCCAGCATTTCAACTATTACAACCATATCTTCTGCAAGCTGAAGTAGAATCAAACATATAGCTTGTATACTTATTCCCGCTTAGTGTCTATTTTGTTAAAACATTTCAAGGGCGTCTTCGAAAAGAGAATAAAGAATCGGCGATGTTATCTCCAACTGTCTTAGTCTGATTGCTATATAAACAAATACTCCGAGTATTTCGCATACGAATGCTTTTACCGATTGGTACATACTGCGTAGAATGCGCAACATTTTGTTGTCCATATTTTACTAATTTAATTTGCACCATAATGCATTTAAATATATAGAATCAAAGCACGGTTTTATATCAACCAATAAAGCAAAAATACAATCGTTTATTCATATTCACAAATTTTGAATAATGAATAGGGTATAAAAACTGCATCTATAATTGACATGCCTTAACGAAACATTAACTGTGCGTCAGATATAACATCGCCGTTTTCACACCATGATGTTATGCGCTGGTTGAGTACACATGTAAATAATTTTGCAAAGTTTCTTAATATGGTGATGCTGCTGTAATTTCTAGGATCTGATTTATCGCCCTTCTTATGTATACGGATTATAATACCTTCAATCCAAGCTACATGGAATATGCCTGTATTTAAAATCAAAGCGCTGAAGGCACTGAAGTTGTTCGCTATTGCATAATCTTAGACGCAACTCAGTTTTCAAAATTATGTAATAGCTTTTTATATCGCAAGTTTGAAATGAACACAACCCATTCAAATTTATAAATAGTGTGTTTTAAAGCACAAGTCGAGATGTGGGAGCACTGTTTATTCTCATATTTATGTTATATAGAGATAACTTGGACAAAATAACAACAATATGTCTCTTTTGTTTCGCAATTGGTTGCAGCACTGGCAACCATCTTTAGAATTTTGGTTGCCTTGCTAAAGAATAACAAGCCTAGAAGCATGTACATGTTGTGTTATGTGTATCTAATACTTTATTTATTTTCTTTAAATTATTGAGCAACAATTTTGCCGACATGGCAGACTTTTACTGCATCGTGTCTTGTTGTGAGCCGGAATTGAATCATTTCTTAGGCCTAATTGATCCACAGCCAATTTGTATTCTTTGTTTAATTGGATTGAGTAGTTTCAAGCTTTGAAAAAGCTAGTTGCCCTGCTTTTTAGCCCAACTGTAACCAACTTTTGAAATTGAGTTTTCTGGGCTTAAATCTACTGGCCTCAGGCTAACAGGCAACCACTAAACATGCTAGTTATACATGATGTAAGATCTGACAGTGTATTGAACTTATTCAATTTGCAAGTCTGAAGACATTAAAGGACCTTTTCACGTTTTGGTTAATTGATAAAATTAAACGATTTAATAATTTGGAGAGTTCTGTTGTTGTTATATGTTTTCATACTACGAGGATTGCTTATATAAAGTATAAAATACATCTCTCATTGTATGAGCACGGATGGCCGAGTGGTCTAAACGATAGACTTTTAGTCCAGGGGTCAGTGGTTCGAGCCCAGTTGAGGGTAATTTTTTTGTTTCTTTAATTGTATTCTTGTTTTTTTTTTAAATGGAGCTTTTAAGATCCAATGTTTACATTCATTAATAATAAGCATTTAATGACAAACTGTGAAAAGGTCCCTTTTAGATGTTTACTAAAAAATGCCACAAGGTAAAAATTTAGAACTCATTGGTTGTTTATTTGATTAAAAAGTGATTTTGTTTATTTGCCTTGTCAGCGAGGTTACTTTGAAGTTATTATCACTGTTATCCTTTTTTTCCAAATCATTAATAGAAAAGATAATTTAAGCTTCATTTTTGGAAAACAGGGCTTAATGCATATGCATGAATTGTCATCCCAGTACCAGAGACTCTGTTTAAACGAAAAACACCATAAAATCAGAAAGTGTCGTCCTTGATTTGCTTGTGCGCACTGCACAGGCTAATCATTGTGCACAGGACACCACTTATTTAACATGCATTAAGCCCCGTTTTCCCTGAACGCAGTGAATATGTACAGATTTTAATGACAAACTGGCCAATGTCGTCGCACAAGCTGTTAAACACTATTGATTACATACACACACTCACTGTCTGCAGTGTACCATTGCTTTAAACAGGCTAATCAGTGTGCACAGGCAGATGCAGTGGTTATCGTTCTTGCCGTAGTTAAGAGCAGACCGACTTGCAAAACATGCTCTTAACTATGCTTCTTGCGAACAACTAATCATGTTAACAATCGTTGTGATATAGCCTGCCAAAATATGGCATGTTTCTCTGTATCGAATCATTTAACAGATGTAAACACTCAAATCTTTTTATTCAACGTTTCAAGACGTCGACCAAAGTTTAATGATGTTTATGTGTTATATCGGGTTGTATGTAATGTCTTGTATTGTATGGATAATTCGTCACTAAATTAAAATAAATGCATGTTTTAGTAACAATTTATTTTTTGAATATTTTCCTGAAATTGCTGCATTTCTATATTTCTGAATAACTATTTTAACATGAATAAAAAAAATGAAAAAAATGGACTGGGAAATTTCGGATGGACTCAAATTTGTGAATTTAAGGTTTTTAAACATATTATAGGAAATATCTTGATTTCGTGATGCAGATTATTCTTCTTAACACCAGGAATTTTGTAAAACAAATTATCCATTTTAAATTCTCAAGTGACGTAAATACTAACATACATGTGCATGTAAGTACTGTTCTGATATTTGAACGTTTTGAAGTAACGTACATTAATATTTCGATATACATATTGGAAAACAAACATGTGGTGAGACTATATATGAGTTATTTAATTTAATTCTGATACAGATGACAGCGACATTACATTTAACTTTAGCTGGGTTGTGCTGGAGTGCGAAAAGGAAATGCGCCATTATTTGTTCTGGTTTTTGACACATTCCGAATTGGTTTCATTCCCCGATTTGCTATCACGAAACTTGACATCAATGGAATCATCGATGCACAGTTCAAGCACAACCTTATCAATGGCTACATGGACGCTACGTAGATCAATAGCCATATGTTATGAAGTGAATCTTTTGTGCGAACTAAATGCAATGGATAACGAGACTTCGTATTTCTGATAATGGAACCAAAGCTCATCTTTAATTAACAGATATTACCTAAAGTAATTTTGTACATGTTTATGGTGGTAAATGATGGCAAAAGCATTTGTTCAAATATTTAAATAATTTACGTAATGAATGAAAACAATTAAAGGACACAAAACAGTGAAATCTAGTTTCTGTCACAACGCATCTAATACTTGTGTAGAATAACAATGTACCGATTGTTTCCTCAAAATGGGAACAGCTGTTCCATACATTTTAATTCATACTGATATCGGATACCCCTAGATCAATTCAATGAAACGTGGATTGTCAACACCATTGCCAGACAGATAGAAGTGGAAAATCGATGGTTGCGCGCTGTTTCATTGTATTTCATATGGAAATGTAACGCAGATGCAACTCTTTAACGTCCCATCATCGCGATGTTAATGACACATTAATTAATTGTTTCAAAGTAATATTGATTTTCAACATATATACCTTAGATTAAATAAAACCATACTAATCCTAGTCTCGGTGTTTGTCAGATGCTTGTGTGTATCTTTCACATGTTTGCAGTTTGGAAAAGATTACATTTGATCGATAAATCTGAAGCAGACCTCAAGGGGCAATGGTTAACTTTATTTATATCAATTACTGACTGGAGTATTCGGACAAAGGGTTATGGGGAATAAACCATGTATCTCATTAACATGCTTTAAACTAAACATGGGGAATCAGTGGTTGATTAAATGCGTCATTTTGACTTCTGCTGCATGTAATCATAATTTATTTGCATAATATTAAGTGGGCGTTATTTACAAAATCACAAACTTAACTGATGTTGGATAGGATATGGATATAGAGGGAGTAGAACGAACGACGTTAAAGACTAAATTGAATTTGGACAAGAAGAAAGTAGCAAGCGCATTTTCAATGGATAAGTGGTGCTTTTGATTTATTTTTAGAAAGCTAAAACTGTAAGTCTGTTTAGACAATTGTTTATAATAACGTTTTTGGTGTTGAACTGTTACTGTATCGGCTGGAAATAAAATGTGTCTGAATGTGTTTAAAAATACAAAGTTTTGATTTCACTACAGTGTACAAATATACAGAGTTAAATGACGTCATTAAAGAAGACCGTAACTAATGCTTATGATCGTCCGCGCGAATGATTTTTCAATTAAGTACATTCTAACATTAGGAACAAAAACGCCCTTTAATAGATTTCCGAACAATCAAACCACAATGTCTGAAACTGATGNATATACCATTGATCTGAAGCTAAGAATTCAATTCCACCAGATTAAGAGCAAAACAAAAACCACAATTACACTAAGTTTTCGGACACTCTTTATTTTAGCCCAAAAAGTTATTTTTGGACACTCTTTTGTTTAGACATCCACATTTTTACCCAAAATTAATGACTTTAAATTTGCGGATATGTATGACACTCGTATTTATCAAAATTTAAAATCTATTTGGGTTAAAATCCGCTGACCAATTTAACATACGTTTTTCAACAGGATGAAGGTTATACATTCAACTGAACGTTACATTAACTTAATTGGGTAAAAAGCCATCAACAATAGATAATTGTTACACCAGATTGCGTGCAATGAAACTGTTAATCGGATAACGGTTTGATGCCGCTAAATTTCAACGATATGAATAAAACTATCACGACTTGAGACTGTTAAAGATATCGGTTGAAGAAGAAACAAAGGAATAATAGATTGAATATTGTGTTTCATTATTTTCCTATTCATATTATATGATATGGTAATCGTTAAACTCGGTGGACAAAATGCAGCATTAGCGTAACATCATGTTAACTATGATCCTTAATTTCTCAGAGCTTTTTTATAATGTTTTATTCATTCTGGTATGTATTCAGAGCAAAAATAGCTTGTGTGAGGTTATTTCTTACATTATGTGTTTATCGCAGTTCGTATTTTGCAATAACAACAGGAAAACAAATGTATATTGATAATTAACATAGTTGAATTCATGTATTGCTTCTTTTAAACTTTAACATTCAAAATCAACGCACATTTCGTAAAATATTTCGTAAAATAAAGTTAATCCATGCAAAATCAGAGTTCCATATAGCAATAGCCAAACCTTTAACGCAAGATGTGGTCTGGTAACATAGATTTAACAAGATACAAAATGTGTTTTTGTGTGGAACAATATATTCAACACATGTTCTTGTACCATGTAAGTGTTCGTGTGTCGTATGAGTAAATATCTTTGCGGGAAACTAAAATGGAATATATAGAGCCACACAAAATAAAAACGAGCATTTTGTATCTTGTTTAATCTATATATCCTATCGTTGAGACAGGCTTCAAAAACATAAGAAATACTTGCTTGATATGTTTAAACGAATGCATATGAGCTTGCAATATAAATTGTATTGTGTGTAAAACGATATACGTATGTTGACATTGTATTTATTTTACATTTGTTAAACCGATATTAACCAATTATCATTTTTAATTGTATTTCACTTTAGTCCATTTAAAAACTGTTTTATTCAAGTTTTCAAGTTTTAATTGGAACATCGGAGAACGCCTTTGACCATATACAAACAAGTTAACAAAATATATGCAAAGTGCAGCAGTACAATAGAAATACAATTATGTTAATAAGCATAAGATACAATGAAAAAATAATCAAACATCATGTACAAACGTGTAATCCCAGAGATTTTTTATAATGTTGTAGTAATAAGCATAAAGAGCAAAAAATTGATGTGTGGTTATTTCCTGCATTGTGTATTTTTCTCAGTGCGTATTTTACAATAACAACGGAAACTCTAATGTATATTGATAATGAAAATAGTGAAATTCATGTATTGCTTTTTTCAATAAATTGAATATTATATCAACCTATCGTTGAGACATGCTTCTAAAATACGAAATACTAGCTTGATATGTTTATACGAATGTATATGAGCTTGAAATATAAATTTATTTTGGGTCATACGATATATGTTTGGACATTTTTATTATCTAATTGTGTATGGTATTTCTGTAGTTGTGTTTTTTTTTTCTTTGGAAAGTCAAAATTTCCTAACGGTCAATCAAACTTTAAAAAACGTATGAATATCAAATGTTGACATTGTATTTATGTAACATTTGTCAAACCGATATAAAACAATTGTCATTTTAAATTGTATCTCATTTTAAGACCATTTGAAAACTGTATTATTAAAGTGATTATTGTATCTCTTTACAAAACGATTTATTTTGACCCGCCGTTCTGTTGGAACTAATTAGTCTTTGACGTGATTAAAATACTTTGAGATTTGCAGAATAGTTTTGAATTAGTTTATGGCATCAACTATTTATAAATTTATCTTAAATCAGTAAAACAATATCAATTCAACATCAACATTTCACTTCATTGAAGTTTAAAGCAATACATACCCTATTTTAAATGGCAAGAATTGAAAGGTCGCTGAACCGTTTTAAAGTAACTTAGATTAAAATTAGATGAATTAAATTAACAAGTTTCAAGTTTCAAGTTTGTTATTTGGTATATCGGCAAAACGCCTTTGACCATTTACATACAAGTTAACAAAGTATACTCAAAATGCATCAGTACTATACAAATATAATCATGCAAATAAACAAACACAAAGTACAATGAAAGTGTTCAAACATTATGTACAAACGTGTACGTATTAACAACAACAACAACAAAAAAAGAACAAACAAGTAATAAATAGACAATATAATTAGGGTTACATACAATATTTATNGCAAGTATTTCTTATGTTTTTGAAGCCTGTCTCAACGATAGGTAATATAGATTAAACAAGATACAAAATGCTCGTTTTTATTTTGTGTGGCTCTATATATTTCATTTTAGTTTCCCGCAAAGATATCTTCTCATACGACACACGAACACTAACATGGTACATGAACATGTGTTGAATATATTGTTCCACACAAAAACACAACATTTGGTATCTTGATAAATCTATGTTACCAGACCACATCTTGGGTTACAATTTTGGGTATTGCTATAAGGAACACTGATTTTGTATGGATTAACTTTATTTTACGAAATATTTTACGACATATGCGTTGATTTTGAATGTTAATGTTTAAAAGAAGCAATAAATGAGTTTAACTATGTTAATTGTCAATATACATTAGATTTCCTGTTGTTATTGCAAAATACGAGCTGCGATAAACAAACAATGCAAGAAATATCCTCACACAAGCTATTTTTGCTCTGAATACTTACCAGAATGAATACAACATTATAAAAAAGCTCTGAGAAATTAACGATCATATTTTACATAATGTTACGCTAATGCTGCATTTCGTCCACCGAGTTAAACGATTACCATGTCGTATAATATGAATAGGAACATAATGAAACACAATATTCAATCTATTATTTCGTTGTTTCTTCTTCAACCGATATCTTTAACAGTTTCAAACAGTTATATATTTATTCATATCATTGAAATTTAGCGGCATCCAACCGTTATCCGATTAAGAGTTTCATTGCACGCAATCTGGTGTAACAATTATCTATTGTTGATGGCTTTTTACCCAACTAAGTTTATGTAAAGGTCAGCTTGATGTATTACCTTCATCCTGTTGAAAAACGTATGTTAAATTGGTCACCGGATTTGAACCCAAATAGATTTTAAATTTTGATAAATACGAGTGTCATACATGTCCGCAAATTTAGAGTCATTAATTTTGGGTAAAGATGTGGATGTCCAAACAAAAGAGTGCCCAAAAATAACTTTTTGGGCTAAAATGAAGAGTGTCCGAGAACTTAGTGTTATTGTGGTTTTTGATTTGCTCTTAATCTGGTGGAATTGAATTCTTAGATTCAGATCAATTGTATATATGGTGTATAGACATTTCACTGAGTCATAACAATTTGTTGAGAATACTATTTTACATCGTTTTACGTATATTCTTCCNATCCAATCTTGATGAAACTTTGTCACAATGTTAATCTTGAAAATATCTTGGTAATTCAATTACAAGTACACGGTTTAGTCCACTGACATCTCTTTATTTTGAACAGCCGACTATTGATCAACGTTCTAGAACATTCTGTTAAACAAATACGGCCTAATGAATAAGCTGGAGGCACCCATAAGAGCCTGATAAATTAGAAAATATCGGACATAATACTCGGCACTCTTGCATAAATCTATCTTACGGGGGTTCCGGAAATAGTAGATTTATCAAGATTGAATACTATAAAAATCCAGCTAGCTCCGAACCCCGCACTGATATATTGGAAAAGTATTTTAAGCCACTCAGACCTATTATGTTTGTTCTGCGTTTTACAGGTACGAATGTTTTAGTTATTTACATTTTGGATATTTATTTCTTCTTCTTTCTCGACCATCTCCGTATCTAAGTGATTATGGCGTTCGCTTACGGAACGGGATGTCGAAGGTTCGAGTTTCAGTCGGGACACGTTCTGACATGGCCGATTGTCTACCCAGCAGCTAGTTAACCGAGGGGTTCCGATTGCCTACCTGCCAAGCGCCCGGCACAAAGAATGGGTAACAAAAGCATCAAATAATTGCAAAGCTACCTTTGGTGTACAACTATAAGTTTTCAGATTGGATAATACTAAAAAATGTTTTAGGCCATGACCACACAGAGTGTTAGTATACGGATTGAAATTCCCTGTAGAATTAAGTGTTACACCACGATATGGAAAGTCGTTTACAATGTCTATGTTTTCGTTACCATATAATCGCTTCTCATTGCGTTTGGTAGCTCATTGCTTACGGAATACAATAATTTTAGTTTTCGTTATGGTTTCTTGAAAACCCCAGCTGTTACAATAATCATATAAGCGATCAATATACATGTGTAGGTCTTCTGGCATTTCAACTATTACAACCATATCGTCTGCTAGCTGTAGCAGAATCAAACACATATCTTGTATATTTATTACCGCATAATGTATATATTGTTAAAACATTTCTAGGTCG
>VMBQ01001474.1:4442-40102 GCA_007657795.1 Dreissena rostriformis
AATATAAAGACACTGAACAAGTTTGAAAAGAATCGGATGAAAACTGTGGAGTTTATCGCGTAAACAAGAAAAAGTCTAACACACGCACGGACGGACGGACGGATGGTCTGATTCAACCCATTTTCAATAGGGTTCGAGTCCTCATAAATATAAAGACACTGAACAAGTTTGAAAAGAATCCGATGAAAACTGTGGAGTTTATCGCGTAAACAAGAAAAAGTATAATGGACGGACGCACGCACGGACGGACAGTCTGATGTTACCCATTTTCAATAGGGTTCGAGTCCTCATTAATATAAAGACACTGAACAAGTTTGAAAAGAATCGGATGAAAACTGTGGAGTTTATGGCGTAAACAAGAAAAAGTCTTACACACGAACAGAAAAAACCACGCCATGACATAAGCTCTTCTGGCCTTTGGCCAGTAGAGCTAAAAAAACACTTAATCTCAATTAAAAGTATTTGCAAAAATTAAAAAAATACACCAATTTCCCAATTTTTGTCAAAACAACGCTATTTTCCCAATCAAAAAGGCCCCGGCCCAATTCCCAAAATGATTATGAAAACACTGCATACTTGGTGACCATCAGGTACCCTACATACCTGGTGACCATTATGTCGGTACCGTCCTCCTCCTCATGTGAGGGTCCTATCAGGGAGTACTTCACCGTGTACTGGCGGACCTCAAACTGGGTGTCTGGTAGCAGCCACTCCACCGACAGGGACGTCGCCTGCAATACACACAGTGCAGTACATGAAAATACATAGACACATAATTATCAAGTTTGGTTCACAGTCAATAAAGATATACAGTCCAAACTGAGAACAGCTGCCAGTCAAGGGAAATGGCAAAAGTGACCGTTGTAGACAGGTGGCCGTTGTTCTAAGATGACCACTTTTTCGATCGTTGGTCAGTTGGTAGTATTGCTAGGTCGTAACCCCACCCAGTCGTTTTGTAAACATAGTAATTTAAATAAATGCTTATTTCTGATAAATAAGTATAACATAAATTATTTCTAGTGAATACTACAAATTAATATCTTATACATTTATTTAATTTCATACCTACTCATAAACGTACGAGTTTATCAACGATAATAATGATATTTACTTATGCATCTCTTTAATTTAGTAAATCCGACATTTTGTATTATGTTCATTGGGAGATATTTTTACCTAACGGTCGTCATGTGTCAATGACGTCATGTCCGCAAAAGTAATAGCGCATCACTGTTATAAACGGAAAGTACGACATAACGTTATCGTTTTCAAGCAAAAAATCTAAAAGTTTTAATATTTATTAGTACACAAACATCACTAAAACATCATTTTTATTAAACACATCTAAGCACAATTCATCTTAAATTCATGGTCATTCATGGATTTTCGGGACTTTCCGATAACCAGTGGTGTTAGCTTCTCCCCTGGAAATTGAAAATGGCATTTGGATAACAGACGTTTCACGTGACAAAAAATGTCCGCTTCCATAAATGCTGAAAGTTTGTTACAAAAGTTGCAATTCGATGCCCGTTGTGCCACAATAAACGATCACTTATCCTTTTATCACCTTCTTATAATTACACATGCTAGCTAAGTAAGTGTTGTTGTTCACACCTTATCAGCAATACAGATCTATTGATTTTGTCAAGCGCTATTACTATGGCGTTATGACTGGGCCGCTTATTGCTACCAATACACGTTGTTATTGTTACTTGCACATGTTTCATGCAATCAGAAATTTAAGTTGTTATTTGTTTTCTCGCAGCAGGTCGCTTTTATCATATCAAAGGCAGTTACCGTAATCAGATTATTTACCCGCAAAATAGACGCACAATAGACGTTAGACGTCAGAGGTAAAATACAACAACACAGACTGATTTGTGTGTTTACTTTTCGCAACTCGAAACGACCGACTCGTGAACGTTGTTTTGAGTTCAAAAATGACTTTGGGTGTGAAATATACTGGCCGTTGGCCATTATGGATGATTGACCGTTATTCCCAAGTGTAATGTAGAGTGATTTTCGTGGGGGGGGGGGGGTCCATACTGACTGTTGTCTGTAGTTGACCGTTATTTTGAGTTGACTGCTAGGTCAGTTTTGACTGTATACACCAACAAGTTCACAGTAAATGACAATTCATACACAATCAATAAAATATATACATCATTTGAGTGTACAGTAAATGTGAACTATACATCACAATCAGTTCACAGTGAATATACATCACATTGAGTACACAGTCAATACAAATGTATTCACCAAGTTGAGTTCACAGTGAAATTATTTTAAATGTATATTTAAATCAATTGTACCTGTCTCAGTGTGACCCTGACATTGCGTGGCACGGGGGGCTGAGGCAGGTCGGACAGGTTGAACTCCTCAACGACATGTGTTGTTGCCCCAGTAACCAGCTCTACGCCTAGCTTTACCGCATACAGCTGGTTCATCTCTGGAAACAGGAGAGAATCAGGACATGGACATCATAGATCATAATGATGATATTGACCTGTTACCACTGAGATACGCATTTTGACGTCTCTGTAGTCCCTTAGTAAATCAAATTCAATTTAAGAATTTTCTTACTAGGTTCAACTTTTCAAGGCTTCATTTCCAATCATTAGGTACTGATGAGCAGCAAACAGCATAAAACCTGAATAGACTGCGAGATACTTGCAGGCTGTTCTGGTTTTATGCGGTTTGCATATGCCATTTTCACTTTGCTTCTAAGCGGGAAAGGGTTAATGATGAAGAAGTAAAATATTGATGATGAAGAAGATCATGTTGATGAGAATGATGATCAGGGAGGTGCATTTGAAGTTGATGATGACAATGGCGATGACAATGATGATGAGGATGATGATGATTATGATGAAGAGGAGGAGGATGATGATGAGGAGGATGATGATGATGATTATGATGATAAGGAGTATAATATTGATGATGATGATGATGACAATGATGATGATGATGATGCTGATGATGTTGGTGGTGACAATAAGAATGATGATCATGATGATGATGATGATAGTGTTGCAAAGTGATGATAAACATTATCAATATGTTCAAAAGACTTACGTCAAAATTATGCCATTGAAGTGCACAGTATGATAAATGGCAGCAAGAAAGTTCTCATTTGTTTTAGTAAGGGACAGAACTCTGTGCATGAAGTTGGAAAAGACATTTAAGAGTTATCCTCATAGAGAGCTCTTCAGTGTTAGGTCAGTTAAGAACAGGTTTCCAGTCTGCCTTCCACCCAAATTTGTAGCCAAGCCGTCAAGTTATGCAAATATTCTGTGATTTTGTTATATTGCATGCCCATATGACCTTTGAACTCTTCAATATCTCCATCCCTCAAGCCTAACCTTCATCTACTAACTTTAATGATATGAGTACTTGACCCGTATTCTCACTATATTATTCTTAAACTTAAGAATAACCAATATAATTAGACCCAAGAAAAAATACTTCAGAGTTTGAATATGAAAACGCTACTAATGCTGCTTATGAGTTAAATCATTTGTTCTAAATAATAATTGTGTCATTAGAGGTGTTACATGTCATTTAATATTGAACTGAATTATTCTATTAGAACATTACAGTTTAAAGAATATCCTTTTTTTTTACTTTAGTCTCAGAATAGAGTACAGAATACAGTCCCCAGTTATCATTTTATTTATTCTAAAGGAGTATTACTACCAAGAGCTTTGATATGATAAAGACTCACTCTAATTTGAAAACAAGAGGGCCATCAGGCCCTAAGGCGCTCACCTGAGAGCAAAAGGAACTAGACTATTCTGAAAAAAAATGCAAGCTGATTCATGAAGATTGGACCAAAAAAGTGACTTTTAACATGTTTTCTTTATATTTGACCTAGTGACCTAGTTTTTGAGCTCATATGACCCAGTTTCAATCCCTGCTAAGATTTCATTGGGACAAATGTTCTGACCAAGTTTCATGAAGATTTGCCAATAAATGTGGCTATTATATAGCGTCAACAAGTTTTCCATATAGCCATATAAGGACAACTGCCCCCCCCCCCCGGCGGCCATGTTTTTCAACGAGTCATAGCCATTTTCAAACTCAGCCGAGCTATTGTTAGAACAAATGTTCTGATCAAGTTTCATAAAGATTGGATTATAAATGTGACTTCTAGAGTGTTAACAAGGTTTTACTACATAGCCATATAAGGGAAAATGCCACGCCCCCTTGCGGCCATGTTTTTTAACGGATCTCAACCATTTTCGAACTCAGCCCAGATATCATTAGTACAAATATTCTGACCAAGTTTCATGAGCATTGGACCAAAAATGTGACTTCTAGAGTGTTAACAAGGTTTTACTATAGCCATATAAGGAAAACTGCCCCGCCCCCTGGCAGCCATGTTTTTCAACAGACCAGAACCATTTTCAAACTCATCCGAGATATCGTTAGAACAAATGTTCTGACTAAGTTTCATGAAGATTGGACAATAAAGGTGACTTCTAGAGTGTTAACAAGGTTTTACTATACACAAAAGCCATATAAGGAAAACTGCCACGCCCCCTGGCGGCCATGTTTTTCATTCAACTGGAACCATTTTCGAACTTGTCCAAGATATTATTGGGACACATGTTCTGACCAAGTTTCATGAAGATTGGTCTATCAATGTGACTTCTAGAGTGTTAACAAGGTTTTACTATAGCCATATAAGGAAAACTGCCACGCCCCCTGGCAGCCATGTTTTTCAACCAACCGGAACCATTTTCGAACTCGTCCAAGATATTATTGAGACACATGTTCTGACCAAGTTTCATGAAGATTGGACAATAAATGTGACCTCTAGAGTGTTAACAAGGTAAATGTTGACGCCGCACGACGGACGATGCACGACGGACAAAAGGCGATCACAATAGCTCACCATGAGCACGTTGTGCTCAGGTGAGCTAACAAGAGATGTGTTTGTCAGAAACACAATGCCCCCTAATGCGCCGCTTTGATTTTTTATTTTATTTTTATTTATTTTACCTTTGACCTTGAAGGATGACCTTGACCTTTCACCACTCAAATGTGCAGCTCCATGAGATACACATGCATGCCAAATATGAAGTTGCTATCTTCAATATTGCAAAAGTTATGAGCAAGGTTAAAATTTAAAGACAGACAGACAGAATGACAGACAGGCCCAAAACAATATACCCCCTTTTTTTTAAAAAGGGGTCATCATAAACAATAAGGTAGTCGCGAACTGAAATCAAACAACCATTAGCCGTATGTAAGAGATTGCCGGTATGGGCAACTTAATTAATTATATGTGTTTTTCTTGATAAAATATAAACATGAATTAACAATATCATTTACAACCTTATCTTATGCACTACATGATAGGAGTAACAATTCAAAAATTCCTGTTCCCAAACAGCTTTGGGGGCCATCCATATAGTATGTCGCTCCATTTTTGACCATTTTTAACCCCCTCCCCTCCCGTGTCACATACTGTCACAAATCTCGGACCCCCTCCCCCCTAAAGTATGTCAAATTTTCGAACAGTTGTTTTTAAAATTAATAACTAATTAAAATTTAATCTAAAACACACTTCAATATTAAACTGTATCAAAATATATACTTTACACTTAAAAGAATTCTATGAAGACTCACTACATACCAAGTCCCATGAAGAGGTAGACAGTGGTGGCAGACTGGAGCTCCACCGGCCCGTGCACAATGCTGTCCCCCGGTAGCCGTACCAGCTGTACGGTGAACCTGCGCACGGCCAGGGAGGAGGCCACCGTCCAGGCAGCCTTCAGGGTGCTGGAGTTCAGGGCAACTATCTGCAGCTTGGGCGCCGGCGAGTCTGAACAGGTACACAGAAATATTAAATAGTGACATTTCAACAGTCTCTTTGCTCTTTCAGTAAACAATTGTATGGTAAAACAAATGTATGCGTTCCAACAACTTTTTTTGGGTCTAAAAAGCCACAAAAAAACAATGTATGCGTTCCAATTTCAAATTAATCAAGAGCAATTATATTAATAATATTAAATACATTAGTTCATTTATAGAAGAAGGACTAAATACTCCCTGCAGGTACTGGCAAATTGTTGAATCGATAAATATTTGCAGTGGTCATAAATTCACATAATGCAAAAAGCGCAAAAATTAGTGATTCCACAGTTACTTAAAACTAAGGATACAAACACCAAAAAAAACAACATATTGCACTGCGTTATGGGAAAACCGAACTTTAAGTATTTGCGTATAATGTCGCACAGGCTTAACAGTGACGACACTTTCACCTAGACTGGTTTATTTTCCTGTAGAAGAGACTTTCTTTAAATGAAAATTCCATAAAAGATAAAAGCGGAAAGTGTCGTCCCTGATAAGCCTGTGCAGACTGCACAAGCATATCTGGGACAACACTCTACGCACATGTAAAGCCCCATTTCCCAGAGTGCCGCTCTAGAGCACAGTGCACTCACAGTCCTTGTTGGTGGTTTGCACGGAGACCCAGGCCCAGAGGTTGAGGTCCTGGAGGTGCTTCCTGTCCGGGTAGCCCATAACTGTGGCTGCCAGCATCCTCACCTCGTAGACTGTGTGCGGCTCAAGACCCTCTACCAGATAACTCCGTATGGTACCTGCAGCATCAAGACAGGAATTGTCTTCCTTTACAGTGACTATGTTAGTGTTATTACACATGTTACACTACACCAGCACAACTTACCATTCTTGATGACTCACAACGTACCATTCTTGATGACTCACAACATACCATTCTTGATGACTCACAACGTACCTTTCGTGATGACTCACAACGTACCATTCTTGATGACTCACAATCTACCATTCTTGATGACTAACACAACATACCATTCTTGAGGACTACCACAACCTACCATTCTTGATGGCTACCACAACTTACCATTCTTGATGACTACACACCATACCATTCTTGATGACTACCACAATGTACCATTCTTGATGACTACACAACATACCATTCTTGATGACTACCACAATAAACCATTCTTGATGACTACCACAACGTACCATTCTTGATGACTTCCACAATATACCATTCTTGACGACTCACAACGTACCATTTTTTATGACTATCACAACGTACCATTTTTGATGACTACCACAACGTACCATTCTTGATGACTATCTCTGTGGCATTTGCTGTGCCCTGCCTGCGCACATAGAGAGTGAACTCGGTGATCACGCCCCTGGCATCCTCCACAGGCAGGTCTGTCCACTGCACCAGAAGTGTAGGACCCCGGGGAGTCAGAGTGACCGACGGTGCTCGGATAGGCACTGAAAAAGCATCAAAATATGATATTTAGTTAGAGTCATACTGGGTTGAAACATATTCATTAGGACAAACTAACATAATATGAGCTTGGCTCTCCTAAAAGTGGGTTAAATGCATGTGCGCTAAGTGTTGTCCCAGATTACCTGTGCAGTCCGCACATGCTAATCAGGGACGACACTTTCCGCCTAAACTAGATTTTTGCTAGGAAGAGACTCATTTAAAAGAAGTAGAAAATAGTAGTGGAAAGTGTCGTCCCTGGGTAGCCTGAGCGGACTCCACAGGCTAATCTAGGGCAACACTTTACGCACATGCATTTAACCCCCTTTTCACAGGGCGAGGCTCCTATAATGACTACAAAGTGAACATGACATTGAGCTACATGGTCATCCTTAGTAAAGCTCTTACAATATTGTATCTTTATAATTATTACTCTATGTGTGGTGTTCTGAGAAAACTGGGCATAATGCTTGTGCGTAAAATGTCATCCCAGATTAGCCTGTGCAGTCCGCACAGGCTAATCCGGGACAACACTTTCCGCCTTAACTGGATTTTTCGCTTAGAAGAGACATCATTTGAACCAAAAATTCCATAAAAGCGGAAATTGTCGTCCCTGATTAGCCTGTGCGGACTGCACAGGCTTATCTGGGATGACAATTTACTCACAAGCATTATGCCCAGTTTTCTCAGACCACGACACATATATTTAGATATAGCGTCTACCTTTTCTTATATTGCAAGCAAATATTTTTTTTTACTTTATCTTTATATTGTATGATGCTAGTGTCAAGTGGTCAAGGTCACAGAGAGGGCTCTGAGTCAAGGCTGCTGTATTAATGGTCCATTAATAGGTTTGAGCAGCAGTGTATTCATTGCCATGTCATTATTCTATTTAATAATCCAAGTATACTTCTTTTGTCAAACTACTCTTCTGTTTAATAATATAATTATACTTCTAATTCAATTTTCAAACACAAAAACATTGGTATTCAGCAGAGAGTGTATTCTAATTTGTTCACTCAAATACGACTTGAATTAAGATTGTTTTTAGGAGGATTGTGTATATTGGGCCAGGTCACACAAAGGGGAGTCTTGAAACTGTAGTTACCATCTTCAAGGGTTGATATGGTAACTTCATCAGAGTTGGGGCCAGCCCCTAAACTTGAGAAGGGCACCACATAGATGCTGTAGTTGGTGAAGGGCATCAGGTCAGTCAGGACAATGATCTCTGAAGGGATCACAAGATCCAGTTTCTGTAAATAGATCACATAGAATACAAGTCTCATAATAGTTGCTGTAAATAGAAAGTTGTTGTTCAGGCCTTTTCCTGGTGTATCTATGGGCTCGTTAAACGGACCCTTTCCCAAACCAAAATTGTGAAAAAAAATCCCAATTTGATTTTTTGTCTCAATTTCCAAAAAATAAAAAATAAAATAAAATAAAAGTATCTCTATTTTATTTCAATTACATCTAGCAAAGTATATAAATATAATTTTTATGATTTTTTTTCTTCTAATTTGAATTATTATAAAGAGTTATATTAAATTAGTTGTTTCCAAATCAGTGGACTTTTCGCGGGAAAAAATTCCCAATCCCATCATTATAGCAAGATCCAGTTTCTTAAAATAGAACACAAGGATAACAACTTAATAAATACAAGTCTCATAATCACCCCATGAAACCCAATACCTGGTGAGCAGCGTAATACCATTCGAGCAGCAATTGGTATTTCTGGATGAACTTACATAGGGTAAGTAAATTCGAAAAATTCAAAATGTTCAAAGTCCAATTTGAAACAACTGGGTATTAACATTGATAACAAAGGTATTGGCCTACATGTAGAAAAAATCCTGACAAATGTTCTTAAAAAATGAGCGAAATGTGGCTCCCTGAAGTAGAAGATTGGGCAAAATGGGCCATTTTCAGGCATTTAGGGGAGAAAAACTGCTTTAATTTGCAAGCCACTACAATAGTTAAAGGATTTATACAAACTTACACATGTCTGCCTTAACCTCTCAGCAGGGTTTCTCCAGAAAACTATTTCTTGTGGAGAAATTTGCGTTTTTAATGACCATGTTGGGAAAACATGGATACCATCTGGAGAAGAATAGGAAACCTTATGTGAGCAGCAACTTTATAATTCTTTTTCGTGACAAAAAACCTAATTTCAAGCCATTTTGTTGCAATTTCTTTGCTGTGCAGAGGCCTATGCTGTGTATGTGGGCATATATGCATACGAATGTACTTTTAATGCCTTATATATTATCAATAGTGCCTTTTCAACATGCTCCAGTTTTATTTCTTTTTACCAACACTATTTTGGAAAATATAAAGAAAGACTTGACTGCTTTGTCACATAAATTAATTGGTTAGGTACATAGAATGATGTTTTAATAAGTGTATGTGGGGGTTGTATGTATAATATTTAAATGTGGCGTGTTCTGAGCCTTTTGGTACTAATTCGGCAAGCGTCATAATGAGAAAAACTCATTTGAAATGACGTCGCTAAACTTGCGCTTAATTTTGTTTAGATTACCTAATGTTTTCTGTGATTTTACTGTTAAGCGTATTTAAGTAATATAAAAATCGGCACAGACTGGCCATGGAAGGAATTGTCTATCAAACAAATAGTTGATTTTGACCTTTTAATTTCAATGAGCTGACTTGTTACTACCCTTTTAACGAATTTGGCCATGGCTAGTTTATAGACACAAACAAGACTTCAACACATGTTGATACCGATTTTAGCTTGATGCTATTAATATTATTTGGATTTAACTTGTCTGTGAGCAAGGTAAGTGTTATTCTTTTAATCAACTTTACTTTTTATGGTTACATGTACAAAATAATTACAAAAAACAACAACATATTTTCAAACGAAAACGAAAGTAAAATTGGCTACCATGACCTTTCGAAGTTCCTGTGATATTTTGTTTACACATTACAGTTTAATTTAATAAATGAAGTTCGTCAATGTTTTCTTATGGCTGAATGAGAAATTCAATCTGGTATTAATGCATATTTTTTTTTAGATATTTCATTTTTAAATTTGTCTATAACAAATAACATTTTGTTTTGGAAAAATTACCTATCTGGAAATTCTCCTACAATCATTGGTTGTCGCTGCATTAGTGAAATGCGATAAAAAGTAATGTGTAAACAAAATATCACAGGAACTTCGAAAGGTCATGGTAGCCAATTTTAATTTCGTTTTCGTTTGACAATAAATGGCCCATTTTGCCCGATCTTCTACTTCAGGGAGCCACATTTCGCTCATTTTTTAAGAAAATTTGTCTGGATTTTTTCTACATGTAGGCCAATACCTTAGTTATCAATGTTAATACACAGTTGTTTCAAATTGGACTTTGAACATTTTGAATTTTTCGAATTTACTTACCCTATGTAAGTTCATGCAGAAATACACAATGCTGCTCGAATGGTATTACGCTGCTTACAAGGTATCGGGTTTCCTGGGGTGATAATAGTTGCTGTAAACAGAATTTTGCTGTTGGAAGCAAAATCTCTGATTTACCCTGTGTGTCTCGTAAAGACATTTGTTTTAAGATAACCAACACACAGTCGATGTATTATGGTAGCAATAAGTATCATTTTTTTGAGGAAAATCTATTTCATGTTTGTTTACCTATTATTTCTGATCTTTTTTATTAGTGCTTACTTTATATTTTTAATCATGTAGATTATTTAAGAGAATAATTGTTAAAATATATTAACATGATTCTTTTATTCTTAATTCCCTCTGTTGTTTGTACTTCAATATCATTTGGTAATTTCTCTTTTAGTCCCATTCCGTATTTTTTTCTTTTTCTTTTTTCAAACACCACAATGCTTACTACGCAATGTTAAACTTTAACCCGTGTTTACCCCGCTGTGTAGTACACTAGTCATACACCAAATGCTTACAGGACAATGCCTTTATTACACCACTTACAGTATCGTCCCGAAGGTTCCTGTAGTTCACTGTGTACGCGAGAACGGATGTCTGAGTAGGTGGTTTCCATGCCAACTCGAGGCTGGTACTCGTCCTCTGGAGGACCGTGATGTTGGTCACCTGTGACAAATGTATGTACATGAGCCTCGTTCTGAAAAAACTGGACTTAACCCTTTGCATGCTGGGAAATTTGTCGTCTGCTAAAATGTTGTCTGCTAAATTTCTAAAATTAGCATTTTCTTCAATTTTTTTTTTAAAGAATACTATCAGAATAGCAAACAGTTTGGATCCTGATGAGAAGCCACGTTCTGTGGCGTCTCATCTGGATCCAAACTGTTTGCAAAGGCCTTTAAAATCCGGTTCCAGCACTCAAAGAGTTAATGCATGTGCATCAAGTATTGTCCCAGATTGCAGTTCACACAGGCTAATCCGGGCCGACACTTTCCACCGACACTGGAATTTCCCTGAGAAGAGACCTCATTTAAAAACAAACAAGTGATTTGTTTGAGAAACACTATGCCCCCTTTTGAGCGATGCAGATGCATGCCAATTATCTAGTTGCTATCTTCAATATGGCAAAAGTTGTGACCAAGGTTAAAGTTTTGGGACACAATGACAGACAGACAGGCCAAAAACAATATACACCTCTTCTTCGAAGAAGGGGACAAAAAAATCCATTAAAGCGGAAAGTGTCGTCCCTGATTAGCCTGTGCAGCTTTATGCATTAAGCCCAGTTTTTTCAGAGCGTGGTTCATATTGTATTGTTACATAAATTACAACATGATAATGCTCACCAATTGAATTGTAATCAGTTAAAATGTATGTTGTCACATGCAAAAATGCAATGTAATTTAATAGGTTACCTTTCAGGCTTTGTAATGTATTTAAGGAAAATTGATTTGTAATGTAAACCATGTGATAACAGTGGCACCAAACACAGTTACTCCCTCTAGCAGTGTATGGTAACTATTTTTAATTGCGGTAGATGCATGGATAAACACAAAGTAAATAAATCATATTGTTGATAATTAAAGGTCTTTTATGGATATTTTTTCTCTGATTTGGCAAAGTTTTTACCGGTACATTCAATTTTGGAAAAATGGTTGGAAAATTGGATTCAGAATGGCACCGCTCTCCGGTACCAACTTTTTATGGAGGAAAACCAACTTTATACGGAGGAAAACCAACTTTTTATGGAGGAAAACCAACTTTTTATGGAGGAAAACCAATTTTTTAAGGAGGAAAACCAAATTTTATGGAGGACAACCATCTTTTTTTGGAGGAAAACCAACTTGGCAGAGATAGCTGGCTCACGATCCTTTTATATGTAATACAGTTGTAAGCTAGACAGCCCAGTTACATACCTGGTTAGGAGCGTTCTCTTTCATGTAGATCTCAATGTAGGTGAAGGCGCTGGCTGACCCAGCCTCGTTGGTGGCCACACACTGGTGGAACCCGGTGTTGCTGACCTCGGCCTGTACCAGGGCCAGTCGACTGCCTTCCTCCTCCGTTAGGCGATTTATCTACAGTGGACATTTGTGTCGTGTTCTGAGAAAACTGGGCAAAATGCATGTGCGTAAAGTGTCTACCCAGATTAGCCTGTGCAGTCCGCACAGGCTAATCCGGGACGACACTTTTCGCCTTAACTGGATTTTCGCTTAGAAGAGACCTCATTTAAACGAAAAACTCCATAAAAGCGGAAATTGTCGTCCCTGATTAGGCTTATCTGGGATGACAATTTACGCACAAGCATTATGCCCAGTTTTCTCAGAACATGACACGTTTAGATACCATTACCAGTCTTTTATATCTCTGTACAAACTATTTTGAAATTGGTTTCTGATAAGACGACCTTAAACAAGGGCTGTTTGTAAAACATGCATGCCCCCCAAACGGGCTGTCAGTTGTAGTGGCAGCCATTGTGTGACCTTGACCTTTGACCTTGTGACCTGAAAATCAATAGGGGTCATCATCATGTATAACCAATGTCCCTATGAAGTTTCATGATCCCAGGCCTAAGTGTTCTTGAGTTATCATCCGGAAACCATTTTACTGCTTCAGGTCACTGTGACCTTGACCTTTGACCTAGTGACCTAAAAATCAATAGGGGTCATCTGCCGGTCATGACCAATGTTCCTATGAAGTTTCATGATCCCAGGCCTAAACATTCTTGAGTTATCATCCGGAAACCATGTGGTGGACGGACCGACGGAAGGACCGACGGATGGACGGACTGACATCTGCAAAACAATATACCCCCCCTTCTTCGAAGGGGGGCATAAAAATGTTATAGTCTCATAGCATTTGGTTTCAATAGCAACCATACTGAAAACAAGAGCTCCGCGGTCGGAGACTGATGTCAATCGGTAATCAGTTGACGATTTATTGATCAGAAACAATTTTCACACTTATTGTGACAGTGACCTTGAACTAGACCTAGTGACCCCAATTAAATAGGGGCCAATTTTGTCCAAGGCAAATGCACATGGGAAGTATCAAGCCAATCGGTCCCTCCGTTCACAAGTTATTGATCGGAAACAATTTTCACTCTTAGTGTGACAGTGACCAAGACCTTTGACCTAGTGACACCAATTTCAATAGGTGTCATCTACTGGCAAAGGCCAATGCATATGGGAAGTAGAAAGCCAATTGGTCAATCCGTTCACAAATTATTGATCGGAAACCAACTGGTCTACCAACAGTCATACGACCGACCAACAGATCGACTTACAGATCCAACGACATCAAGCAAAACAAGGGGGGAATAATAAATCAGTCATCTGGAATTAAGGAATTTGGTTAAGGACCTCCCAAGGAACATTCCCGCCATGTTTGGTAAACCAGTTGTGAGTTTATTTAAAGGGATGTTGACAAATAACAATCGAAAATGGTCGCTGGATTCTGATTAAACACTTAATGATCCCCATTCTTAAACAAATATATACATTTTAAAACGAAACATCTCAGTGATATGTAGCCTCAAACAATATGAGCTGCACTCTGGGAAAACAGGACTTAATGCATGTGTGCAATCCAAACAAGCTAATCAGGGACGACACTTTCCCCCTAGCCTGGATTTTCGTACAGAAGAGACATCCTTAAACAGAAAATTCCATACAATCAGAAAGTGTCTTCCTTGATTAGCCTGTGCGGACTGCAAAGGCTAATCTTGGACGACACTTTACGCATCATCATATTCCGTTTTCCGAGAGCGAGGCTCATTTGACTCTTAGTGCTGGAACCGAATTTTGAAGGCCTTTGCAAACAGTTTGGATCCAGATGAGACGCCACAGAACGTGGCGTCTCATCAGGATCCAAACTGTTTGCTATTCTGATAGTATTCTTTGGAAAAAAAATCGAAGAAATTCAGCAGACGACATTTTAGCAGACAACAAATTTCCCAGCATGCAAAGGGTTAATGACATGGTACCTGATACAGGGGGCCCCCTTCCTCTATCTCCTTGCCATTTCTCAGCCACTTGATCTCAGGTTTCGGGTGCCCCTCCACCACACATCTCACATAGACCCAGTGAGACTTGGGCTTCACTACACTGCCCTCGGGGTCTATCTTCACTATTACGGGCTTGCCTGCAAGTAACAGGGCAGTTTAGTTAAGTTAATATATGAGTCGCGTTCTGAGAAAACTGGGCATAATGATTGTGCATAAATTGTCATCCCAGATTAGCCTTTGCAGTCCGCACAGGCTAATCAGGGACGACAATTTCCGCTTTTATGGAATTTTTCGTTTAAATGATGTCTCTTCTTTGTGAAAATCCAGTTTAGGCGGAAAGTGTCGCCCCTGATTATCCTGTGCGGACTGCACAGGCTAATCTGGGATGACACTTTACGCACATGCCTTTTGTCCAGTTACAGGGCAGTTAAGTTTAGTTAACCCATTTATGCCTAGTGGACTCTCCCATCCTTCTAAATTGGATCAATTTATTTCCAAAACAAGTGTGCCAATTGTCACAAGATACGCCTGTTATCCTTGAAATGCAATAAGTGACCCTGTGACCTAGTTTTTGACCCGGCATGACCCATATTAGAACTTGACCTAGATATTGTCTAGATACAACTTCTGACCAAGTTTGGTGAAGATCGGATGAAAACTATTTGAATTAGAGAGCGGACACTGTTGTGGACGCTGCCGCCCGCCCGCCAAGTGTGAAACTATAATACGTCCCGTTTTGAAAACGGGCGTATAATTAGGGATGTCTGGTATATTTATTTCTATTTTTAGAATATTTCTCACAGAAATTCCTTAAAGCAAACAGCGCAGACCCAGATGAGACGCCGCATCATGTGACGTCTCATCTGGGTCTACGCTGTTTGCCAAGGCCTTTTTTCTAGACGCTAGGCATAAATGGGTTAATATATAGAGGATATTTGTTGGATTTGGTGGATTATCGATTTTATTTCACGAGTGATCATAGAAAATATATTTCAAATCCAACAAATCATCTTTTTTTTTAATGCTAATCATAATGATTATTTTTGTATACAGTAGACTCTGCCAATACCGGACTCTCCAAATACCGGAAATCTTCCGATTCCGGACGGTCGTGTCAGTCCCGTATTTTCCCCTTCTATTTCTTTGTTAAAAAATGTTGAATAAACCGGACTCTCTCTAAACCGGAAACCGGACGGATATCTCCTTGAAATTCGTCATTTTCAACGTAAAATACATTGAGTACACCGGACGGTCCAAATTCTCAAGATGCCCGCGGCGTGAAAATTACAATACCTAGTCAGCACGGCGCGCGCGGTGTCACACATTCCGCTCGCGCAATTATCGATAATCGGATTAAACATACCATAAAGGTGTCAAGTCGTTACTGCGCTATTGAAGTCAGATTAAATTATGTAAAACAAACTGGGAATGTCAATTATGATCTCGGACTTTTTCAATAAATCGTGAACTTCGTGCATGTGTAGGTTTTGACAAGATTTGCTGAGATATTGAATGTCTTGAAAATATGACGCTGTTTTTTTGTGTGTGTGTGTATGTTTTATGAAATAAGTTGTCTTAAATAATGAATCGTGTGTCCACAACATTCGTTTGTAACAAATTAAACTTATTATAATTAATTCAGAGCTATTTATAGCGAACTCGAACACGACTCACTCGCCTATATGACAAATGTCAATTACGCATGTACATTTACGTACATGAATAAAGCACCAGGCTCACTTTGGCATTAATTAATACAAGTCGGTATGGAATGTTTTCTGCTTTAAATTGAATAAAAACAAATTTTTCAAAGAATACTTAAAACATAAACATTACATGAGTACAGATATCACATGGTACATGTATATGGTTTGCTGTATTCTTATATGATTTTGTACACATTGCATACAATGTATATTTCCCCAATATGCCTACTCTTGGTAAACCGGAACTCTCTGAAAACCGGAAGATCAGGCCGGTCCCCAGACCGTCCGGTATTGGCAGAGTCTACTGTATTTGCTTAAGTAATTACGTTGTAATGCCATGAAAACGACCTCATTTCACAGTATAACAGTGAAAATTATCGATAATTTTCAATGTTTATTGTCACTGTTTGAAGTAGTGAAATATAAGTTTTAATTCACTGATATTTATCTATAAACCAAAGGAAAGCATAAAATAATAACCATATACCACTCAGATACACATTTAGATGCATTTGTAGGCCCTAAGAAAATCAAATAAAAATTTAAGACCTTTCTTTCTAGGTCCAAGATTTTGAGGCCTATTTTCCAATCAATGGGTACTGATGAACAGCAAACAGCATAAAACCTGAACGGACTGCAAGTTACTCACGGGCTGTACTGGTATTATGCATGTTGCCTATAGCCATTTTCACTTTGCTACTGAGCGGGAAAGGATTAAAACAAGTTTTACAAAAGATATGATTGTTTCGAACGCCTAAGGGTTATCGCCACACTCTAGTCAGTTTCCTGGGTAGAAACAGTATTTGATGTCCTTGAAAAAGATCTTGAGGGACATAAATTGGGAGCACACTTGCCCATGGTATGGTCCCTAAAGCGTGTGGTGTTCCCCAAGATGGGAAGATTAATTAATTTTTTGAGAGGAAACTGCCTTTAAACAGCAATAAAATTATGACAAACAAATACTGTTAAATTCGTATTATTTGTGGGACATTTATTTTCGTTGATTTCATTGGCTGACCGATCCATGAACAGTGATTTTTTTACCTGTAAGTCCTGCGTCCTGGACTCACAAAAACCTCTTGGGATGCAANTTACCTGTAAGTCCTGTGTCCTGGACTCACAAAAACCTCTTGGGATGCAAAGTTATGAATTATGTGAGTCCCAAAAATGCATTGAAATTTCTAAAACAATAATACAGTTTTATATTTGGACTCGTTCTTTCAATTCGGGGACTCATAGATTTGTAAGCCATCGGGTCCCAGGACTCAAATAAGAAAATTTGTATAAATATCACTGATGAATTTAACATAATACATCTGAAAATGACCAATGCAAACTCTTTATTTTTTTCCAAAATCAAAAATCCACAAATGAACTTGTCCACGACTTTTTTTTTCCAAAAAAAACAACCAGAGCCGTGCTCTGAGAAAAGGGGTTTAGTGCACGTGTGTAAAGTTTCGCCCAGATTAGCTTGTGCATAAACTAGATTTTTGCTAAGAGTCTTTCCTTAAATGAAAAATATGATACACGCGGAATGTGTAGTCCCTGATTAGCCTGTGCTGACTGCAAAGGCTAATCTGGGACGATACTTTACGCACATGCATTTAAACCCTTTTTTACAGAGCACGGCTCAAATTATTTTAAAGCAATTCTGCACACTTACTGATGACGTTAAGCTGCATGGTGGTGGTGATGTTGCCGGCTTTACACATGTAGGTTCCCGCGTCTGCGACCGTGGTCTGCAGAAAGCGCAGGTTGTTGCCATAGAGATCCACCCGGCGATGGTCGATAGGCACCGCCACCGCCATGGTGGAACCCTGAACGTCTCGCTTGACCTTCGACCACCTGAGAATGGAGGTAGTCAGCAGGTGTCTCAGTAAGTTTTAAAGCGACTTATTCACACATTTTGGTATTTTTGAAGAATAAACATTGAATGAATTTATCAACAAAACTGTAATATTTGGAAGGAGGGAAGACATGAGCAGGGGTGTCGTTTGAACTCCTTTTCCGGAAAACTGGGCTAAATGCATGTGTGTAAAGTGTCATCCAGATTAGCCTGTGCATTCCACACAGGGTACTCAGGGACGACACTTTCCCCTTTAACTGAATTCATGGTTTAAAAGCGGACTCTTATGAAATAAAACTCCTGTATAGGGGGAAAGTATTTCCCTGCTTAGCCTTTGCAGACTGCACTGGCTAATCCAGGACAACACTACGCACATGTATTAAGCCAGTTTTCCCAAGATTCAGGCTCATACGTGTCGCGTTTTGAGAAAACTGGGCAAAATGCATGTGCGTTAAGTGTCGTCCCAGATTAGCCTGTGTAATGCCGCACAGGCTAATCAGGGACGTCACTTTCCGCCTAAACTGGATTTTCGCTAAGAAGAGACATCATACGAAAAATTCCATAAAAGCGGAAATTGTCGTACCTGATCAGCCTGTGCGGACTGCACAGGCTAATCTAGGATGACAATTTATGCACAAGAATTATGCCCAGTTTTCTCAGAACACGACACATATTATCTCCTCTCAAATATTGTTTGCAGACGTATAAAAATACGAAATGTTCAGGCCCGCAATTTTGGGGTATTTGATGCCCACCCGGGACTCAACGCTTACATGACACTGCCTGGTACCCCCTGTATGAGACATTCTAGAATGGCCGGCTGCCCCACACGCGTTGTCACAGGCGACGACTCTGAACTGGCAATCAGCTTGACTGGCACTGGGGAACCTGTGGGACGCAAAAAAAGGGGTGGATTTATAGTTTTGGTTTAAACATATTTATTTTAGCTTGATTGCATCGAAAGCCTAAGGCTCATTTGAAACGCTCTCGAGTCCTTTTTCTGGGACTAGAACCAGTACTTGGTGTCTAAGGGGGAGATCTAAAGAACATTTCCACAGTGGGGATTGAACCCATGACCACTTGGTTGCTAGGCGGACACCAATTTATAGTTTTGGGCAGTATTGATAAAGTTCTGATCCTGAAATGTTTCGAACGCACAGTTTCAATTTGGAACACATTTTTTTTAGTATTTCGGGGCACAATTTCATATTGTTGTAACACATTTTCATTAATTTTGAGGTATAAATGAAAAACAGGTCAGTGGAGCGTTCCATAAAATAACAAATTTATTAGAAATAAATATTTATACATGTAAGCTAAAATTAATGCACGTTATCATTAAAATGTGCATGTACATATGATAAAGCTGAAGGTGTGGTTATACCCAGTGTTTTTTTCACCATTTTAAGAATGCGGCTTATTGGCGTTTTTCACCCTATTAAAATGTTTAAAAACGCAAAGATATTCAATATAATGCGTATTGAAAACGCAATCAATTTGACTTTTACGCTTTTTCTTTAGATTTGATGCGTACGATACAAGTCTCGATCGAAAATTCTTTGCTAAATTTCGGTAAGTTTCATTAGATTAATTATCGTACCGCGGCGAAGATTTTATTCATTCGAAAGTTAGCAAGCGCCTGGATGACAGAGGACCAAAACAGTCGAAGTTATTCAAACGCTATGCGGACTTAATTTCATAGCAAATTAAGCGTCTGACTAAAATAGTTACAACGTGAATGTATTTGTAAAACGTCTGTACTTTCAGTTTCTATAATGGTGCGTAATAAAAATGTCTAAGCAAGGTCAAATGACGTCCGCGATTGTTAGCTAAATATATGTCGAGTTAAAGTTATGATCGCAAACTTTTTCCAACCAAGTACAAACAACCGAATCATTTGTGTTATCGATTTGTTAGAAACTGTGTATGCAGCAGTTGAAAGTAGCGAGTTGACATCCAAAAACATGACGGAAAGTCAGTGATTAGAAAAAAACATGTCAAAAGTGGAAAATGTCATATCCCTGGCCTGGTTAGAAATTGTTGATGTTGATGGGACAGAAATAAAAAGGTGAAATGTGCATTCTGCACCTAGTCTGTATAACAGCAGCAATGATTTTGATGTATAAATATCAATAACTTATTAATTACTTATTAACTTACCCTATTTAAAATTGAAATCACCCTATTTTTCAAAATCAATGGGTGAAAACCCTATTACCCAAATAATTATCTGGGGCACTGCTTTTACTTCAAAATTGAGAACCAGTGACCTGAACATCAATAGGGGTCATCTGCCGGTCATGATCAATGTACCTATGAAGTTTCATGATCCTAGGCAAAAGCGTTCTTGAGTAATCATCCGGAAACCATTTTACTGTTTCGAGTCACTGTGACCTTGACCTTTGACCAAGTGACCTGAAAATCAATACGGTTCATTTGCCAGTCATGATCAATGTACCAATGAAGTTTCATGATCCTAGGCGTAAGCGCTCTTGAGTTATCATCTGGAAACCATTTTTCTATTTCGAGTCACTGTGACCTTGACCTAGTGACCTGAAAATCAATAGGGGTCATCTGCGAGTCATGATCAATGTACCTTTGAAGTTTCATGATCCTAGGCGTAAGCGTTCTTGAGTTATCATCCGGAAACCATTTTACTATTTCTAGTCACTGTGACCTTGACCTTTGACCTAGTGACCTCAAAATCATTAGGGGTCATCTGCCAGTCATGATCAATGAACCTATGAAGTTTCATGATCCTAGGCCTAAGCGTTCTTGAGTTATCATCCGGAAACCAACCTGGTAGACGGACGGACCGACCGACCTACCGGCATGTGCAAAACAATATACCCCCTCTTCTTCAAGGAGGGCATAATAAAAGTATTTTCAATATTATATTTACTATGGTGTAACTTACTAAACTTAAAGAGCTGTATGGGAGATGAACTAAATGTTTAGACTTAAAAAAAATAAAACAAGATGTGTTTGTGAAACACTATGTCCCCTTTTGAGCGATTTTGACTCATATATAATATTTGACCTTTGACCTTGAAGGATGGCCTTGACATTGACCTTACACCACTCAAAATGTGCAGCTCCATGAGATAAACATGCATGCCAAATATCAAGTTGCTGTGTTGAATATTGCAGAAGTAATGGCCAAAATGAGCGATTTTGACCCAAATAATTGACCTTTGACCTTGAAGGGTGACCATGACCTTGAACTTTCAGCACTCAAAATGTGCAGCTCCATGAGATACACATGCTTGCCAAAAATCAAGTTGCTATGTTGAATATTGCAAAAGTTATGGCCAATGTTAAAGTTTGTGCAAACCAACAAACAAACCAACAAACGGACAGGGCAAAAACAAAATTGGAACCCTTCAATTGGGAATTTTTAGGTCTCATTTGGGAAAAATATATACTTTTTTCCATTGGGAATGGGGCCGAATATGGGTCCCGAATTGAAACGAAAAAAAACACTGTTAAAACCAGACATGTGTTGATTCTACCTGTCTCAAGGTGACACAATAACATGTTTTATAAACAATATATTAGAAAACTATTTTTCCTTTTTTTAGTATTAAAGTAAAAATTTAATGTTGTAACAGCTGCATCACTACGTTATATATTTTCAGAACTGGTGATATTGACATTGAAGGATAAAATTTATATCACATCTTAACCCTTTACCTCTTAGATACCCATTTTGACCAATATGTAGTCCCTTAGAAAAATTAAATTTAATTAAAGATCTTTCTTAATAGATTCAAGTTTAAAGTCTTCATTTCCAAACCTTAGATATGTACTGATGAGCAGCAAACAGCATAAAACCTGAACAGACTGCAAGTTACTTGCAGGCTGTTCTTGTTTTAGGCTGTTTGCATACAGCCATTTTCACTTTGCTTCTGAGCAGGAAAGGGTTAAGGTGTAAATTACTAAATAATACCCCAGTTTGCTCTAGAAAGAATTTCTTTCATATAACTATTAGGCTTGGCTTTGTTTTCACCACAAAAACTTCTAGAGAAATATATGTTCATCCTACTCAAATGTTAAAACAAATCTCACAGTTTTGACAGATGGCCAGCCAAGTACGACAATTATTGAGTCAGTCTCAGCTTTTTCAAGATATATTTAACATTCCCTTAAAAGTATTATATCACACAATTTTTAACTGTCATGATGTGTGCATGACACACAATCTGGTCACCATTATTTACAAATAGTCATATTATTGATGACAACGTTTCCAGCAAAATAACTAAATAAATGCCACCCACANCTACCGGTCTCTTATAGAATAAGGGAGATCACTGCGCAGGAGAGTGCCTGTATTTTAGCTTGATTGCTCCGCAAATAGAAAATAGCACTGACAATGTAATCGCGTGTCAACATCTGGTTTTGTAAAACTTAATTACTGCTTTAATACAATGTATTTTTTTGTATTCCTCGACCCACTGATTGTCCACGGATAACTTAATTGAAAAAAATCAGTTGCCCAGACAAGCAAATGTATGACTCGGGCAACTCGGACATTTGATTTCACCACCCGTGCCAAATTACATTTAGTACCAAATTACATTGTATACACTGAACAACCAATTATATTGTATACACTGTTAACCCAATTTCATTGTTTACACTGTAAACCCAATTATATTGTATACACTGTAAACCCAATTATATTGTATACAATGTAAACCCAATTATAGTGTATACACTGTAAACACAATTATATCGTATACACTGTAAACCCAATTATATTGTATACACTGTAAACCCAATTATATTGTATACACTGTAAACCCAATTATATTGTATACACTGTAAACTCAATTATAGTGTATACACTGTAAATCCAATTATATTGTATACACTGTAAACCCAATATTGTATACACTGTAAACCCAATTATATTATATACACTGTAAACACAATTATATTGTATACACTTTAAACCCAATTATATTGTATTCACTGTGAACCCAATTACATTGTTTACCCAATTACATTTAACTGTTGTTGATACATAATTCTAAATGCATTGTTATCCCCAGCTCTTTGGGGTTACTAACATTTGACTAGTCCGGGTGAACAGTTCAACGGGCTTAATCAGGATTAATTCATTTGGACTTTTTCACAATGGTTTAATTCTTACAGCCAGTATTTCCATTGTGGATATAAAATAAAAGTTACCAATATCTGCAAATCTCCTTTGTGAAGATTTGACTTAAAATAATCAAATTTCTACATCTTAAGTTTGTTTGTCTGAATTTTTTAATGACCATGATGATTTGAATCTAGCCAAGACACAACAAATCATTTGACATTTTAAAAATTTGTCCAGGCTTCAGGCGCTTCAAGAGACAAATTGTGTACAAGTGTACTGACCTGTTATTGTTTTGAGGTAGAAATGTTTTGTTCTTTTCCCAGATGTATACGGCCGCTGGGACGGCCTCTATTTCACACTGGAACCTCGCCACGCCACCTTCAGGCACAGTGACTGGCGTCGGCTCAATGGTGAACTTTTTGTATATACCTGAAACACAACAATATTCGAGGTCACACTATACCATTTCTGAGGCCCAGTAGTTTTTTTTGGGTTTTTTTTGTAATGCCATTTTTCATTTCCATCGCAATCAGAATATATTTTGCATATAACAGTGGCCCAATAGTTAGGGTTTTCGCATTCACAGCAGGGAGTCAAAGGCTGTAGCCTCACAGGGGGCACATTTTGACATGGCCGGTAGCCTGTCCAGCAGCTTCTTATATGGTGGGATACCCATATCTCTTTTACAGATAAAAGAGCTACATACTTAGAACTAAAGCTTTAAAACATGCATGTGCAAAAAAGTTTTGTTGTTATACTTCTTCAATTATTAAAGTAACATTAATACTCAAAAATCAATGGAAATTTCGGAAAGTATTTCGTAAAATAAAGCTACCCAATAAAAAATCAATGCTCCTTATAGCAAAAGCCAAAATTTCAAAACAAGATGTTTTCTGGTATCAAGGATGTTTGTTGATATAAAATGCTGGTTTTTAATTTTTCAGGTACACAATTCATTCCATTTTAATGTCCCCCGACTATATCTATTCACACGACACAGGGACACTAACATGGTACCATTTCAGTATTCATGTGTCGTATGGATAAATATCAGCGCGGGACATTAAAATGGAATTAATTATTTACACGAAAAATTAAAAACAAGCATTTTATATCTACAAACATCCACGTTACAAGAAAACATCTTGTTTTGAAATTTTGGCTTTTGCTATAAAATACATTGATTTTTTATTGGGTAACTTTATTTTATGAAATACTTTCCGAAATTTCCGTTGATTTTTGAGTATTAATGTTACTTTAAACACTATAAATTGTATATGAATTTAAGTTAATAACTTCATGTACTCAAATACATGTACTTAATTATACTCTGTAATTAACATGCTTGCATGTACATGTATGTATGCAATATCTTAAGGAATATCTTATTATATGTACCCATTAAATATATGTCCTTAAAATACTATTTATATTTTATGCTTGTATGTTTGTCTGTAATCTTACGGATAAAATAAAATTATTCATGAAAAAAAAAAAAAAATCTCCTGACAGTCCTCACATAACGCAGCCTCAGCACGGAAGGACATCCATCGTAAACCTCAAAATACACACACACACAAACTTNCGGTAGCCTGTCCAGCAGCTCCTTATATGGTGGGATACCCATATCTCTTTTACAGATATAAGAGCTACATACTAAAGCTTTAAAACATGCATGTGCACAAAAGTTTTGTTGTTATACTTCTTCAATTATTAAAGTAACATTAATACTCAAAAATCAACGGAAATTTCGGAAAGTATTTCGGATAAAATAAAATTATACACGAAAAAATTAAAAAAAAATAATCTCCTGACAGTCCTCACATAACGCAGCCTCAGCACGGAAGGACATCCATCGTAAACCTCAAAATACACACACACACAAACTTGCTCCCCTGCCATCTGCTGGGCATAACAAATACCAATAAAGAGTAAAGATGCATGTCTGCAAAGGTGATTCACAAGTCAAAACTGGCTGGCCCTTAATCAAGAGGGTGACATAATAGTACACAAACACTTTTAGGGATATAATACACCTTTAGGAGTGGAGAGTGTTTAATGTTCCTAAGCATGGGCATCCGCAGGAATAATCCTAGAGGGGGTCAAGGGGGGTTATGTCCCCCTTTGCCGCCGGAGGCGCAGACAATTTTGAGAATAAGGCCAGATAATGGTGCATCATGAAGTATATCTGATGGGTTACAAATCAGGATTTGCAATTGACTGTTGATTATACCTATTTTCTCTCTCCTTTGATCATAGTGACTTTTCTCATATAGCAATCTAATCAGTCATCACTCAAAAAGACCGGAGCAACTGTCTATCGGAGATTTTTCGATGAAGAGAAACTCGTCTTAAGAGAAGAGTTCCTTGGATTTACAGACTTGATCAAATGGACGCAGAAACTATTGCAGGGACAATCGTAACACAGTGCAAGAAGTACGGTCTGAACTTGAACAAGCTACGAGGCCAATGATATGATGGATGCTCGACTATGGCTGGAAAAGAACATGGTGTACAAGCCCGTATTAAACCGATTATCCTCTCGCAGTGTTTGTACATTTTTCGGCTCACCGTATTTATCTTGTTGTAAATGATATAAAAACAGTTTCTGACGTACGTAACATACATAACGTACGTAATACCATGAACTGTGAAAGCAATCATTAAGTATTTAGGAGGGAGCCCTTAGAGAAGACGGCTAGTTCTGAACTCGCAATTGTTAAGCGAAATATGGTTGACTGCAAAGTATAAAAGCATACGAATCATCGCTAACCATTTCATAGAAATATGCCATCAGTTAGAATATTTAGCGCAAAACGAACAGACTACGAAAGGACGACAGACTGCACATCAGCTATGGACGGCAACTGTAACGGCGACATTTGTGATAACGCTACACATACATGTACTTGTAAAAGCCAAATATTCATTCATTTTAGAGCCAATCACGCAAGCACTTCAGGCCGTTCAATAAGAAATGATCGGTGTAAACAAAATAAATGTTGATAATCTGAAATTGATGTTCACCTATGATTGGCAGGCTAATCTGAGATAATAATAAATGCAGATTTAATGTACAGGGTTTTCTCTTGAAAGGGTCCATTCTTTTTTATTGTCTTTATTGTTGATTTTTGTTTTCTTCATTGTTATTGTTATAACAAGTTCTGTGATTACATACCAATCAGGTTATGTTTTTTTTTTATAGTTTATGAATGATAAATAAACGATTTTGACAGTTAAAGTTTGTTTTGAGACAACCCATGTAATTAAAATGCACCTGCAGTCCCGTGATTTGCTATTGAAGAATATTAACCGGAAATGGAGAAACTGTACGATCGAGGAAAAACATAAATACGCATTTATATTTAGAAACTAACTGAAAATCAAGATGAGCGCAGGATCGAGATTGAAATTATCTGACAAATACCCTATATTCGAAATCAATGTCTGTCGCTGTTTTAAAGTATACATTTATAATTTCATTAGTGATTCGGAATTGATGACCTCACTGTACTTCAAAACCTGTAAAACAGACTTTCATTCATTCATATCTGCCTGTGCCTGTTTATACACTCCACATTATAACCTAAATGATTATCTTAAAGCAGCACATTAAGAGTGCCCTTAAATTGGTTATCTGTATTTGCTTCAATAATCAATGACAATATCTTCAATATACTCCTCAAGAGCCATATGAATACAATTGTCAAGAGATCATGCAACAAATCTGGCCTTTTACATGCAAAACATTTAAACATGCTCACACCTGGCGCATAATGTGGGTGGCAAACAGATAAGATACTATCCAATATTGCATTCCTGCCTGTATTCTCGCTTTTCATTCATGTTGCCTGTTACAACCTTAGCCTATTCACTCTGTTGTGGTAATGAAATAAAAGACTGTATTGGGTTTTTTCTTCATCATAACTTGGTTTATTCAGTTACATATTAATGTTATTGACTAACTTCTTTCACAGAAAATCAAGATAAAAATCGCAATAAATTCCCTACATCATGTGGTAAAGAATGAATATCACGGTTAAACATTTTCCAGAGTTTCCCCATAGGGCACCTCTAACCAATTTTATGTTAATGACTTTTGCTTTTATCACCATCTTTCCGTAACCTCACACGCCATTGGTCATTTCATGGGAGATTATTACTAATGTCTATGATACCACCAGTGAGTACTGACCAATGGGAACGACTGTACTTTCTCACTGTTCGTGACCTGGTATGACCAGGTCATGCTCTGAACAAGTAATATGGCTGAGTGGTTCTATTTTTGGCCTCCATGTTTTATAACCTATTTACCCACAAGCTTTATTATGAACCAAACAAACCAATACAAGAAGGCTCGGGAGGGAGGGTGTTTATTGAAGATGGGAACAATTATGTACAGTATCATATGAGATCATGATATACGTCACAGGAAAAATGTGTTTGAAGTCAAATATGTTTACTTATGTTTACTTTGAAAACATGGCTGCTTTGTATGCCTATATTGACCAACTTTTTCTACAGCTTGTTAAATAAAATATGTGGGCTGTGTTATTTATCCTAATAGAAATACAAAATGTTTACCATAAAAAATATAAAAAAGAGATTGTGGTTTTTGAAATTACCAAACTAAAATCATTATTTAACCCATTTATGCCTAGCGTGTAGAAAAAAGGCCTTGGCAAACAGTGTAGACCCAGATGAGACGCCGCATCCTCAATATCTGAGCCATTCAAAGTGTTTCACCATAAAAAGCCTCTTGGTACATAATTCTATAATCTGATGCCATTCAGTAATCGTGGACTGGTCCATCCAAGGCAGGGAGAGAATAGCCATAGTAATTACTACATAAACTATCTACACTCGTGTGGCTGGGCTATGATGTGAGCTTACCCGCCCGTAAGTCACAGCCCAGTGCTTTAGAACCACAGCTAACCAGGCTATCTCATGCTAAAATATGAGCCTTGTTCTGGGAAAACAGGGCATAATGCATGCGCGTTAAGTGTCGTCCCAGAATGCAGACCGCATTCAGGCTAATCAAGAACAACACTTTACTCTTATTTGGTATTTTTTGTTTGAAGGTAGTCTCTTCTTAGCAAAAAATCCCGTTTACACGGAAAGAGTTGTCCCTGATTAGCCTGTGCGGACTGCACATGCTAATCTGGGATGACAATTCATGACGACAATTTATGCACTTTGTCCACAATCCCCCCCCCCTCCCTGATGGCATCAAAGAAAGCAGTCCCATAAAGTTTGTATACTAAAAATTACAACTTGCATTAAGCCCAGTTTTCCTAGATCGAGGCTCATATTATGTTTCAAGTATTGTTGTGTTGTAGGTTGATCACCTGGCATTGGCCTGAGGGTGATGACCTCACAGTGAACACTATCATAACATCATCACATACACATGGCTGGTAGGGCAAGGGTTCAGTATCTGATAAAGAAATATCAGTGAGATACAATAGTTTCACGCCCTACTGGTGATGTGTGTTTTATGTCACGCATGACCGAACCTCATAAAGAACAAACTTGGTAAGTTGTACTTGGCAAGCATCTCATGTTTTCTTGTGTGTTTTTTAACCCATTTATTCCTAGTGGACTCTCCCAATCCTTCTTAATTTGATCAATTTATTTCCAAAATTAGGGATGTGAGTTGGTTACAGGGCGATTTGCGCAAACCAAGTTCTATGAAACGTAAATTGTGTGAGATTGAAAGTTAACACTACATGTACAATTTATTATTAATTCTGATCCTTTGAACATAAATACTCCTTAAATTTATCGGATTTTGATTTTTACTCATCAATTAAAAAATTCATGAGTGAAATACCCCTCGGCTGAAAAAATTATCTGGAGCTCTGGATGCATTCAATTAAAAAGAAAATTTGTTGCATTGAATGGAATGATCATTGAACAATATATTTTCTACAATCACTCATGAATTAAAATTAACATGCCACCAAATCCAACAAATATCCTCTATATATAATAAAAACTACAGATTTTATATTTGTTCAGCTGTTCATTTCTACTCATTCCTGATTTCACAACATTCACACAATGTTTAACCAACATTACACCATTCCTATATAGTGACAGACATGACATGTGTATAGGTTTTCTTTTTGCACCTTCTTGTTCATTGTGGCTTCAATTTTCCTGTTAGTTCTCACATTTTTATGATGGTGTTTACAGTCAATATAATTATTGCAGAATAATGCATGTAGCCATTTTAAGCTACAGTGCTGGAACCGAATTTTAAAGGCCTTTTCAAACAGTTTGGATCCAGATGAGACGCCACACAATGTGGCGTCTCATCAGGATCCAAACTGTTTGCTATTCTGAAAGTATTCTTTGAAAAAAGTGAAGAAAATGATGATTTAAGAAATTCAGCAGGCGACATTTTAGCAGACAGCACATTGCCCAGCATGCAAAGGGTTAAGCTACAGATGGGAATGGCACGCCACAGTTGTATTTAGAACTTTAGACTGAAAAATGTGTCGTGTTCTGAGAAAACTGGGCAAAATGCATGTGCCTAAAGTGTCGTCCCAGATTAGCCTGTGCAGTCCACACAGGCTAATCCAGGACGACACTTTCCGCTTTAACTTGATTTTCGCTAAGAAGAGACATCATTTAAACAAAAATTCCATAAAAGCGGAAATTGTCGTCCCTGATTAGCTTGTGCGGAATGCACAGGCTAATCTGGGATGACAATTTACGCACAAGCATAATGCCCAGTTTTCTCAGAACACAACACAAATATCATGCAGGTGGCAGTCGTTCTTTATTATCAAATTGTCATTGGAAGATGTTGGATGTTCATTTATAACTGCTCACGTAGAGACCTACAATAAAAAGGGTCAGGATCGTTTATTTTAAGATTTCCTTCATCAACATCCACATGTTTGTCTTTGTTTACTTCTGTTGTTTTATATTTTGATTCTTTATTCAACTAAGAGTGTTTTTTTTAAATAGGTGGGAATTTCCTACATAAAAAGCCTTTTACAAATATGAGATCCAATTATATATGCCCCTCGGGCTATTTGACATTTAGTTTGCGTATCAAAAGTAGTTAAGCTCTGTGTTTTTAC
This sequence comes from Dreissena rostriformis, assembly GCA_007657795.1. Lineage (NCBI taxonomy): Eukaryota > Metazoa > Mollusca > Bivalvia > Myida > Dreissenidae > Dreissena > Dreissena rostriformis. The sequence continues at coordinate 34,884 of VMBQ01001474.1, forward strand.
AATTTTAGTATTTTGGTCAAAATGGCAGGGTATTTTACCTGCCCTCCTAGTCTTAATGAAACCTTAATGAGATTGACTAAGGAACCTACTGGCTATTGGCTCTGCCTTTAAGGAACATACTGGCTATGGGCTCTGCCTTTAAGGAACCTACTGAATGGGCTCTGCCTTTAAGGAACATACTGGCTATGAGCTCTGCCTTAATGGAACTTACTGGCTATGGGCTCTGCCTTTAAGGAACGTGCTGGCTATGAGCTCTGCCTTTAAGGAACTTACTGGCTATGGGCTCTGCCTTTAAGGAACTTACTGGCTATGGGCTCTGCCTTTAAGGAACGTGCTGGCTATGGGCTCTGCTTTTAAGGAACGTACTGGCTATGGGCTCTGCCTTTAAGGAACATACTGGCTATGGGCTCTGCCTTTAAGGAACTTACTGGCTATGGGCTCTGCCTTTAAGGAACTTACTGGCTTTGGGCTAAAAGAACGTGCTGGCTATGGGCTCTGCCTTCATGGACCTACTGGCTATGGGCTCTGCCGTTAAGGAACGTGCTGGCTATGGGCTATGCCTTTATGGAACTTACTGGCTATGGGCTCTGCCTTTAAGGAACATACTGGCTATGGGCTCTGACTTTAAGGAATGTGCTGGCTATGGGCTCTGCCTTTAAGGAACAAACTGACTATGGGCTCTGCCTTTAAGGAACATTCTGGCAATGGGCTCTGCCTTTAAGGAACATTCTGGCAATGGGCTCTGCCTTTAAGGAACATACTGGCTATGAGCTCTGCCTTTAAGGAACATACTGGCTATGGGCTCTGCCTTTAAGGAACGTACTGGCTTTGGGCTCTGCCTTTAAGAAACATACTGTCTATGGGCTCTGCCTTTAAGGAACGTAATGGCTATGGGCTCTGCCTTTATGGAACTTACTGGCTATGGGCTCTGCCTTTAAGGAACGTTCTGGCTATGGGCTCTGCCTTTAAGGAACATACTGTATATGGGCTCTGCCTTTAAGGAACCTACTGAATGGGCTCTGCCTTTAAGGAACTTACTGGCTATGGGCTCTGCCTTTAAGAAACATTCTGGCTATGGGCTCTGCCTTTCAGGAACATAATTGCTATGAGCTCTGCCTTTAAGAAACCTACTGAATGGGCTCTGCCTTTAAGGAACATACTGGCTATGGGCTCTGCCTTTAAGGAACCTACTGTATGGGCTCTGCCTTTAAGGAACTTACTTGCTATGGGCTCTGCCTTTAAGGAACTTACTGGCTATGGGCTCTGCCTTACAGGAACCCACTGAATGGGCTCTGCCTTTCAGGAACGTACTGGCTATGGGCTCTGCCTTTAATGAACTTACTGAATGGGCTCTGCCTTTAAGGAACATACTGGCTATGGGCTCTGCCTTTAAGGAACCTACTGAATGGGCTCTGCCTTTAAGGAACATACCGTCTATGGGCTCTGCCTTTAAGGAACCTACTGAATGGGCTCTGCCTTTAAGGAACGTACTGGCTATGGGCTCTGCCTTAAAGAAACGTGCTGGCTATGGGCTCTGCCTTTAAGGAACCTACTGAATGGGCTCTGCCTTTAAGGAACGAACTGGCTTTGGGCTCTGCCTTTAAGGAACTTACTGGCTATGAGCTCTGCCTTTAAGGAACGTACTGGCTTTGGGCTCTGCCTTTAAGGAACATACTGGCTATGGGCTCTGCCTTTAAGGAACATACTGGCTATGGGCTCTGCCTTTGAGGAACCTACTGAATGGGCTCTGCCTTTTAGGAACATGCTGGCTATGAGCTCTGCCTTAAAGGAACATACTGGCTATGGGCTCTGCCTTTAAGGAGCATACTGGCTATTGGCTCTGCCTTTAAGGAACATACTGCTTATGGGCTCTGCCTTGAAGGAACCTACTAAATGGGCTCTGCCTTTAAGGAACCTACTGAATGGGCTCTGCCTTTAAGGAACATACTGGCTATGAGCTTTTTACAATTTCACTTTGGGAATGGGTCCGTTTAACAGACCTGTAGATACGCCAGGAAAATGCCTACTTACTGAAATCTTAATGAAACTAACTAAGAAACATACTGGCTATGAGCCCTGCCTTCCTGGTCTTATTGAAAAATTAACGAGATGGGCCCTGCTTGCTGTGTACCTATACAATCATGTACCTTTGATTTCTGGAAGTCCCAGTAATGCCAACAATCACATCAATGTTACTTAAGGTTACACCTCCATTTAAGGGCTTCTTCTATCCAATGTTAGTACACAATCACCTAAGCAGGCTAAGCTGTCTCATTTATGTTGGTATAATTAATGTATTTCCTGTTCTTATGTCACTACAGATATCTCATCCTATTATAAGTATTTTTGCATACAAAAAAATTGTACAGGTTTACTGCAGGCCTTTTTTCATTTCTTACCTTTTAAGGCTACATCGCACCTTCAGGGCTTCTTTCATTTCATATATTATTTCTTACACAGTGTAGATCCATTAAATTGACCTTGTAAACTCTGTTAGCATAAATGTTATGCATAGATTGTTTCCTGTGCTTACAATTGGTTGTGTTGCCACACATTTTGCACAAACTAAATGTAACCATCACATCATCTTTAGTGAGGTTCACTTCAATCTTCAGGGATGAAACAGCCAGTTTATGAAATCCCTGAAAATTTTCTCTGGTATTTAAAAGGGGTTGTGACTGGCCCTGTTGTGAAATGTTACTAAAATTACCACAGCTCATGATGCTGGTGTTAGGTTTAACATGTCAAATTGGCTCCAGGTTTTTTTTTGGCCCGATTTTATAGCCGAAAAACGGCTATATTCCCAATACCGAAATGTATACTATTTTCCCAAAATGTGACCAAAAAAAATCCCAATTAGTGTATTATGCTTATTTTATCTCAATTTTAATTCAATTTACAAAGTATATAATAATGATTACTATGATTTTCTTCTTTTAATTTGAATTATTATAAACAGTCATATCAAATTAGTGTTTCCAAAATCAGTGGACTTACGGCGAAAAAAGAAGGCTACTTAATTTATTTTCCCAATTTCTTGAAAATGCGGCTAAAATTCCCAATTCCAAAGCCATGGGCTATCTTCCCAAAAAGTGGAAAAAAAACCTTGGCTCTATCAATTTATTTTTTCTGTTTTTAATGTTTACTTAGCCGGTTATTTAAAATGTCCATTGAAATGTCAGTGATTTAACACAACAAAATCCACCACAAAAGGTTCAGTTGACTTAAGACCAGCAATTAGTAAAGAATAAACAAGTCATAAATGTGTTTGTGAAACACAATGCTCCATACTGCACTTTGAAGACCCACAGCAGCTTTTTTACAGAAAATTCCCACGTCCAAGGCCCATTACTTTGCCAAAAATCAATGGACTGAAACGAAACTCGAACTTGATCTGCAAGTCATGTAGGTTAACATGCACTAAAATTAGGTCATGATCTGTAAGCACTTTGAAAAAAAATCCGGATTTTTTTTTATTTTAAAGAAAAAGTCCAAGGCCTGTAACTTCTCCAAAAAAAAATGGATGCAAAGTAAACTCGAACTTGACCTGTAAGCCATGCATTAGACTCGCACAATAAAAATCAGGTAAAACATGTACCGTGGTAATAATATATGAAAGTGTATAGGAAAAACAAATCTGAAAACAGAATGTGCGACGGACAGATGGACGGATCATAGTAAAACAGATGAACAGACAGACCGAATGATATGCCACACTACCAGGGGCATAAAAATAAGTAAACCAGGCATTTTCCTGGCCATTTTGGTTAAAATGCAATTTCTGGATTGTGAATTTTTTTCGCGCGAAAAGTGCACTGATTTGGGAAAAACTTATGTAATATAACTCTTTATAATTATAATCATTCTAATAAGAAGAACTAAATCATATATATTATATACTTATCATTACATTAGACACATCTTTAAAAAAAAAACAACAAGAGATGTGTTTGTCAGAAACACAATCCCCCTGTTTTTTTTACCTTTGACCTTGAAGGATGACCTTGACCATTCACCACTCAAAATGTGCAGCTCCATGAGATGCACATGCATGCCAAATATGAAGTTGCTATGTTCAATATTGCAAAAGTTATGACCAAACTCAGTGAAACTTTAACCAAGGTTAAAGTGTTGGACAGACAGACAGACGGACAGACAGACAGGCCAAAAACAATTTACCCCCTCTTCTTCGAAGAAGGGGGCATAAAAATTGGGAAATTGGAAAATTTATTTTTCAATTTGGTATTTTTTTTTACAATCTCGGTTTGTTACAGTACACTCCACGCGTTTTCCCCAATTTCCCTCGCTACTCCGCGAGCAGTGACCTGGAGGGAGATTAAGAAAATCCCGCGTTACGCAGCGTTTGCATGATTTTGGACGCGGCGGTTAACGATCGGCAAAATTGATAAGCCGACGCGGCGGCCCTCGGCGTTGGCAACGCGGGGGAAACTCCGCGTTTAACGAGATAACGATCAATTAAACTTTGTTTGACTTCCTGATTTTCAAATAAAATTACATTTATTACAAGTACATACATGTAGTATAATATATACAATTAAAAAAAAACAACCAAGATAGATCGATCCCGACGTGGTTGTAGAAGTAGTTGTTGTTGTATAGAAAACTCGTTGATTTACGACAAACAAAGCGTCGTCTTTTAACTGATACTTACCAATTAATATAATCACAGTTTGCAACATTGTTTTTATTTTGATAATTTAATCCAAAGTTTTCATGTTAGCAGGTGTTTTTTCTATACTGAACATGTAGACAAATGACCGAGGACCCTATTAAAAGTCTCGCAAAAATTCGCAATATGTGTGAATTGACAGTTTGACGTCATCAAAGAAAAACCGCTTCCTGTCTGAAGGCATGAAAAACACACTGTTCTCGCCGACAAAATTGGCTTCCTTTGTTTGGCAATCAACACGCTAAACCAATCGGGTGTTTATAACTCAATAGCAACCGTCGAAATATGTAACTGCACGTGCTTAGCTCCGCCTTTCGAATCTTTTACAGGGAACAAAGGGTGGAGTTTAACAGTTAATTGAACACGTGTTTTACGAAAGTTGAGTCCTGAATGGCCGTAATTACTGGGTCTAAGCTTTGACAAGACAAATAAATCTATCTCGGATTTTCTGACAAAGGCCGATTTCCCAACTTTTTGTACAGTTACTAATAATGGCGTCCGCGTGTTTACGAAATTCGAAACACATTCA
>VMBQ01001474.1:49227-81283 GCA_007657795.1 Dreissena rostriformis
ATTGTAGGCTTTTTATTCTTAAAGTAACAATAAAGGTGACAAATCCAATTATTATGCATATAAACTGGTCTAATTTTTACCGGATTTCAGTTACTCTTGCATAAAAAATGATAAAAACACAGCTTAGGTGCAACGTTGTCAAGAATTATGGAAGATAAGCCTGTTTCATAATTTAAAGAAATGTTAACATTTTGCAATTCCATACATTTTCGCTATCTCCGATGTTCCTCGGCTTCTTTCGTAGAGTACGCATATATTGATGACGTAGTACAAACAACACAATTTTCTCGTAAAACTTAGAAAGACAACATGCATGTTATGTTATGTTCGATATAGATTAACGCTTCACTGACCACAGTGATTCGCTGAACAAAGTGTGATTATATTAAATCTACTGTGTCACGATAGAGATCAATGCTTCACTGACCACAGTATTTCGCTGAACGAAGTGTGATTATATAAAAGCAACTGTGTCACATTAGGCATAATTTTAAGAACGCTTTATTTTAAAGAAAGTATGACTAATCAAATACAGTTCAAGCACAATATTTACTCATGTAGTGTTTTTGTATACTGTATACAACTCACCCTGATTTATATATGTTTTAAACAACCTAGAACAAGCAATTAATATGCATCTTGTTGTTTGCTAAATTGGTACAAATGTACTCTATACACAATTTGTACTTACGTTCACACTATGGTAATCTTGCAAAAATGTATATATATATATATATATGTATCAGTGTGCGAAATTCAGATTTTAAAGTACAGCCCGAATTCTTATACACATATATAAAAAGTAAAATTTCTTACTAGCCCGACTATATAAATGTTTAAATTCCCACTAGCCCAAATGGATTTTCACTAGCCAAAACCCTTCGGGCTAGTGCGAATTTCGAACACTGATGTATATGTGTGTATGTATATGTACCGGTATATATTATTATATATATATATGTGTGTGTAAATCGAAGTACTACTTGATGTTTTTAATATTTGTTATTTGCATTCCCATTGAAGAGTTTGTCTGTTATTGTCAGCCTTTGTCATTCTTGTTGGAGGTGTATGTCGAACATAGATGTATGAGCAACCGTGTGTGTATGCTTGCAGGCGAGTGTACATCTTCTTTTTGAACTCAACGCCATTTTTGTTTTGAATGTCTGGCCTTTCACCCTTGACCTGCTCACGTGATACACAATGTCTTGTGCCGACCAATCAAAATTTGTTATCGGCAAACCGGCTCGGAATCGCTCGGCATGATCAAGTAAACAGCGATGTAAACAAACTGATTGTTTGTACTGTATTTTGATCTCAAAACAAGTTGTATTGCTAATTTTTTATGGTAATGTCCAAAAGCATATATATATTGTTTTTTGATAACCTTTATACAGTAAATAAAATATGAAAAAAATATTTAAAAATCGGTAAATAATTACGGATCGTCACCTTTATTGTTACTTTAACTCCAAGCAAGGCTCTCTTTGAGTTAAAATACAATACCATCACTTTTAATGACAAAAAGAAATTCATGTTTATCTTTTATCAGATTAATATTCACAAATATTAAATATGAATACAAAAGACGAATTTCACGTTACGTAATAAAAACTAATATTTTCACGGCCACCATCTTGGAGGCTCATGATAATGTTTTGATGAGTCAACCCATATTATGCTGATACACACGCATGTAAACACTGAGAAAGAATGTCAATATACATGTTACGAAAATCACGTGCAATGTGCAAAGTCTCGTGCACACTGCTGACGTTAACATCTAAAAATCAATTAAAACCCAATTATAACACATCAAAGAGAATCATCGGTCAGCTAAGTCCAATTAAAGGCTAACTTCCCCTTTGGAGCCCCGTTGATAAAAATGCACACAAACTCCGTATGATCAATATCACATCTCTGTCAAAACAACGTTATCTAAAAACCCTTAGTTAAAATAACAACCCAATTACGAAAACAATACCGACGCAACTTAAAAGAACGAGTCCGCGTGTTGCTAACTGTTGACAAAAAGGTCTGGGTCATCTTGACCGAGTTTTTTCAAAGGTTAACCCCGATATGGCCGCCATTGCGAGATGTTTTGTATGTTTTTGCAACCAACCAAAACAATGGATTACAGTAAAAACGACGCTTACCTTGTATACAAGGGAACAGAAATATCACCGTAAAAACGGTGAATAAGTACATAAACAGTCCATCCATATGAACGAATTCATTAGTCCGTTTTGAATGAACAAAAAAACACACGATTTTTTTACAAGGCTGGCCTCTTTTACTCTAACAGATTACACTCTACATTCAATACACAGTGTTAACTATTTCCGGGGCGCGAGCTCACTCCCGCGTGATACTTTCATTAGCTTATCATTAACGAGATTCAAATGAAAATCACGCTTTGAAGTAAGGTTATTTCGATTGATTGAATTGCTCTTTAAAATTATATACTTATGCTACGAACTGTCATGAAAGCATAACTTCTAAAACTTTTATTTATTTTAACCACACAGTGGGGGTAAGTTCCGTGACTGTAAAAGCCTATAGAATTTAAGGTCACGCATAAGCGAGTATGATACTCCTGGCTAAATATCATTGAAAATAGGTCAAATTAGTAATTGGCAATAGTGCTTTTGTAACTTGTAACATATTGGGATCAAAGTTTTTGCATTTCTCCGTAACGCCGCATTTTATGTGGATCTGTGTATGAAGATTTATAGCGTCCTTCTCATATAAACAGTCAGGATAATTTCGAGCAATTAATATTTCACGACTGTTTACGTGCTGACAACCCTGAAATTGACCTTGAATTAATAAACAGAAGTCAGTTTACGAAATGGATACATGTATAAGGAACAAACAAACATAATAATTTATTGTGGTTGACTTGACGTGCGCACTTAACGGTGGCACTTTATATAATATGCCTTTCGGCAGGCATACACATGAATGATACAGTAGTTGAATAAACGTGAACCAAAGTTCCTGTTATAATTTCGTTGTGTTTTGTTTCTTCAAGCGAGTTAATTAATGGTTAATTTGTGAAGTATGGGCAATTTGTTAAATGTACTTTTTCTTTTGCATTCAATATGTTGATGAATCGTATTGAACTATTGATGCCATGCCCCATGCGACAAATCGAACTAGATTTTTACATTTAAAATTTCGTAGATACAATTTTCACGTGCACAGGGCGGTACACGGAGGGATGTGTAGGGGTGGCTGTGAGAGTGCGTGATCTTAGACACATGTCTGTGTATTGTGTGTATGTACTCAAAACAGCATATTTCCTGCAGTAAATTGGGGTTATTGGACCGCCACCCGATTTCACTCAAACACGCAATGCTTCTTGATATAGATTTAATGTTTTGTTGATTCATGACATCATCTCATCTTGCTTGTGTTTCGTCTGGCACATCAGCCAGCGACCAGGTTCCTCCAGGCGTATCGGTTCTGGACGAGTCTCTCCCCTATGTCCAACATCTTTCTCACCTGCTTGGCATCTGCATGTTTTGATAATTTAGTTTAAACCTATTTATTTTAGCTCGATTGCATCGAAAGCCTAAGGAATATTTGAAACGCTCTCGAGTCCGTTTCCTGGGACTAGAACCAGTACATTGTACTTGGTGTTTACGGGGAGATCTAACGAATGCCCCCACAGTGGGGATCGAATCCATGAACTCCCGGTCGATAGGCGGAAACCATATCCACTACGCTACGGCGACCTTTATTATTAATGTAATTTTCATGTTCGGACATGAATGAGCAGCAGAACTGGTTGGTGCACGCGCTTCTCACCTCCGTTACCCGCGTTCAATCTCCGTCCCGGTGCATGTGAACTTTGTTTGGGGTCATCATAACTTACAGGTGGAGTTTTCCCCCCCCCCCCCCNCAGTCCGCACAAGCTTATCAGGGACGACACTTTCCGCTTTTATGATATTTTTCGTTTAAATGAAGTCTCTTCTTAGCAAAATCCAGTTAAGGCGGAAAGTGTCGTCCCTGATTAGCCTGTGCGGACTGCACAGGCTAATCTGGGACGACACTTTACGCACATGCATTTTGTCCAGTTTTCTCAGAACACGACACATATAGGAGTGCCCCGGAACACACTTCAGGTCCTCACTGATGCAGGCTCAGGCGCGGAATGACCGCATCCTAACACACGATGGACGAGCAGAATGGTCTATTCTATAGGCCTACCTGTGTTAGCCCATTTATGCCTAGCGTCTAGAAAAAAGGCCTTGGCAAACAACGTAGACCAAGATGAGATGCCGCATGATGCGGCGTCCCATCAGAGTCTACGCTGTTTGCTTAAAGGAATTTCTGTGAGAAATATTCTTAATATAGAAATAAATATACCAGACATCCCTAATTTTGGAAATAAATTGATCCAATTAAGAAGGATGGGATAGTCCACTAGGCCTAAATGGGTTAATTATGGAGCCTTGCATAAGAAAACGATCTTGTGTCCGACGAGGCACAGGGTGATGTAAGAAAGTTGAGTGGTGTATTTTAAACCGAGCCAGGGTCCTATCTTATCGACGATTTTATGTCAATTTTAACTTAAGACTGCATTTTGTATTTACGAAAACCGATACACTGTATAATAAAGTGTATTCTCCGAAAATAAGAGACACGTTAACGATTCCAAGTAAATCAGCGAAATATATTAAAAGGTCCCGAACATTTAATTGTGTAGAGCATTTATGAGTAGATCTGTCCACTTGAAATAACGTACCCATTTATGCCTAGCGTCTAGAAAAAAGGCCTTGGCAAACAGCGTAGACCCAGATGAGACGCCGCATAATGCGGCGTCTCATCGGGGTCTGCGCTGTTTGCTTAAAGGAATTCATGTAAGAAATATTCAAATTATAGAAATAAATATACTTGACATCCCTATTTGGAAATAAATTGATCCAATTTAGAAGGATGGGAGAGTCCACTAAGCATAAATGGTTTAAACTACCGGGCAACACTTCAGGATCTGGCTCGTTAATTGGCCCAAACTAGCCATTCGTATACTAGTTACAGCGGTAACTAATTAATAAAAACGCGTTGTAAGAACTTTGATAAGACAGAGCCCTGGCCTTTTTTTTTGCCTAGGGCCTTAATTTACAAAGGACACGCGATTTCAGAGAATATCAAACTTTGTTTAAAAATTGTATACATGAAAAAAAAATCGTATTGGACGACCATTTTACGTATGCTCGTGAGTCCATCCAATTAGAAATGGAGGAGTCATACTAAAAGGCACATTTATTGGAACACTTTTATAACTAGTATGTCTCGTAAACGGTACAAGATATCAAATTGAGCTTAGTTGCTCAAAACTTAAACGGCCAGTTACGCGCTAACGACCCGTTAATTTTTGGATTAAGTAAGTTGCGGAAATTAGACGTTAAACCTTTAATGTATTAATTTATTGTCAACAAAAAGGTTTGGTAATATGCTTTTCAAATATTTCATAATCACGTTGCTTGTAAAATGAATTTTATTTGTGTCGTTAGTTAAAAGGACTTGTTCACAGTTTGGCACAATTACAAATTTCATAGATTCACGAAACCATGTATGCATTTATGATAATATTAAAACAAGCAAAATTACGCACTATGCTAAGAAACCATTTTTAAAATAAATGTTCGCTTATTAATAGTCATCAATCGAATTTAGAAAAAAAAAAACGCGTTTTTGATGCTTTGTATCGATCATTTTCTAGAACGTGTATTTCCGACAATGCGTTCAAACACAAATTGAAAGTCTGCGTAGAAATGTAGTAGCGCGTTAGCTTTTGCTTGTAGAGGTCCGCATTCGATCAATAGGACAGGCGCTTTTTTCCCTTTGTTATTTTAATTATTAAAAACTGTTCTAAATAAACAGTTTCGTTAGAACATTCATTTAGTGATATATATTTTTTTAATATCAAAATCTGTGAACAAGTCCCTTTGACTGGTTGAGAGCTTGCTCTATTATCAATTACTGTTTGCAAAACGTTCCTAGCTTTGAATGGAAAAATTCGATATCTTGAAATAAATAGATTCGAGTTTTTGGATAGATCTGCGAACCAGGGAACCTATTAACCCATTTATGCCTAGCGTCTAGAAGAAAGGCCTTGGCAAACAGCGTAGACCCAGATGAGACGCCGCATAATGTTTGCTTAAAGGAATTTCTGTAAGAAATATTCTAAATATAGAAATAAATATACTAGACATCCCTAATTTTGGAAATAAATTGATCAAATTTAGACGGATGGGAGTGTCCACTAGGCATAAATGGGTAAAGAAACAAATGCTTTACCGAGAACAACATATTGAAACAGAACTAGTGACACTACGTACTTTATCCATTAACATGTCCATACCTGTGTTTAGACAGATACAAGACTGTTGTTTTGTAAGATAAAAATTATATTTAATATTGTATTTAAAATGGCCATTGAAACGTAATACACATTTAACAAGAGGTACTAATTAATTTGATTTTTGTTTTCGTTCTTGTTTTTTTTATAACAATTTTTTCATTTCTCACTATACTATGCGTAAAATAAAAACTATTTATGCAGAGGTTGTATATTGTATTTAATTGCATCATATTGACCAAAGGTATTATGTTAGCCAGTTTAAGGTAAATATTTCTCGTGTTCTTGAAGTCACGGACGAACAGTTCAGTTTAATGTGTCGCGTTCTGAGAAAACGTGGCAAAATGCATGTGCGTAAAGTGTCGTCCCAGATTAGCCTGTTCAGTCCGCACAGGCTAATCCGGGACGACACTTTCCGCCTAAACTGGATTTTCGCTCAGAGGAGACATCATGTAAACGAAAAATTCCATAAAAACTACACAGGCTAATCTGGGAAGACAATTTACGCACAAGCATTATGCCCAGTTTTCTCAGAACGCGACACTAATATGTATGCAAAGTAATGTACGTTCATGTCCATGCATGTTTGAAATTTAACAAAATTTACAAACCAATTGTAAGTGGGTGATGAAAACACTTTCCTGAAAAAAAACAATGTGCAGTTATTCTTCTATCTTTCATGTATTCACAGCAAACGAAATACAAAGTCGGTTTGCTTGTGTATACAAAAATGCACATAATCAAAATGTTAACATGAGAAGAGCATTATCAGCAGGTCATTGACCAGCTTTAATTAAATTAAGTGGACGATATGTATTTAAAATTACAAAATCTGTAACTTTGTTCTGTTACTTTGGTGTAACGGGCCGTTACTAACAATTAATACAGCTAAATAGTTATTACACATAACTTAAATCACGTTTATAAAGAAAAGTATACAATATTAATTCATTTTATAGGTGAAGAAGAGAATTTTCCATTTTTTAAAGTACTTTTTATCATGAGCATTTCATTACTCATTTATAGTTTATCCATATGTTTTCTTCATTCTCTTCCAAACTTAAGCTTAAATTTCAGTTGAGGACTGGCTGATAAGTTCTTACTTCATCATGCCCTTTGCATATCCATTTTAAAAACGAATGGGGAATGGGTAAAATGTTCGTCATTATTCAAAGGCTATGTTTTTTTCTGTCCTGCTAAACGTTTTCAAATTTGATTCTAATCTGCAACTTGCGACTGGAAGCTATACATTAAATGCTCAAAATAGAAATGAAATGAAGCTCCTAATAATATATGGCGGTTAAAATTATATTTTTCAAGCATGACAAACCATTGTGTTTCATTTACGATGTATTTACAGCGATATTGAATATATGAGCCACTCTCTGGGCAAACAGGGCCTAATGCATGTGCATAAAGTGTCGTCCCAGATTAGCCTGTTCAGTCCGCACTGTCTAATCTGGGAAGACCCTTTCCGTCGAGACTAGATGTTTGTTTAGAAAACACTTTCTCTACACGAAAAAATCCGTTAAAGGGGGAGTGTTCTCATTGATTGGCCTAATCAGGTCGATACATCTGTAGTCGCGAAGACACTGGACGACCTGTAAATAAATCTCAAATAAACACACACACACGATTGGCCTAATCTGGGACGAAACTTTACGCACGTACATTAAGCCCCGTTTTCACAAAACGAGACTCATTCTTATATTTTCTTATATTCTTATATGTTTTAACACTTTTCGGAGGTTTAATGCAGGTGTAATAGGATCAATTCATATTCAATGTTCATTAGGTGTACAAACAATACATGTCCCAATTTAAATCATATATGCATTTAAGTAACGAACATGTCGCATCAATACATGACTTTTACAATTATGTGCCATGCGAACACACAGGTATTACAACGACTTTGCTTAAACTATGTTTTCAAGTACTATATTCGCCATACGAGCATTATGAATACACATATTTTAATGTTTGATCAAAACATGGAAACTGCGTACCTTGAAGCATTGTTAAAACGGTTTTATTTTTATCAACGTGATTCCACTTAATATTTTTTTCAGAAGTTGATTAGAGGTGACGATGTCATAAGACTACGTCAATTTTTTTAATTAATTTGGCATACTGTAAATCTGCATGACTTCACATTATGAATTAAATTATTGTTACATGGTAACGTACATGTCAGTAACGGACAAGCCAATCAAAAAGCCGTTTACATTTGAAGCGTATTTGGTGATGCAAATAAACACAATAAAGAAAGAATTTTTGTTTACATCGACGTAACGGACATGTAAAAGAGATACGGTTTTCCCGTTGTCGATTTTTAATGTCACTGTTTTTTCTCTCTTAACTTTTATACTCCATACTCCAGTGCATTCGAGATGATTCGGGATCGTACCGAAAGCTCAAAGAATTGTCCTGGATCCAAAAGCTACAAACAGAAGTACCCAATGGACTTAATACAAAAGCAACCTCCGAAATGTTGTGACAAGAGTATAGANTTCCCGTTGTCGATTTTTAATGTCACTGGTTGTTTTTCCTTAACTTTCATATTGTCGTCATATTTTATTTGATCTTTTTATCGAATTTTATTAAATTGCGGAAAATTAAAAAAAAGCGGTGACGTAACGCTTTCATATCAGTAGGGATTTTGCTTGAGATTGTTCGCTTATATATAGTACTACATATTTTTTTATATACACGATGATGCAATCAGTTAATTTAGAATTATTTTGAGTTTTAAAAACTGAAATCCATAAAAACCATAAAGGTCATATGCAGAATGTTGTATTTTTCACTGTATTGTTGGTCAGATGTGTATTTTTTTAATATCATTTTTTTTTTTCACATCCTTTTATGAAAAAAAGGGGGGGGGGGTCACCATTGTATATCTCAATTACTTTTAGTTAGCTGTGGTCAACATTGCCATACACAATATATTTTTGACAACTAATGTTTACTGATACTTTTTAAGTCAAGTATATTAGTTGGCAATGGTAATTTGTTGTATTGTTTTCAGATTTAAAAGTTGGTCATTTCCATGTATTAGGTAAAATTTATTGAAAAAGATTCTTCACATTATAAAGTTCTTTGATGTATATAAAAAATAACAACACATATGTTTAAAAAAAATGTAGATATATCATTATGGTATACAGAAAAGGTTTTTCTGATAAAAAAAAATTGACTTTTAATGATTTTGCTCTTTTCATACCCCATAACTTCATTTTGTAGAAATCCAAAAGGGGGTAGGTTTACTAAAATGTAAATTATTTCTTAATCTGTGGTTATATTGTTTTTATATTGCACAAAAGATACTCGTATTGGCAACACAATCGGAAAATACCAAGATGAGATAGATCCTAATACATGTGCATTACACTCCCTCTACCTTATGGGTTAGGGGAGGTAACCGTCTTTTAGTAAAGATCTATCAGTGCTTTGATTGTTTACAATCGCTGGTTTCCGTTTTAAAATGGGAACCAAACCCCGACGTTCTGATTGGTTGACACACAGCGGATACACAAGGGCTGCAATCCGCGGAGAATTTGAAGTACAAAGAAAGTGCATCGATGTGTATTGTTAACTGAAAGATTGAAACATTTCGAATTTGTGCCACTATTCTGCGGAGATCAACGAAGCGTTCATATTGCCTGAAAGTATATTAATATGGTAAGACAGAACTTCTCATGTTTGACTTTCAAATCATTAGTTTAAAGTTAAAAATGATTGTTTGTTTCATGACATAACTTGATAACTCATAACGTCATATGCGATACACAATCCTGTGCAATGTCGGAGCTGGGTTATGTTTCGAGCAGCCAATCGGTTTTCTTGTATTAATTTATTATTGTGAAGCACATGTACTTCAATGCCGTCGAGTGAAAGCCAGAATTGGTTTCTTCGACGTACCCATCCAGATCCAATAATAATGATCCATTTTCCATGAGAATTTTAGCTTTCCAAACGCCATTAATGTGGCTTCAGTACACTGCCAGTGTAACTGGCATACAGTTTAATAAATCATTAAATGTCAATTTATTTATGTTCGTCTGAAAGTATTTTAATTTGGCTTTATAATAGTAGCAGATGAAATTAAGTATGAAAATTATTGCCAATTCACACATTTGTTATATGGTTTTAAAATGTTGCTTAATCATTTAATGACAGAAAAATCTTATGCACACTACACAAAAGGCCGTTCAACAACAGACACTCCCGGTATAAATGGTCTTAAAAGTTGATGAACATTTTAAAGTTCCTTAATTGTGTTTGACTGGGACATTAAATAAAGTGCGGGCCAGTAATATTTGCCAGATTACCAGTACTTCACTGTTATTAATTTATGACTTGCACAAAGTCTGCACATGGTCAGGTTCATATTTAAGTCTTTATTTCTTGCTTCCACAACTGAAATGGTTGCTTTAACATTTTATTTTTTATCTCAAGTCTACCATCTAAAATGGAAATTCTTGTGTGTTTCATGAAAATGCATGTTCTACTTTTGCAGTGAAAACTTTTTTAAACAGAGTGGGAAAATTATACGACCATTCCTCAAAATCTGGGCCGGTATTCACCAACCAATTTTTAGAGTTAAGAATAAAGAATAGTCTTAGACTCAATTAAATTACCTCAGAGTTTGCATATATTTAAATATATTAACAGGCCTTTTTCTGCCTATTTCACGGGTCCGATAGTCGGACCCATTTCCCATGCAAAATATGCATATTTTTTTCCCCAATTCTCAAAAAAAAAATCCCCCCTTTTTTTTTTAGAAAGAAGTGTCTTATGACTTATGATTATTAGACTCTTTATCTCAGTTTTATTTCTTAAACAACCTACAAAATATATAATCATAATTTTTATGATTTTTATCCAAAATAGCTGGAAAAACCCCTGCCCAAATAATGCTTTTATCGATGAAAATTCTTCCCAATTTGGAAGATTTCGTGACCCGAAAAATCCCCATTTTGCTAGGTACTTTTTCCCCAAATAGACAGAAAAGGCCTGTATAATAGCTCAAAATAATGCTTATATCATTAACATCATGTTTTTAACATAATAATACAATTAAAAGTGCTAACTGCCACACTTGACTTGACTTCAAGAAGTTTTAGTACATTAAAGTTTTAAGAATATACTTTATTTTTAGACTATAATCTAAGAATCAGTTGGTGTATACAGGCCCAGGTTGGTATTGTGGCCAATGAGCTTTAACCCTTTGCATGCTGGGAAATTTGTCTTCTGCCAAANACATTCTGTCAGTTATTGGGAATAAATACACACTCTTTTATGATTGTTTTTTATGTCCCTACTTTACCAGCCAGGGGCTAGTTTTCCAATATTATCTGATTTTCACATGTGTCATAATACCTTTACATTTACTTTGATAAATGGCTGCAAGGGACAGGCTGTGAATTAGGAGAGGGCTAGGTGACATGATAATTACTGTAATTATAATAATTAAAATCACTTTTATTATGTAGAGAGGGTTAACTTGCAATGATTACATAATTAATTTACATTGTTCAACTATTGGTTCAGAGATGGAAATCAGCAGGAATCCGCTAGCTTTTACTTATACATCTGTTATAAGATGCTGAAGTATTTTTGGAATATTAATGTACTGGTTTACATTATCACCTGCAAAGGAAGGGTATTATATATGTATTAAATAAATGGAAGATTAAGATTAAATATACATTTTCCAAATTGATACTACCTTTTCAGGAATATGTAGCAAAACTATTCTAAGAATGAAAAGCAAGTCATAAATCAAATCATAAAATATTTTCTACAAAAAGTATAAAATGTTAAGCTCCAATTCTACGAATTAATACTGAAAATTACAAAACTCTTGCAAAATTAACTATACAATGTATTATATAAGTAATTAAATATTTGTTGGTACTTAACAATACAATTACATTTTTTAAAGGGACTGATAATAAGCAATTAATGGCATTAATATCTACTTGACAAAACGTAATTTGGAATTGTTCATGTTCTTTTTATCAACAATTTACAATTTGTTACATTATTATGATGCACATTTATAATCTTATTAACAAACTATAGAAAATTGAATATAAATGCCAAATATTTAGATTAGTTGGAGAATGCTGGAGTCTAATACAAGTTATGCAATACACTTTTGTCCTTATGTCAGTTATTCTGTCATCACATCACAGACTATCTCACACAGCTTCAAACAAACCTCCTCTCAGCACTGATCTACCATGCCAATGTTAAGTCACTCTTACATGCTGTGCTACAGTTCTCTTTAACAACATAGAATGCGTGGCTATTACACAACAGGCACACAGTGTTTGTCTAACCACAGAGACTATACAAAGAAATGATCACACATGTTATTGGGCCCTATTGAGCAGGCAATAAAAGGGGCCATAAAGCTAGGGTTGTGTTTGTTTATCAGATAAAGGGAAATGTTACAGTTGGTAAAGCGATGTTAAGTACACTGTTTGTAAAGGTTTATGGTTCTAATCTATGGTTAGATCAGGGGCTGACAAGGAAATATTTATGTATTATAGGTAAAGAACACAGTCAAATCTGGGTTTTCTCAGATGTGTATTTATATATGTGAACAATATACACATTTATGTACACTATAGTATTGATAAGTTTGTGTCTACTCAGGACCTAATGTTGTAATTTGAAGTACAAAGTTTGCATACTTATTAATACATGTACAATACAATGGCATTATTATGAAATACAATCTGTATACAACAAATAATAATATATACTCCTGGAATTGGGTATACTTGTGAGTACGCGTGGAGTAAGTATTATTTTGTTCTTGTAGTTTTTCATCATAATAATATTATAATTAATACTGCTTGTAAGTACAAATTAACTTATGGGTTAATGTTAATTTGTACAAATACACAGGACCAGATTTTGAATGTTGATTTTGCATTCATGTAACTTATGAATGGGATGGAAAAAGCGTATGGATTACTGAAACTATTAACCAGGTTTTCCACAAAAATGTAATTCAGGATTATTAGATTAGGGTATGGACGGCTAACGGATTTCATGTGCCGTCAGACTGAGGGTCTGGTCAATATCATAACCAACAGTTTGACCCTATATTTATAGCACTATAGATAAAAATGTATTTTCTATGGTTTATTTCACTTTAAATTAATAGTGAAAAGGCAAACCCCGTAATAATAAGAATATTTATTTTCATTATTATGATTGAGAATTTTGACGTTTTGCATTTTTTTATGCCCCCCGGTAGGGTGGCATACAGAAGTTGAGCTGTCAGTCCGTCCGTCCGTCCGTCTGTGTGTCCGTCCGAAAACTTTATGTTGGTCATACATTTTGCAATATTGAAGATAGCAACTTGATATTTGGTATGCATGTGTATCTCATGAAGCTGCCCATAACCATTTTGAGTGGTAAAAGTTCAAGGTCAAGGTCATCCTTCAAGGTTAAAGGTCAAAAAAACAAAATCAAGGGAAGTGATTACATTATTGTAGTTTTAAAAAGGAGATAATTTCTAAACCTGCCAAAAGATATATCGAAATTTTATATATGAAACCATACAATTGAAGCATACTCAAAATGACATTTTATGGTCAAGTCTAGCACACAATTATACTTTTGGGCATACAAGTATCTAAGGTACTTTAAGGTTACCTGTGATTCTACAGTGGTAGAGGCTTATAATTATTGCTACTAAAAATAGAGATTTGTTAAAGAACAATTATTTTCAAGCGAAGTAATTCATATAATTATTAATCTCATATTATATATTTCCTTACCAAGAATTTAAGTTCTTTTCACAGTTACTGTACAGATTTTGTATTTTGTTTATTTATAACTTAAATGATTGATTTGTCAAAGTTTTTTTTTTTTTAAGATATAACTCATTTCTTTCCTGTACTAATTTGTGAATGGTAGGTTTCATTACTTACCTGTGGACTTATGTCCATAGATACATGATAAACTGTGGCTATGATCTCTTTGATAACACCACAGGCCTTGGTAGTCAGCTATGTCTGCCTTGGTCATTTCTGACTGCCCCCCCCCATCCGTCCGTCCGAAAACTTTAACATTGGCCATAACTTTTGCAATATAGAAAATGGCAACTTGATGTTTGGCATGCATGTGTATCTCATGGAGCTGCACATTTTGAGTGCTGAAAGGTCAAGGTCATCCTTCAAGATCAAAGGTCAAAAAACAAAATCCAAGGGAAGTAATAAGCTTTAAAGGGAGATGATTTCTATACCTGCNACTAGATTTTTGGGCTGAAACTTGCAAAAACCGATAGTTTGTATAATTCTATCTACATACCATTGAACAATTCGGCAAAATAAGTATACTTTCCTCTAACAAAAGGAAAAAAACATGTCCCAACGAACTAAACTTTCGGTACCAGGTAGCTGATGATTGATCTATTTCAACACTCGAATGTATTAATAAAGATCTCTAACTACTAACGATAGAAGTTTGATATGTCCACTATTAATTTGTCACACAGTTTTTGGAAAACGTTCGCGATAAAAATGTTAATTTACTCTTTCCACGGGCACTACCTCTTGCGTGATGTTTACTTTCGCTTCGCTGGTATACTATTTCCGGTGGTGATGATAGACGGTGTGTATGTTTCACAAATTTCACATCCAACAAAGATCATAATTACTGGGAAAAAAATGTTACAGCGGTTCGGCAATCGAGTACCGCGGTTTACTGAAGGAAACATTCACGCTAACAACATGTAAGATTCGTGTGTTGACCGCATGGGCAGCTTAAGGAAGTAGTGCAGAAAATATTAATGGCGCGCTGTAACACTTTGTTTTCACGACAAACAAATGTTTCAGTATGCATAACGAACAAAAAATGTGTAATATCAAAACTGCCAAAAACACGCATACTTTTGTCCCCAACACCCATTTTCTTCGCTATTTTATATGCATATCAAGCGGAATAATAAGTGACTACAAGTTGAAACATAGATGATTGTTTGTTGCATTATTTAAACGCTCTGCATTTTGTTGAAGTGTTTGTTGATTACACCATTAACTATTACTAACAATTATTTGATATATGTATTCAAACATGTTCAAAGTAGTTTGACTCCCTTTAATTGCATCATGTATCTTTACAACACCGACGTTTAATTATTGCATAATTGCTTGCCTACATTGAATGACAAAGTATGCTTTATAGTGTATATTGACTGAGCATTAAAGCCTGCCCCGACTTATAAACCCGTGCAATTGCTATAAAATGTTGCATATATTATACATGCACGGGCAAAGGCTCTTTAGCATTTATCCAGTTATTAAAATAGTTAGCGTCTTATAACATTACAATTTATTTATCTTGGAGGTACGAACTGTTATTTGCAAGTATGATATCGTAAATAACACGCCAAAAATACTGCTGATATAATAAACATTTTCTAGCAAAACATCTCCGTCCAACATTAATGCCCCAGATGTCGGATAGGCTGAACGCGTGAAATTGTACCGTGTCGTGTGATCATTTGTAAAAGCAAGTTTTATGCTTGTGTTGTCAATATTTTTATTCCTGTTTACGTTCTATTTAGTTGTTTATGACAATATAATTTTCAGGTCCTTACAATGCATGCCGGTTGAATGTTGTTAAATTTGCTTCCCTTCTTTGTTTGTTGAAGTTTCAAATTCCAAACTCAATTAATCGGAAAACAACATCAAATACGAACATGTTTTCTGCAAACCAGTGAAATGTGATAAATTGATTCTTATGTGTTGTGTTGCATTTTATAGCTCACCCGCATATTACGCATTTTGTTGTCAGTTAGTCGTTTTTATATATGATGTGCGGTCAAATTTACCTTTGCAAATGGTTGTGCGACTTTCATAATGATCCTGGCAGTTATCGTTATATGGCCTTACAGACAACTTAAAAATAATTCCGGAACAAATGGCATTTTTTTTATGTTTTTTTAGACATGTCAATGAGCTGACAAACTAGCTTATTTCTTCAAGCGGTTTTATTCGTCAAAACATCACAGCCGATAGGCCTCATGATCAGCATCACTATCATCATCCCTTGACCGGTCTGGCCGTTAGGGGAATATGCGGAATGACGAAACAGAGATCTGCCGCCAGTCATGTCTTTTGTGAGCTGCTGAGAGTAGCTCATCCATTGGGAGGGACGTCCACGCTTTCACATTGTCCATCCAGCTTTTCTTCTGACGGCCTCGACGGCGACCTCCCTCGTGTGTGCCATAGAGCACAGTCAGGCACAGACTTAGCCAGATTTTGTCGTTTGACGGTCGCAAGTAGGGGCTCTTGTGGGCCAACAAGTGTTGCTGTTATGTTTCGGACGTTCTCGTTGGTCTTGAGCTCCATCTAGGAGATGTAGAGTAGTCTTCGGATACACTTGTGTTCAAAGGTATGTATCATACGTTCTGTGTTCGGATGAAGCGTTCAGGTCTCGCAGCCGTATAGTAAGAAGTGGACTACGAGGGAATTTATAGAGC
Source organism: Dreissena rostriformis (assembly GCA_007657795.1). Lineage (NCBI taxonomy): Eukaryota > Metazoa > Mollusca > Bivalvia > Myida > Dreissenidae > Dreissena > Dreissena rostriformis. The sequence continues at coordinate 66,108 of VMBQ01001474.1, forward strand.
CTGTACTGGTGGGGAAGTTGATTGAGCTGCTTTTCCACAACCTGATCAGTTTGGCCATCGCTGAGGTCACCATGGCATTTCTTATTCGGACCTAATCGGTACTGGAGTCATCCTTTGACAGGGAAGTCCCAAGAACTTGAAGCTGGTCACTTCTTCTAGTGTCAAGCCGTTCATGATGATGTATGCACTGGCGTTGTTCGTGCTGTTTACCATGATCTTCGACTTTTCTTGGCTGACCTCTATCTCGTAATCTCCTGCTCTTTTATAGATTCTGTTATTGAGGTCTTGGAGTTCACTGCTGGTGCAACCCATGAAGATAATTAAGTTGGAGATTGGTCTTCCAACGATGGAGATAGAACTGTGGTGGTCTTGGAGGGTCCCCTGTATTATCTTCTCAAGGAAATGGTTGAACAGGACAGGGGAGGGCAGACATCCTTGACGGACGCTCAGTGATGACCTGAAGAAGTTACCCTTCTGTCGTCTATTGTGAAGTTAATTGCTGGCGTTTCCGCATAGTTCTTAGAGGACCTGCTACAGCCCTCCGTCAATGTTGAATCATCTCAGAATCTGCCATAGGCAGCCATGCCTCACGCGGTCGAAAGCTTTTGTGAAGTCGATGATGTTGTGGAAGACTTGGTGTTGCATATTTGTCTCAACGATGACTTGGCAGTTGAAGATCTGTTCCATAGTGCTCCGCCCAGCTCACTCTGAATCCAGTCTACAGCTTACTATGATATGCGCTGATTCTTTATTAAACTGTTCAATCTCCTCGTCTTCGTAGTCTATTGTTGGTGCGAATACCTGGATGATGGTGACGTTGTGAGGCCTCTCTGAGATGCGGATGGAGATAAGCCTGCTGGAGATTGGGGTGCAACTGATGACGCTGTTGACTACATCCTTCCAACGCTATAAGCAACCCCGTTGCTTTGTTTAGAACCCTTTATAATTCATATTTCATAATTATTCTTTCATTAATTACCAATTCGCCCAAGTGTTGCTCTTTAAACATGACGATTTTGCAACTGGATCGAAATAAAGGTTTTAGATGCAAATTTGAAACATTTTGGAACCACAAAAGACACCACACATGTTATCCAATCAACTTTTAACTTGGGAGTCGCATCGGGTGAGCGAGTTTGGTATTTACGGCCCTTATGCTGTTTCTTCCTAAATGTAAAATAATAATATATAAATAGATCTTTCAAATGCAATTGAAGAGGAGACATTTGTAGCCCGGCAGACGTGTTCGCAGTACTTCGTTTCCATCAGAATGGCGTTAGCATATTTTATTTTGATGGTACCATGTTTGTTAGTTGTTTCCGAAACGACGGAATCAGAGTGTTTTCTTTTAAACATCGTAGAGAAATTGATGGAAAAAATGGCGAGAATGGAAATCAAGATGGAACAAGCCCTGAAGCGTATTGATGAATTGGAAGCGATGATGCTCAGAAAGAACCAAACAATTTAAAGTGAGTTGTTATATAATAAATATAAATTAAAGGATTATACTATTTTAAAATAAAACAATCAATTCACCATCAATAAAACTACATGTTATTTCTCACCAAGTAAAATAATACGTTCACAAAGGCTTTCCACAGCGGTATGGTATTTTCCACATAATAAATTGTATACTGTGAAATCTTTTAGTTTGTATACATGTTTATCTAACTAGTTACACGTGTTATGTTCTCTACAAAATATCCATTAAAGTTTTGGTATCGGTCGTTTTTTTTATCTCATTTTACAATGGTCGATAATGATATTGATTTGCAAATAACGTTTAAAAAAGCGTGTTTATGTACGCAATTCATATAATACGTCATTTGCATTAATCGTATTTTATAGACGCCAATGGTGCTTTAAAAGAAATCATCGAAGCAAGAATTGATTCTCTTTCTATGTTCTCAACTGGAGCAACGTACATCAGATGGGTTTGTTCATCGCGTCCTTATTCAAACACTTCCCTTGTGTACCACGGATTCGCGGCGGGATCTTTTTATTCTTTCAGTGGAGGGGATGCAGACTATCAGTGTTTGCCTACCGTCCCTGAGCTGTAAACTATTGTCGCAAGAGCTGACTATGTAAGCAAAATATTCTGGTCAGAATACCACACGGAGCCACCGCATTTTTATCATTGATAGACCACGAGGTGCAATGCGCAGTGTGTTTAACAAACGCTACATTAACCATCATGATTACAGCGAGGAAAACGCGTTACAGAGGATGGCAACTCGAGTACCGGGGCTTTCTGATGGCTGAGCGCGAATATAGTAATAACAACAAGCAATACGCATGTGTTGACCAGGACGCCGAGGCAGCACAAGGGCGTAATGCAGCAGGTACTAATGAAGCTCTATTCTACTTTGTGTTCCCGACGTGTGGAACATTGAAATGTCCTCCTTATAAAAACACATCTGTACTTGCATTCGTTGTGTGTTTCAAACTTTAGAGCACACATGATCACAAAATGTCAATACCTATTAGTACCCTTGTATGTTTGCGATAGAAATAATTGCGCATTATGAATGACAGCATCTGTTCAGAACTTCAGTTCTTGTTTGCATGAAATACATTTTTTTCTGAGCTTCAGGGTGTATAGGAACAAAAGTAAACATTAGTGAGGAAGATAACAAAACGCATGGAATTCATGCGCAATGTAAGTGCAAATAAAATAAGTTTAACATGCGACAAGCAAATATAATATGTTTACAACGATTTCAAAACTGTGTTTCTTGTCGGTACTGCGAAATAATAAGTTTTAAATGAAATAACGAATATGAACTGTTTCTCTCTATCTTTTGTTTTGACATTTATATAATCTTAAATGTATTCAAATCACGTTATACATGAACAGCAAATTCGTCTTAAAAATAAATAATCATGTATGTATACACTGTTCTGTATCATTTTAAGCAACACTATTTTAAATATATTTTATTCTAATGATAGACCTAAACAAACCGCAAACTCCTTGGCGACTTATCATCATGCTTGCGAAGAGTTTGTGCTGAACAATTCGATCCTTTTGACCCTTTTTTGTGTCATCCTTACAAGAAGGTTTATTGAATGCGGCGTTTATGACATACGAAGGTTGTATTATATCAAAACATTCAGAAACGTTGTTTAGTATGTTATCTAGGAAGTGAATACACATTGTAAAGTATTTGTTTGTTACATAGTTACTAAAGTTTTTAAAGGGTATTAACGGCATTGATAAGAAATGTAGCATAAGGAAGACTAGCAAACACTGTTTAACAAGGTATAAAATATTAATTGTCTTGAAACATAATGCTTGTTAAGTTTTGCGTACACAACCGGATTTATAATCACGATATTGTGAGTAAAACGCCGAAATATATTGCTGACATAATTATTTTGTTTACAAAATATCTCCCTTCAATATTTACGCCTTTGCTTTAGGATTGGCCTAACGCATTCAATTGTGTCGTATCATATGATCAATTGTACACGTTGATTTTTGTGTGGGAGAAAATTATTTGTTTCCTGTTTACGTGTTATTTGGTGTTTTATCTCAACATAATCTTCCGGTCTTTACATCCATGTCAGATGAAATTGTATGAATTTGGTTCCTGTCTTTTTTAGTTTCGGTAGTTAATTCCAAACTTAGAAAACCAATCAAACACAAACGAGAAAGTTGTACTTCAGAAAGTTGTGTGATTTTGCTCTTTATTTGTAATGTGGCTTCATAAGCTCACCCGAAAATACGGCATGTTGTTATAAGTCAGTCGTAATTGTAAGTTGTGCGTTCACCCCCATGTACTCGGTTAAAGCCACAGCGGTGTGGTAGGGTCTACAACGGTTTACACATTATATGAAGAACCGTCACCTAGATACTATGTTATATATTTAAAAAAAAAATACAGTACCAAACTTTAACAAACTTTGAATGTGTTTGTATCTGTTACACGTGGCCTCGCTTTGGCAGCTAGTTTAGAAAGCTATCTCCATATTTGACAAAGTCATGAGTATTTTTCTCAGGCAATTGTAGCAAATATTCATCAAACAACCATCGTTTTTATTTTTTAAGAGTTCTCTGATATGCCTTTGTTGAAAATGTGAAATTGTGCAATCGTCTTCATTATTCGTATCTTAGCATTAAAACTACGCTTTTTTAAAACAGTATTTCAATATATAATTTTTCATTTTCATTTGTTTGCAGATGAAATAAGCCAGGAAGTATAATGTTCAAATTATACATTATATATATTTTTAAATAAATTTGACTGTTTTACCGTCTTTGTTCAATTTATATAAAGTGAAGTTGATTCAAACGCCACACTTCACCCAATCAACGGAACTGAACGTAATCCAACTCGGTTTTCGGCTTTTCCCGTGCCAACGTTTGGGAGTCTAGAAATTTAGTTAGGTAGGAGCGAGGTGACACACTCCGGGTCCTCACATAATGAAGCCTCAGGCGCGGTAGGACCTCATAAACTTCAAAATGCACAAGCACACACACCGAACCTCACCCTTAACCATTATGAATTAATCAGTAAGACAATGCGTGTCTAAAACGATCACAATCAAATGGTAATATGCAGCCGGAAAAATGAAAAACTGAATTACAAACGTAACGTGTGAATCGTATACTTCACACATAATTTGAGTCTACCCGTGTAAAACATATAAGGTGGAAGCAAGATTGTAATAACACAAATTGCTCCACTGTTTACAACCTCTGAAGGCTGAATAATGACAAAAGATATGCACGGGGATTGTGCTGTCTTGAAAATGTCTACCAGGGACCTTGGTAGTTTTCCAGAAATAGCCATACGGACTTTAAATTAGTGAATCGCGAACTGAAATTATAAATTCATGTAAAGACATGTTAGTAAGCGGACCAACTAGATAATTCATTCGTGCGTTTTGATTCATTAAAAACCCCGACGTTAAGCATGACAATATCAAGAAAAAAACACCACGTTTTATTTGTCTGAAAGTGGATTTCAGATTAATACCACTGTGGTTGATCGTTCATAATTTTAATCAACATGAAACATACCGAAACATGATAATTTGTTCTTAGTACATAATGCGTTCCCAACTGTTTCTAATTGTGTCAAAGTGTCGGTCACATATTACAGCAGAAAGAACACTAACGATATTTATATTCATGTATACATCTGGTTTCGCAATACTGCATGCCATATAGTAACGTAAATTGAGCCATATAGAATACAAAACTAATTGGTTTCTTGACAGTAGATGCATGCTTGCAATTGCGTTGAGTCTGTTTTAATTATAAATCGTGACAAGATAACATGGTTAATTATTGTTGGTCTTCGTGTTGGATGACAAGAGGCACTTACCAGATGGTGTATACGCCCGTATATGCAGTTCAACAAATTAGTTTGACCTCATCAATTCGATAATTCTGAACCCATGTTTATGTAACGGTACATGTATTTAAGAGTGTATTTAACTACATTGTCAAGACAGGAGGACAGTAGAGAATCATCTGGAAACGACAGAAGGTTATAGGAGTACATTTAAAAATGATGGTGATTACTATATATAGTTCATGTTATCCTTAATCAACTTTAAACTTGCTTAGTCCCATCCGGTTAGCGATCTAGGGACTGACGGCCCTCTTACCTACTCTTCCTTGGCGTATATATAAATAGAGCCATCAAGAAAACTCGAACAGAAGGCAGTCGTACACCGGCAAACGTGTTCAAAGTACGTCGTATGCATGAAAATGGCGTTTATATCGTTGATGTTCATTTTATTATGTTTCGTAGTTGTGTCTGAAACAACGGAGCCCGAATGTTCTCCTTTCACCTACGAGGAGAAATTATTGGAAAAGATGGTGAGAAATGAATTTAAAATGGAGCAGGCCTTGAAGCGTATTGATGATTTTGAAGGGCTAATGATCAGACAGAACCGCACAATTCAAGGTGAGTTTAGCACANTATGTCTTTTTTAATCGAACATGATCATGTTCCGCAAAACGCATTCTAATTGCACACCTGACAGCTGTAGTTAGCTTTACTCGATTAAGTTTTGTCAATGTTTCCTTTGCCTTTTAGGTGAGGTTTTTCGGCAACCAGCTTTCCAAGGTTGGATCTCAAACATTTGCATGTGTGGTTCGCACACTCCAGTTTTTTATACTTCTACCCCATACTGGGATTTGCTCTTGAAGCTGTGGATAGACAGAACTGTCACCATCCCCAATCATGTTTAAATACCTAAGACCATGGATGGATTCAGCTTCAAGGAAACCCTTACCAATGATGTCTGTTTCCATTGCTTGTGAACGTTCATCCCAGTTTTTGAAGCATTGATGCGGTTTTACTTCAGTATGTTTGTTGGTTGCCCTAGAGCACACTATACAATATTTATTACGAACACCAATGCACAATAATTTGTTAGTTTCTGCCCCAAATATCACCGCTACACCACCTGAGGCATTTTATGTGTGCTTGTGTGTTCTTTTGGACCAGCAACCATCACATATAATTGTTATAAAAGGGATTCCGTCATGAAAATGACCCTTTTCGATTGCTATGCGCCTCTCTTTAGAACCCGCCTTCAACATTTCGTCTTTGAGGGATCTACACCACCAATCACCAATTGTGTTTTCAACACTTGTAAACATATTTGATGCTAAAGGGGGGACATTTAATGTGCTTAGCTGCTCTTGCAGGTCACTTGCACCTCCTCAACTTGACATGGTTCCCCAGAGAGCTCTAACATACAGTCCATTTTCCTGTCTTTTGCTTGTTTCTAGTGTGAATTCTTTGTTACAGCCCGCACATACTGCTACTAAGATACTAAAGAGCCCACTCTTGCATTTTTCATACCTTAGAGTCATTGGGCTTTGATTTTGTGTTGCTATTAAAGCAGCTTTTGGACATAAACATACATGATTGGTTACAGTTGATATATGTTGTTGTAAACATCCTAGATTGATGATGCGATTGCCTGATAATTCTTTTCTGTATTTCTTGAAGTGAAATTTCAACTTCTTTTCCCCAACCTTTAGCAGTCTGCTGCTCCACACAGAATTGCATCTTATGCGTCGTACCACCAAAGTTGTAGCACTATTATTTGTAATTTTTACAATTTGATACGGACACGTATGTTTATAACCCCCAGTTTTGTATTTATCTTTTATCTCGTGATATAACGCTGACTTTTTCTTCTTATTATTCCTACTGTTGTGGCCGCAAGCTTTACCAAACAACCTTTTTCTTACACCATACTTTTCCTTGTTGGTTACACCCATTATTGTGATAATTTTCACATGCAAAAGTTAACAAAATTTCAGTTTAAAACAATAAACACAGTTTTTTTAGAACACGTCAGACACCGTGACACGTATGATGCACCATGTTTTTTTTCATTTTCATTCTCGTAATTTTACGTTACGATGCACCATTAAAACTTAACATGTTAATTTTGACAGTTCGACAGATTTCTTCAATAACCGTTTGGTGGACAAGTGTTTATAATAGTTATTTAAATGGTTTCAATGGTTAACTTACCTTGATCAACAACAGGATACAGCCGTAACACCAATTTATCGTCCACACTCGATGTTGTTACCATCGGCGGAAATTAACCTAAGGACATAGCGTAAAACCCCCGGATGTTCCTTCTTTAAAATGAAATAGTTCCCAAAAAATTCTGAAATCAGTTAATACATCAGGGGAGATTCTAATCATGATTTATTCTTCATTATTAATATGGTTTTTGTAAAAAATAACAACAACAACAACAACATTTGTATACAGAGTTATCGTTCGTGATGTCTTCGGCGTAATAAGACAGTTATACGGTTTTAAAATGGGAAAATCTTCGTCGTGTGAAATTTTCTTCGTGTTTATTTAGTTGTCATACGTCAGAAGTATTTCGCGATCGTTTATTTAATGGTAAGCTTTGTTTAAAATAGTTCATGTCTTTTATATGGGAGTAGTTTAGATGTTCAAAACTGTTAATTAGTGTCATATCCGAACCATGCTGGTTTGTTTACATTTTGTTATGAATGAACAAAATGGCGATAACGAAACTCGTTAGCGTGAGCCTTGTTAATTAGGGACTTTTCTTCGCAACGGATGTAAATTACATTACAATTGTCTAACACTTAGTCCTTCATATAATCATTTTTAAGTGTCAACCAATACTTTGTGTCAAATTCCTCTCATATATGTGTTCGGTCGCCCAGCAATTTGGGTATTGTTTCACACACAGTAGAACTAATTAATGAACATTTTCAAGTTTAGTATACAATTTAGTCTTTTAAACACCAGTGCTGACTGATAGAAAACTCAAAGTAACTCACAGGTTTAAAAGAAGCAGAAAAATCGGTACCCATCTTTTAAAGCATTTTCAACCATTTGAGAAAGTGATATGTCCTTAAAATACACACTAAATCTATATCCTATATCCACATAAACCGTAAAATTGTGTTGTCCAGTAAACATCGTTCATTTGCCAGCTTAATCACGAAATTGTATAAACACCAATCCGTGTATACTTAGGCCAAATAAAAAAATAGGTCCGTTTCCGGTCGCCCGACCGTGTCTCCAGAATCGGCGACGACCCTCAACTATTTATTGGGGTCGCCGAAAAAAAACAAAATGTGTTCATTTTCGTGTATTTCGGTTCATTTCTCCATTCTAGTACCCGAAAGACAAAAAAAAAAATAAANTTTTTTTTGGCCTTACAACTACACTCCTGTGCACATATCAACCAGTGTACCTGACATGAGGTTCAATACACAGTGAATACCCTAATACGAGTGTTAACACGACAGACTGTATCCTGTCGAAAATAAATTAAGGCGTCATGTGTCAACCTACTAGTTCATTTTTTTTTTAAATGTTTGCTAGTATCATAACGATGGTGATCTCTAGCATTTACTAACACAGATACCACATCATATTGTGCTAACAAAATGCATGTTATGTTTCTCAGAATTGTGTATTCAGTTTTCACAAGTTTACTTAATAGGATAATTATATCGTAAAATACTGTTAAATAGAACAATTGAGCTTGATGTTTGGACATTTTGTTAACCCGCGTAATTGCTCTCGATTTACGAGACATTTTATTGTACCTTTTGATACCAGGTGGTGATCTATGTAAACATTGTAGAAAGAAGTAACTAAACGAGATTAATGAGAATAGTATTGTATCTTCCTCATGCTAAGTTTTGATTTTTTTTTCTTTTTGCTATTATTTGAAATCTGGGTTGAACTGAGCAATTTTCAATCGATTTAAAAGAAATTTTATCGTATCTTTTTGCCTGGTGTTGACCTATGAAAACATTAAGTAAAAACGTAGTAATTAAAACATTGTTTTTTATTTAACATACGATTAAGTCTCTAATAAATCTAAACGTTGCCTATTGCATGTGAATTTCGATTCAGTAATAAATTATTGACAAAGGTAAAATGTACCCATGAAAATCGTGCACAAACACAACGAAGCATGGATATGCCTTCGACATGAACTATTGTTGACCGGGATTAGTTGATATTTTTTTTTTTTTTTTTTTTTTTTTTTTTTTTTTTTTTNTATGATGGTACAAATTTGCAAATTAAAATCGTGCACAAACGCATCGAGGTATGAATGAAAAGCATATGCCAATAAACTAGCGCCGACGCCAGGTACATTACATTAAATCGCTCTTTGTAAAATCCTGATGGGGGATAGGGGAGGTAATCCTTTTTTGATTACGTCCCATGTAAATAACTACGGGAAAGCGTATAAACGTCGATAACACGGCCCATGTTATAGTTTTTAACTTTTTCTATTAAGACCCCTTACCTTAAATATACATAAATTGTCGGGAGTTATTTGTTCCCCGATCAATCATTTGAAAGTATTGGTGTTTTTGAAGAACAGTTTAAAAATGCTATTATTTGTTTTCTGTATCGATCAAATGTATCTACTGTTTTGTAATTCTCTGATACCACTGTGTGTGTTTGAAGAACAGTTTAACATTTATATTATTTGTTTTATATATAGTATTAAATTGTTTTCTAATTCACTGATGCAACTGTATGTCATGTATGGACATTTTATACAGCTATTTGTATCAACCGCTAGGTTTTTAATAAAATAGTCTAACATGTGGACCGCTCTCAAATGGAAAGACTCTTAACACTTTTATAAGAGAAAAACAATGAAAACCTTCGTATATTTATTCTATGATGTCATTTCGAATTATTATATCTCGCTGACATCGGGACACTATGTGTGATCGTGCCCGATGCGGTACGTTATTCATTTAATGTTTTTATTGTATTTTGTTTCATACCTTTGGCTAGCTCGACCATACACGATTCATTTCTTTCAAACGTTTTTCAACAAAACCTTTGCTTGCAATTATATCTTAGACCGCCTTTTCTGTCGCATGTACCAATTCTATTTTCCATTGATATTACTACCCAATGGATAACGACATAGCACAGTGGCGACAGGGAATCGGTCTATATTATTACTGAAACCGGGGTGTCAGCTTGAGGCAGACATTTCGAACTCCTGTATTTAATGTCACATTCCTCAAACAATCTATAACGTTTTTCATGCTTTTTACCATGCACGTGCTTTGCAATGTTTTATATTATGTACGTACATTGAACTTAGCAGTGTTCATCTCTATCTATACACTTGCCAGCGGTATATCTCTTATACAAACGAATGTGCCAACATTTTTTCATGAAAACTACTATAAAGCATCCAGTCAATTTAATGTCTATATAATTTCTTTACGTTTTCTCCTGTTATTATCCGGCGATATTGAATGTAATCCAGGTCCTCTTAACATTGAATGTCTCACTGTCTTTCACCTAAACACTCGAAGCATACGAAACAAGATGAGCTGTATACGAGACACGTTTTCTGAATGTTCACATAGCATTTTATGTTTCACCGAAACACACTTGTCACATAATATCGGTGATGATTAATTACAAATTGAGGGCTTCGAAACAGTTTTCAGAAAAGACATCAATGCATATTCTGGCGGGTCTATTGTCTATACTTCATCGCTTTTACGTCCACAACGAATTCTTGAACGAGAACTTTTACTGCCAGAATCTATCTGGGTGAAAATCAAAGATCATTCACATACATTCTTAATATGCACTTTGTAGAGGCAACCAAGCTCAACTGTGGATTTCTGGAATAAGCTAAATATTTGTTTTGAAAAGGCAATTGAAATATCTCCACATATTATACTTGTTGGTGATATAAATGAAGACCAACTGAATCCGAGAAACCACAAACTTAAATTTATAATGACGCTTAATAATTTACGAAACATAATTACAGATCCAACTCGTGTTACAAGTAACTCTAGCACTCTAATGGATATCACAGTTCTGTCAAGTAGCGTACACTGCTTTGATGCCGGTAACAGATCACTACGGAACTTATGTGCACATTAAAACCGATTTCAATTTAGAGGAGCCCTACAAACGACGAATATGGGAATATAAAAAGGCGACTTGTACGTTATTGAATGATTTAATTGAGTCTACTGATTGGTCATTTATAGAACATGGAACTGTTGATACTGCCACCGACATATTTATGAATAAATATTTTTCTCTTGTTAAGTCCTGCATTCCAAATAAATTTGTAACTATTCGACCTAACGACAAACCCTGGTATAATTCCGAAATTCGGAGAACTACTCGCTCGCGCGATCGCCATAAACGTACAGCAATGCTTACTGGAAAGGCATCTGACTGGAGCAAATTTAAAAACCTTCGAAACAAAGTTAACAATATGAAAAAGTACGCAAAGGAGATGTTTTTTAACAATTGAATTCCCTTTAAGCGATTTTTCACCATCAAACCCTAAACAATACTGGAAGCTAATCAAAAGTCTTATAAAAGACAATTCATCGAACTGTGAAAAAATACCGCCTCTGATCAATAGTGATCAGTCTGTTTCAATAACAGATTTCGAAAAGGCCACTACATTAAATGACTATTTTGTTTCTGTTTCGAATGTTGATGACAGAGATGTAAACTTGCCGTCTTTTGATTTGAAAACGGATGTGATTTTAAATGATTTTAACATTTCTGAACAAGACATTAAGGACGTTATAAATAATCTTATTATAAATAAAGCAAGCGGTCCAGACGAAGTCAGTCATCGAATGCTGAAACAAACATTGAACACAATATGCAAACCGCTTTGTATTTTATTTGATAGGTCCATTAAAGAAAACATATTCCCTAGCTATTGGAAAAAGGCAAACGTAATGCCTCTCTTCAAAAAGGGTAACACGGAGCAACCGTATAACCACCGGCCGATTTCTCTTATTAGTTGCGTCGGAAAAGTAATGGAACGAGTAGTATTTAAATATGCATATAATCATTTGCATATAAACAAACTTATTTGCAAATATCAATCGGGTTTCCTGCCTGGTTACTCGACTACATATCAACTTATTGATATATATAATCAAATATGCAAAGCATTTGACGACAGACAAAGCACGTGCATGGTATTCTGCGTCATTTCCAAGGCTTTTGATCGCGTCTTGCATAAAGGGCTTCTTTTCAAGCTACGGCAGTATTGAATATCTGGAACTATTCTTAATTGGTTATCAAATTACTTATCCGACCGCACCCAGCGCGTGTTTGTCCATACCACATTTTCCAATGAGATATTTATCAAAGCTGGGGTACCCCAAGGATCATTTTTAGGTCCTTTCCTTTTTCTTGTCTATGTTAACGACATCTCTGATAACCTACTTAGTAACTTAAGACTGTTTGCCGATGACAGCTCACTTTCAGTAACCTCAAATGACCATGATTTTATGGAAAGGATCCTCAACTATATCTAAAATATTAGGATCTATGAGAATGCTAAAGTTCAAATTAAAACGTCAAACGCTTAACCAAATATATGTATCATATCTACGTCCTGTATTAGAATACGCGTCGGTCATGTGGGATAATTGTACACAATATGAAAAAGATATTTTGGAAAAAAATCAATATGACGCCGCTAGAATCGTTAGTGGTTTAACGAGATCGTCATCTATAACTAATTTATTGACTGAAATTGGTTGGGTATCACTGGAACACAGACGCTGCATTCAAAAACTAAGTTTAGTTTATGAACACACAAAGGGTACCCTACCAGAATATCCTTCGGACATGTTTCCATCAACGGTAAATGAACATTCCGCGTATGATCTACGAAATGGTGAAAATCTAATAAAATTACCTAGACGACTTGAAATATACTCAAACTCTGCTATACCATCAGCAATCAAACTATGGAACGATCTTGATTCTGATATCCGTAATTCTAATACATTGAACGAATTCAAAACAAAACTTAAGTAAAAATTCAAAGCACCTAAAGTCCCTGCATATAATTCACAGGGTGAGAGAACATACCAAGTAATACATGCTCGAACAAGAAACCAATGTAGTGATCTTAAAGCGCATTTTTTTTGTTAATCACCTAAGTGCCTCACCCAAATGTAGCCACTATTCCTGTTGGTTCGGCCACCTACGCATGTAAACTCGCGCATGCGTACAATGAACGTGTGTTCTATTGAAAAAATGTGAGCGATAAAACGAAAAATATTCGTGTTTCATAAAACAAAAACAAAAATCGTAAACAAACATGCGTTAAATCGATAAACTTACATTTTGGAGTTGACAGCAGGAAGTCAATATCTGCAAGACGTTTTCCTATAGGTTCGTGAATTCTATTGGTCGAACGCACGCGCTGTACTGCGAGGCTCTGTAGGGGGAAATTGCTGAGACAAATGCAGAGTCTTTCACTTCTCTTTCATGTGATTACTTTATCCTCGTTACACCATGAACTTATTTAATAAATTGTGTATAAAATATGAACATTGAACGCAGCCATGTGATATTATCAAACGAATTTAATAAATAATTATCAATCAACGATTTAATCGATTTAACAATTAATTAATGAAAGATATAACTTATAAACCGTGCAAAACAAATTTTATTATAAACAACAGTGTGGGCAAAGGAAACTGTCTCCTCTTCTAAGTACCGATTTTGTGTGGCAGAAGAAGGTGAACCCAATGCCCACACTCGTCGCACTGCCCCAAATTAACGATCTTTATGTAAGGTCCAGATTTGCCGGACTGAATTTGTTGCATACACAACATGTCTCAGTATCGTCCGTGTCCGATTCGCTTTCTGAGTCGGCATTTCTGATAAGTTGAGCATGAGTGACTTGTAAACCACTTGTGGACGGTCTTGGGCTTGTAATAACAAGACGGTTTTGAGGTGGGACGGCATCGGTTCTCTTCTGTGCGTCGTAGTTCTCGTCCTCTTGGATGTACGCATCACTCGTTATCAATTTTCCGCCAGGTTTTGGTTTGGGGTTCGTGGTCATATTTTTTTGGCATTTGCACGACGTGATTGTGGTTGGTGCCTCTGATTTCGCTTGGAGATACTCGTCAACTGCCTGCTTGCCAGCTCGTACTGCCTTTATCTTCTGAAGCGGTGTCGAGTCTCGGCATGAGCTTTTCTGAAGGCACCGCATTCTCGTTAAGTGGGTAAACACCGGCCTTCATGAAGGCTGACACGATGTTCCACGGGCTAAGTGCCTTTAGATATGCGCTGCATGCCATTCCACCAACTTCATACTTCGTTACCACTTTCCCGGGGTTGGCCTTCATGTCCGAAGAACAGATAGTTTTTTCGTCTGTATCTCCTCTATCGCTCTCGGCATAGTATCGGGATCGTATGACCTGTATTTGTCATGGTATCTCTGAGGATTGGCCTACAACTTTAAAATTCCGCGTGGCGTAAATAAGATTTTAATAGATTTTCGTGTTGATAAGTTAAACCCCGTTACGAGCCTCTATAATTTGACAACGCCGACTGGAGTCGATACTGGTATAGTCAAATGACCTTGAGAAATGCAAACACAGGAACCCGGATATTTTGAAAACGTAAATATTGGAAATATTTTACTGAAAAGGTGATTTTTTTCCAAAGATTTCATGTTTTTATACACTATGTGTGCAACTATAATGGTGAAAATACAACTTATTACCTTCTTTGTCCTCATTTTTCGGGTTTTGATGACAGCGAAAAATATCCGGCTAAATACCTGATTCGAATTCGGACGCGTGCAGTTCACGGACGGCTTAAAAATTACGTCATTAAAAAATTCACGAACTA